>JANIJH010000005.1:8200299-8271935 GCA_024520975.1 Erythroxylum areolatum | reverse complement strand
AAGAATGCCATTGAATTATCTTCAGGACATGGATGACAAGTGTTGATCTAAGTAATCAACCCAACTATTGCTTGGTGGGTCATTTGATGAACCACATTGCAAGGGTAAAAGAAGTCTGTAACTGGGTAAACTCCAACTCTCGTATTAGTTTCTTTCCAGGTGCCCTACTAAAGATGGATAATTTATAGGTTGTCTTTCAACCATTTTAATGCGCCATTTGCAACAGACCTGCAAATCCATTATTCTTTTTCAGTTCAAGGAAAGAAAAAGGGTTGGAAAAAGAAACATTATAGAAGAAATATGAATAATTGAGGTCAATCCATGAGGAAAACAGAACACTTACTTGCTTTGACATGCAAATAATCCTACTACTAGGCATTAGATCACTCACTTTACACAAGCAATCAAAGTAACCTATAATTTTGTTCACATAAGTCCATGATAGGCTTAAGGAATCACGGCATACTGATTTTCAAAGACTAACCTTAAGAAGTAATGGCAATGGAGAAATTTTAAAGGAGCGCAACATGTCATCCAATTTACATGGAGCTCTTAACTCTAGTACGTATGACTAAATTTGAGAAGAAACTTACCCTGCAAGATCCTTTTAACTTCTGCCATAAGTCATTTTGATCTCTTGATTCCTCAGTCTCTTCGGTAACAGTTTCCACCTGAGTTTCTGTACCTTTACCTACAGCAGAAAAGCAATGATCTTTGCATAACCCAGCCATTTCACACCCACAATTAACAGCGATTATTCTGATATCATAAATGAGATTGCGTACACTTCGTTCATGAAAATGTAGAGAAATTCATCACTATGCTTAAGTTTTAGTTTCAATATGGTATGGAGAAAACAATATTTCTTTTAACTCTTCTTACAGATGAATGCAAGTGGATGTTTCTTTTGCAAGTTAATACTTCAATAATTTAAGCCATTATGTTATCCCACAAATATATGATATAGGCAACTGTTCAACTCTTTGATATTTAGAAACCACACAAAGGCAAAGTATCTTGCTTACTAGCAGGTTGAGTTCGGACACGAGTTTGTCGCCTAGCTGCTGTTGAACTACTTAGAGAAGCAAGTTCTTCAAGCAATTCACGCTCTTTTGTACTGCACGTAGAAACCAAAACTGTAGGATTAAATTTGTCGAGGGATCCAACATTACAGCTGGTAGTACAATCTCTTTTACTGGTCTATTCATCCAGCGCTGAAGTTTACTTGCACTAAATAATTATACTTAAGTATCATTTCCACGCCTCAAGGATCCGATAAAAGCAGAAATATTATGGTTAACAAACAAATAATCAGTTTCTGAAACGGATGACTGCATACAAATTCAGTTAGGAATGAAGTTGAAGGACTTATAAAAGTAGACAGTAGCTAATTAGATGCTTTAAGGTCACAATTCACTGTATCAAGTACCTGATGCTGGTAAATTGCACAGGAGAAAAAGAGAGAGAAAGCCTAAGGGATGATATGCAAGTCAAATAAAAATATGATATAGTCGAATAATATATGTGACAAAACTTAATGATTAACAATCCATTGAGCTATTTATGAAGATGATAACTAGAGGTTTGGAGATAATTAAGCTATACCTTATCCGGTTTGGTATGGTAACTTTAATTGTAAACAAGTGATCACCACGAATGGATGGTTTATTCAATTTAGGTGCACCTTTCTTTGCCAGGACTAGCGTATCCGCAGGCTGTGTACCTGGTGGGATCTGAAGTTCACTCACACCTTCAACTGTCTTAACCTGTTCAAATGTAAATATATTAGTTCTGTCCCTTGACACAGACTTCAAACTCCATGAACTACAAAGTCTTAAAACACCAGATGCCAAAGCAAACTAAAGATAACAAACAACATACAAGAAATGAAGACAGATAATCAAATGAAACTTCCCATATCTTTGCCAAAATGAATTTTACTCATTTTGTTTCCAATCTTTCTCGTTATACACAAAATGAATGGAAGCAGTGGCCATATAGCGCTTGAGTCTTATCTTTGCATGTGTTCACACACAAGTAGTTTCTGGCATCAATGAACCTCCTCAGTAAGGAATTTAAACAATTTCTCAGAAACTTTTAATTCTCTCTTTGATTGTAAGATTTTCCATGTTGAAGGATATTATAGGATTGCATTATAAAGCCAAAGCTAAAGACCGATTATATACCATACTTGAATTCCGCTGCAGTTTTTAACAGTCATGTCCTATTCTAAAACCAAAATACCCACAAAATGCAATGACCAGAGTGTTGGTTCTCTCAATAAGCTTATGCATATCCTGAGATTTTATTATAGTTTCAGTGTCTCCATGGATTGTTCAATTACAAAGAATGCATGGAATCTCTTCCATAAAGTTATTTCTGGATTTTTTTTTTCTCCAGTCCATATTAGAGCAATACTTGATAAGATGTAACATACAAGAGTAGCCATTGGCCTTCAGGGTATATGGTACCCTGTGCAATCAATTTTACAAAATTGATAATTTTATCTGCTGTGTTTCCCTCAATCATCAGTTTGAAAAGAACAGTAAAAATCTAGTGCATGAGGAATTCATTCAATAATACTGGTAGAATGTAACAGGAGATAAACCTTGACAATAGCTCCCAGAATGGCATCAAGATAACTGATGGATATTGTTGACCTGAGATTTATACCATCTCGTTGTATTCCTGATATCTCTTCAACATCAAGATAGACAAAAAGATCTCCTGGTGGACCACTGCACAGACCAAATGAACAGATATTATTTTATTACAGCATAACATATAAGACAACAGTTATGTCATATATAACCAACAGTTAATTTCTCAGTAAACTAGGTTAAGACAAATCAGATCGTACAATAAGAAACTAACATAAAAAGGAAACAGAAAATGAGAACATACAAGAGTTATTAACAATAATCAGTAATCACTATAAAAAATTTCCTCAGTTGTGAACCGGAAATAGCAAAATTTATCAGCATACCCTCTAGGTCCGGCATCACCCTCTCCAGCAACTCTGAGAATACTCCCTGCACTAACCCCAGGAGGCACTTTGACTTTGATATTTTTCTTAACACGAATGCGTCCTTTACCAGTGCATTTTCGACAGTATTCAGAAATGACTTCACCGTCACCGCCACAATTAGGACAAATAGAAACCTGGCACTCATCCAAGAATTGATAAGAAGAATGAGAAATTTTTGGTAAAAATCCAACAAATAAGAAAGAAGAATATTTTGATAAAAATCAATTCAGGAAATGCCCAACACAAGAAATCCCAAATACCTGTGAGAACATGCCAAAGGGTGTCTGTTCAGTTCTCATGACTTGACCCCTGCCACCACAAGTTGAGCATATCCGCATCTTAGAGCCTACTTTTGCTCCAGTACCAGCACAAGTTTCACATGTTTCCATATGAGCAAGGTCAAATTCCTTTTCTGCTCCAAATATAGCTTCAGAAAATTCCAATGTAATGTCATAACTGGAAAAAAATAATTAGTCAGTCAAATCCTCACACTAAAGAAGTTATCTTGCGATAAACACAAAATTTTACTCACCGGAGGTCTTCACCTTTAACAACAGCACGACGAGGTGCCCTAAATCCAGTTTGGTCCATACCAGGAAAACCACCCATACTTGGGCCAAAAAAAGTTTCAAATAGATCAAAAGGATTGGTCTGAAAAGTGAAAATAATTGTGTAAGCCATTGTGAACTTCTTAGAAAACGAGATTATACATACCAGCTTCTAGGTATATAGTCAATCAAGCTATAGTCCCTCTAGTGCCTTTTTTGGTATAACATACTTTCCATTCTGGTAACAAGCAAAATGCTGGCCTTTTACTCCTCCCTAAGCTCTCTTAGATTTACTCTCAAGTGCTAATTCTAGGGATGAAACAATAAGTCCGGCCAGAATGCCCTTCCCAAAACGACATCGTTTTGGTATAATTGATCAAAACGACAAAATGACGTTATTTTGTGGTGGGCAATTACACCAAAACGAAGTCATTTTGTGGTGATCTAAGTCTCGAGCTGCGTTTTGGAATGTTGGGATCGGACCCGGCCCAGCTCATTGTGGAGCCTGATTAAATTATCGAAGCAATATTACTTTGTGGCTAGCACAATATCAAAATCATGATGGTCGATACTATAGACCAGTTAATCAGCAATCCCTCCCCTTGACGGGATAAACAAGGGGCCTTTGGCCCCAATTCGTCTTCCCACTATCTAGGCATAGATAAAGGGATGGAACTGATAAGAAAATGATTTGTTCCGACAACTTCAGACCATATTACATTAGTTGATCTTACAAAATCGATTGGGCAGGATGGTTGGGAAGGGGTTATTATTGGAGAAAAGGACAATGCTCTTCATTTTCATCATCAGCAAACTCTAATCAATAGATAATACCAACCATGTTTGAACCATAAGTGAAGATAATAAAATTAAACAATTGAAAGCACTCATTGAAGAAACATAGTTGACATAGCAACAAACAACTAACTAAATAAGATTGGCAAGTATTTGTAGAGTTGCAAAAAGATTGAGTTCAGCAAAATGAAGAGAAAACTCAAAAGTCCTGCAACCAAACTCAAGTAGTGTAGAATTTAACCTAGTTGATTAATTTAATTAAGCATTCTTTCACCACTTTTGGCATAGACTCCTTCAACTAAGAAAGATCTAAAAGGATAAATTTTCATTAACTCTTAAACCCAAGCGCACATAGGAAAACTAAGACACATCTGACAGGAAAGTGGTAACTACTTGGCCTTCCAGGTGATAGAGATATGCTTGAATCAAAGACTAACCAACCCTTGATAGACAAGTCCCCAAATCTTTGGATGCAAAACATCATTGCCCAAGTTCATTATCAGTTTCTCATCAAGCATACAAATGATTAACTTTATAGTAACTATCAACCATGAAATGACTAGAAGCAGTACCGTGTAAGCATTTGCTTGTCCTCCTACTGTACTCTTAACACCAGCTTCACCAAACTGATCATACATTGCCCTTTTATTATCATCTGATAGCACCTGACAGTGTTGCACTTCAGAATTCAAAAGACAATACGGTAAATGAAAAACCTCCAAAAGATGTTTCATTTCAAGAGAAGCAAGTAAAGATTCAATAAACAAAATTTTGAGAAAGGAAGCTAAGTTAAATTATTAGCACATACAAGTAACAAAATAAGACTTCAAAGTCTTGCTCAACTAACTAGGATCACTCACTAACTTGACAACCAAAAATTTTTATTATGATGATAATAGTAAAAAAAATGCATGAAAATTTTAAAATCTATTAAGAGTAAAATCTTGAAGATATTCAACCCAACATACGTTAGATATATTTTAACTAAATGTGAAAAAGATCCACTAATCACTCCATACAAGTAATGGAACCTACTGAGGTGTATGCAAGATTGTAAATAATGACCTCGTACAAAAATGAGCGAACCAAAAAAGCTTACTCATTGGGCTGATTATTCTACCAGAATAGTGCTTAAACAAATATAATGGAAACTAAATTGTGAATAAAAGTTCTAATTCATACCTCGTATGCCGCACTAATCTCTTTGAACTTTTCAGTTGCTCCTGGTTCCTTGTTAACATCCGGGTGATACTTTAATCACCATAACATGCACAAGTAGATGTTAAGAATAAAGGGAAAATAAAAATGAATTGACATTCAGAGTAAAAGTTATCAGTTCAATATCTACATGAGGATGTAACTGCAAAAAAAAAGACAAAAGAGTTGGACAAAGCCAGTACTCTCCTCAAAAGAAGCCATTTCCAAACCAGTACTGTCATTAGCTAACAGTAATTTCATATGCACTAACGTTAAATAGGAAAATCACGCCCCAAATGATTTCCAGAAAACGTGAAGCAATGATCGTCATGCTCCTAACGTGGATATTTCTACCGAAGTATCCACTATAAAAGAGTAACCTTTCCCAGTTGCAACCTTCCCTTATTGAATTTCAATTCTCCTTTATGATTGTTTAACAGAAGACCAAGTTACAAAAGTGAACTTGGCCAATAATTGTTAGCATTTCATCTTACAACTCTTTCACACACAATTATCACGTCTCTTCTCCCCCATTCCCAGCCAAAGAGAAATTCTATTTTCAAACATCCAGGAATCTCATAAAGCTCCAATAAAAGCAAAATGAAACCAAACAAACAAAAACCCAGTCACTAAAAACAGGAAACGAGAAAGATAAAGAAGCAAGATTGCAACTTTACGTGTACCTGGCGAGCCAATTTTCGGTAAGCAGCCTTAATTTCTTTACCGCTAGCAGATTTTGGGACACCAAGGGTGGCGTAGTAATCCCCAGAAGCGTTAACGACAGGTCCAAAGCGATTCGTCGAAGCCCTCCTCTTGAACTTGAAAGAGATATAAAAAGATGGAGATAGGGAAAATGAAGTTGCAGACCCAAATCTCTGGAAGTTCCCACCTGTTATGAATGCACAACAAGAAGAAGGAGGACAAGAAGAAGAAGAGGAAGATGAAGAAGAGGAAGAAAAGCCGAGGGAAGGAATGAGGGATAAGGTCGTTGTAGCCGCCATGAGAGATAAGTTGATTAGCTAGCTCAGCTTTGATTGGTACCAAACAACGGAGTTTCGAGGCTTGATTAATGTTGGTCTGTTTAGCTCGAGTTTGCTGTGTCTGGTTGGTCCGCTCTTTAGAGAGAGAGAGAGAAAAAGAGTTTGTGGTGCTTATATAGGGCAATGGATGAAGAGGAAAGAAGTGCAGACACTTCCCAACCACAGAAAGAGACTTCTGTGGTCTGTCTCTTTCTATTGACGTGTCCTTTTGGTGTAGGGTGAAAAGTAAAAAGCCCGTACTTCCTTCCCTTGTCCAAAATTATTTTTTTAAAAAAGTTATTAAAAAAGAATTTTTATTAAGTTTTCAAAAGTATTTTAATAAAATTTATTATTACCTCAAATCAAATCAACCCTATCAATCAAGTGATCTTTTCCTGTTGTGCTCGTTATGGCAAGAGGGCCATTACTGTTTCGTGTCATTTCATGCTTAAAAAAGTTGCTTTCCTCCTTCATTCTCATGAATTGGGATGCAATTGATTCCTCAAATCCTCTGATATCCACTAAATCTGTACCAAGTTACTAACCATCTTAGCCATCCATTTATGTAGATTCAATCAGGTCCCTAATTGAATGCACCTAATCAAAAAGAATATAAGATAACTGACATGGATTGGCATAAGCTTAGTACAGAGTTAGTGGATCAGACACCAGGTCCTCAATTGGATGCACCTAGTCAAAAAGAATATAAAGCAGACAATTAGAAAGGTAATCATGTGTCTTATCATTTCTCACACGTCACAACATAATCCAAGTTCAGTTCTTGAGGCTATGCAATGCCCGTACATTACAGAAAAGTGTAATGGTTGCTGGTTCACGACATTGTTCAGAAGAAAATGAATACAAGGGACCGGACGATATTTGTTGTATCACACTCGAATCCTAAACTTCAAAAGGTTCTTAGTCAATGTAGAAACTACTTGACATTTGTATTCCTCCTCTTTAACTCCCGTTGGGTGGGTAGACAGCCACCTGTACGTGCACAAGCTGCGGCCGACGCGTAATATATTTGTGACACCGTAAGTGTAGTACCACCATAATCTGCTGAAGTATCGTATCAGAAGACATCAGGATGAAAACGTCCTGGGATAGGGTTGCTTTGATTGGCCTGTCTCAAATGCATCATCAATGCGTAATTGTTTACCTAACAGCAGAACAGTCAAAATGCAGTCAGTATCAAGAAACTGAACTACTATTACATTTGCAAAAAGGACAAGAGATAGTGCAACTGTTTCACATCTTTCCAGGGAAGGGTTTTGATTAAAATTCATATAGATCTTCGACCATGAATTAGATGTTAGATAAAAAGTGAAACTTTCTTATGAAATTTTTTTTCCCCTAAGATGAATATTGCTGATATGCTCCTCTATTTGCTTATTGAAAAGCTTGCACACTCATTTGGCCAGAGGATTAAATTAAAACAGATGAATGACCTCTAGTGTTCTCAACTGCTCCTGGTACTGGGACACCAACTGGTTCAAATGCACCAACTCTCGGTTCTTATCATCAAAATCTTTCTGACGCTCATGCTGAATTGCCACGGCTTTTTTGAGAATGTGATTCTCGCGGACTAACACTTCCATTTGTTCCTTTAGCATCATAGTTTCCTAAATCAAACAACGCAACATTTATCGATTTTTGTAGCAAAGTTCAGCAATGCTTTAAAGCAACAAAGAAAAATACCAACTTATGTCACAAACATTAACAGCCTAATTATGCAGTTCTCTGTCAAATAAATCACACATCAAATGGTATGACTAACATGTCCCAGTAGTCTTAAAAAGAACTTGTACCCAAGAAACATGATTATACCTTTTGATAACTTTGTGTTGCGACTCCAGCAGCATGTGCATTAATAGATTTCTCCAAACTATCCAGCACTCTTGTGGCACGGGCTCTGGCATCATCAATGCTGCTAGCAGCCATCATTTCCTTCACGAGCAACTCCACCCATTCTGCACCATTGGCAGGAAGGTTGTTTGGTGCTGATGTCGTTGAAACAGCAGCTGAAACAGCAACATCTGCCCCAAAATTCAGTTTTACTATCAATCTCAGTTAGGAATTTTGGGGTTTTTTCCTTAATAAAAGGCAATATCCAAGTCAAGTCGCTTGCTAGTGGAAAAAAGAACTTAAAAAGAAAACAAAGCTAATATACTAACTTTGAGAACTGCTCAAATGCACAATAAGATGCTCAAATCAATTGCTTTAAGAATCTAGTTTCTATCAACAACAAGCATTCAAGTAAAGTTGTGGAGCATTGCACCGATCAAATCTTTTAAGTAAACGTCTGCTCGGTTAAGTAGAGTAAAACAAGGGGGAATTGGAGCAAGAAAAAGATGTTAAGTAACTGGTTCAAAGTTAATCATCAAATATTTTGAAAGTCATTCAATTCAAACTGAATTTCTGCAAAATTTAAACTTAGAACTCACAGCTACAGCATAATCACCCAAAATATTCAGAAAATCTCAATAAAAGCATAACCTATACATTATACAGAATACCTAGAACTGAAATGGGCCCGTCAGATAAACAAATCAAATTATTTGTATACAATGGAATTACATACCTTGATCTGCATTCGCACCCACTTCTTCAGTGGAAGCTGAATTAAACTCTTCAAAATGCTTATGTAGACTGTTGAGTGTAGCGTCTAAATCATTGCCACATTCTTCTAGTGTTCTCTCAAGAAGCTGCAATATCAAACCACAAAACAACAAACTTACTCCCAGCCTTGAGATCAAACCAATCAAAACTATCAAACATCCACGAAAATTAACGACTCCCACTCTTCACTAGGACTACGTTAAAGCACACATTACAATTAAATGGGGGTTTTTTACAAGTGAGGAGTTCCTAGATTATTCCTCACTTTATTAGTGAAAGGCCGCCGTCTGAAGCCAACCAAAAAGCATCACAATTCGACCCAATTCAAAAAATCCCAACATGGGCAAAACGGCAAGAACAAAACGTTTACACTAAAAACCCAAATCTTTAAGCGTCTCGTAGGTTAACAATCCAAACCCATTATTACCAAATGAGAAACAAATGTAATGAACAACGATACCTCAGGTTGGGCAGTGGGAAAAGCGATTTCGAGGTGGGGGAGATAGGAAGGAGGAGAGAAGCAACGAGGAGGGGAGGTAGAAGAGGAACGACACCGGAGCTTCTTGGAGACGGGAGTCGGAGGAGCGTCTGCGTCGAAGAAATACGATCTCTTGCTGCCGCAAACCGCCGCGGACATGATTCGCCGACAGAGTATAAGATAATAAAGAAGAGTTTTCAGGTTGAGAGAAGGTTTCGTGAAATTTGGATGCAAAGGTTCAGTTCAGGGATAGTTTTGTTATATATATAGTGGAGAGATTCAAGCGGCGTGGGGTTTTAGTTTTATAAAAGACCTCTGTTAAAAATTAAAAGGTAATAAATTTGAATTCTTTTAATCTTGGTGGTTAGAGAAAAGTTGCAACTTGCATGATGCTTGGAGATGACTCCACAAATTTTGACCGTGTTGTAGGCGAGTCAACCTAGCTTTTGAGCCTGTTGTTGGGACTGGGATTCAATAACATATTCTTTAAAAGATAAAAAATCACATAATCCTCCATCTTTGGTGAGCTAAAATAAATAATAATATTCCTAATATTTATATTAAGGGTTAATTAAAAAAAAACTCTTAATTTTGTAATTATAACTCAAATTTTAAAAGGTTAAATTAAATATTCAAACTTTCAATTTTTTTTCAATTTTAACCTAACGTTAACATTTCCGTTAAATTTGCTGATGGGACTTATCACGTGTTCTAAAAATCTTAAAAAATTATACACATCAAATATAATTAAACTACGTTGTTTAATTAAATTAACCGATTAAATATAACTAAACTACATTATTTTTAGAGTTGAAGTTCCTAAATCAAAGTCGCTGCCTCGCGATCAAGGCCGGCCCTGGGCAAATGCAGGGTAGACATCTACTTAGGGCCTATTTTTATAAATGATAAAATATGACCTATTTTTATCCTTTTAAAAAATGAAATGAAATAAAATAGAGTCTGTTGTTAATCTTATAAAGAACAACAAAAAGAATTTATATTTTGTTTATTTTTATTTTATATGAGGCCAAAAATAAGTAAAAATAGATTTTTTTTTACTTTGCCCAAAGCCTAAAAAACATTAAGACCAGCTCTACCCGCCACTTGTTCTCGCATTGCACTAAGCTCCTCAATTCGTTCTCGCATCGCATAGCGACTTTAATCTCGGGACTTTAGCCCAAACATTAACGTAATTTACTTATATTTTATCAGCTAGTTTAATTAAACCAAAATTTAATTAGTTAGTTTAATTATGTGTGATATGTATAATTATTTAAGGTTTTTGAAACACATTATAATTTATATCAACAAACTTAACAGATGCATTAGCATAAAAAATTAAAAAAATTAAATTTAATTACGACCTTTGAATTCCGGTAATCTTTTTAACTAACCCTTAGATTACTTGTTAAGCCTGACGTAGTAATCAACATTATCTAGTACCTCAACAAATGAATTTTCTGACAAAAGTTTAGGTTGGTCAGATTTAAGAGCCATACCAAACTGGTACTCCGAAATCCACGTTGTTTTATTAATTTTTTTAAAAAGATTGAAGTCCATGTTCCAAGAAACTCGCAATGGCAGTCGTTGGCCATACGTACAGATTAGACAACGTACTGTTGTATTACAGAACATGATTGTAGCCTCGCAGCTTCATATGCAAATGACTGCAGTTTACGTTAGACAATGTGAACCAGTAGAATGCAAAGCAAACTTTGTGATATCTGTTGGCTTCAGAATGAGTTTCCCATTACTGATTGGTTCTGAGCATTAACAGGAACTATGACAGGACCCTTTGGTAGCTTTTGTTTTACTGCAAACTGGTGAATCAGATCCTGAATTCCCATAAAGGCCACCAAAAACTCTGCTGCATCCATATTGTTCAAAACCTTCTTCACTGCCAGCTCCAATGCCTTAAACCTGCCAGACATTCATCCACATCATTTGGAATCAACTTTGAAACTATGCCTAGGTGAGGACCTGCATGAATGACTCAGACAATTTGTCAGGCTCTTTTTATAAACACAGGCAAAAGGGAAGAAAATGACCTAAGTTGGTGGGCCTTTGTGATGTTTCTTGCAATCTTCTTGAACTCAGCATGAACAGAACTCAATGCAATATTGCCTGATTGGCAAATTTTGACACGAGTAAAGGGAAGATGAAAGATACAAGTGGCTTGAGTCTCAAACATTGCCCCATCAATTACAGCCTCCTCGATGCGAATTTCATCTATAAGCTGTGATAGAAGCCTCTCAATGCTATTTGATTCGGATACCAATGACGTTGAGGAGGTGCGGATCAAGACACGTAGGAGGTCCAGAATAGCAGAAGGCCGCCAATCCCCGAGCCAGGACAGGGTGGTTAGTTCATAAGGAGGAGCCCATTCAGGATTGAAGAACTGGGGAACATCCTTCAGCCTGGTTGGGACCATGGCAAGGTTGTAATGAGCATGGTACTTCTCCAGTTGTCTTCCAATTAGCTCCTCAAAGTGTGACTTCACCTTCAGCTGTTTTTCTAGTCTTGCCACTCTAGTCTTCTGTGCTTGTCTCCACATACCATACTTCCTCCTGGAGAGATCTTCACATGATAATGATGATATGATTAATCAGAACAAGATACATATAATAGGAAAAGCCTTTCTATACCATGTGTCCATTCTACTTTCATGTTACATCAGCAGAAGAATGAAGAACCATTGACTATCTAAGTTCTCATGTAAATGGCCATTTTGAAGATGATCATAAACTTGGTAAAATCTATAGCATGAAACAGTGATTACCTCTTCTACTTGGTACTCCCCTGAGGAGGGTCATGCACTGTACGTTCTGGGCTCTATCATCAATTTCATTGCCCCAACCTCGACTTTCTATGCCTCTTTCCCTCATTCCTTCAACTTCTTGCTGTTTCTCGCAGTCATTCTCTTCAAGGAAACTCCTCGAGAAGTTCCCTTTTCTATCAGCAAACAAAGAAAGTTGGGACTTTCAGAGTCGTTTCAGGATCCAAAATAAAGTTATCACATGCTACTCTGTGTTTGTTGTTCTCTTGGTTTCTTGGCAAGAAAACAAACAAGTTGAATGGGTATGAATCTACCCTTCACATCAAATAAAGAAAAGATAGAATTAAAGAGTCCAAGAACAGATTTTGATGGTTTATTCACTTTCCTCAGGAACCAACCAGCCATTAGCAAGAAAAGAAAAGCAACTCCATGGCCTAATCACAACTGTTACATATCGCAGTTCTTGGTCACTGGGACCAACACTTCTCCTTTCTTTTCAGAGAAATCAAGCAGAAATAATTTTGATCTCAAAGTGAGTGCCCATACTTCATCAATGACAACCCACATTTACTTTCCTCCGCATAAAATCGAAGCAGTCACATAATTAACAATTCGTTTATCCGTCTCAGAAAGAAAGGAAAGAAAAAAAGGAATCTGGGATTTTATCAACCATCTTTGACATAACAAAAAAGGGAAAAAAAATCTTCCACTTTACACGAGAGCATAAATTCTATGCATGTAATCAACAAATTCAAGTCAAAGGACCGGTTAAAAGAAACAGGAAGTAAAGAAGCTTACAAGAGAGAGTAAAGCGATGTTCTCTTCATTGCAAAGTGTATCACTAACTTGCTTACGTTAATGACCACTTTCTTGAATTGCTCTTCCTTCTCTACTTACAAGGTGGCAACTGAATATATGGGAATCTCTGAAAGTTAAGTGACAGTTGGAACTGAATTAGAGTGACAGTTAGAACTGAATTAGGGCGAAAACATGTGGGAGTTGGGATTTAAATTTCAATATGGGCTTCCAAGCCCAATCAGTCCGTAGCAGCATTTTGGGTGGCCATTTTACTCTAAAGCTGCGAAGAGATGTTTAATGTCTGATCCTGACAACATTAGTTGTTTGGTCACCGTTGGATTGAAGTGAAAGTAATGCATAGCATATCATCATCAAGTCCAGAAGGTGATGAGTTCGTGGGGGAAGCAAAAACATAAATGGATTGAAGCATATATAATGCATATAACCGACAAATATTTTAGTAGGTGGATTTATACAGAGCGTGTAACTTCATATACATTAGCATTTGCATATTCTACAACTTGCTACTTAACCAGCTAGGCTGAAAATACTATAAGTTCTTGGCCAATAGGTAGTGTTCCAGTTCATGGACTCCTGAACTTTGAGGTTATGAAACTTGTGTGCGGCTCATAATCTATCTAACTGCAGCAGTATGAACACCTTCTTTGAAGATAATATTAGCAAATGGAGGTGGAAGCCAAGTTGCATTGCTCCCAACCCGGCCATCTTGATCACCTCGTCGTTGTTGTCGTTTATTCAGTTTCGCGCCTACTCTTCGACCAATGGACATGCTAAGCTTCATAGCAGTGAATACACCCAATGCAATTGTAAGGGGCCTTATAGACCAGTGAAAATCCTCAACATGTTTATACTTCTCCACCACTCCTGCACAATTATCGAAAGACACCAGTTCTACTTCAGCTGGATCTGCTAAAAAGCTGTTAGGTTCATCTCCGAGAACAAGCCTGCCTGGAAAATTGACGACAAGACACCCATTTGGAAGAACTTGTGAAATTCGCCCTGTGGCCCATGCTCCACCTCTCTTACGAGGCCACTCAAAACGGGGAGTAACCACATTTTCCTTCAGCCTTATGAACTGCCCCACATGGTAAGCTTTAGCCATTTGAAGCTCAGAAGAATTCCCTCTCCATAGAGTTTCCAAACCTATAAATCCAACTGATACACTTCCGTCACGCCTTACAGAGTGTAGAATCCCTACAGAAGAAGACTTGTCATTTTCTTCTTTAATGCATACCCAATCTCCCACAGCAAAGCCATCTGTAACCCTTTCAAGAGTTGATTCCTGTACCCTTAGAGGGTTCTGCACTCCAGCAATTTTCACCAGAGCAAAACCACTTTTATCAGCACCATTATCTAGACCAGTCACAATTCCTTTATGGACATCCATGGTCTGAGGTTTGTACGTGTTAACTGGTTTTCTTAGACAGACTGTGTCACCAACTTGAAGAGGGTTCTTTGAGAGGTACCAAGAGGTACAGCCACCATGATTTGATTTCTCAAAAAGTCCTCTGGTTTCCAGACCAATCCATTCTCCATCACCATTGAAAGCTCTCAGTGAGCTGCAACAACAACTTGTATGTTATTCAAATGCGAAAGGTCATGGAGGATAGGGGAATTACATGTTCAAAGTACTGAATTTCTATGTATCTTGTTCTTGAACAAATTTTGCAAGAATATCCCAGAATAAAGTGACAACAGTCCAAGAATAACAAACACAAAAAAGGTTTCACTTGGAAGTCTCATTTCTGGCTAGACTTGAGCAACAATAACTATTTCAGGAAAAAAAAAGGATAAAAACATTTTTAACACAACATACTACATTTCGTTGAGAGGGGCATTAATAGCCTGAGAGTTAGGGTACAACATTTATAAACAATCGATCCTTAACCACTGGTAACTATTTAGGTGCCCAAAAATTGCCCCCCTATTTTCAGAAAAGAAACGGCATTCCTATGTGGGATAGTGAAAGGGGGATGTATGGAGTGGATTGAGTGAGAAAGGGATGTAAGAAAGATTTCCGTATCACGTGCCAGATCTTTCTGAAGAATAAATCAGTGAATTTGATGAGCTATAGCAAAAGTAAGAGATCTTTTTAGTAAAACTGAAAAAATAGCTCGCATTCAATCCATAGTATAGAAAAGTAGTTAGTCGTGAAATCAATATAGCCTAGCACCAGCAGTCATGCAAATCCATTTGTGTCTTTCAGTAAATAGCTGCTAAACTAAGTTCAAGAATTACCTTTCAAATGCATACAAAATGTCTTTCACTAAAGGTCTATTCCGGAGATCATACTCAAAGCAACCTATAATAACATTCTCCACATCAGGAGGGAGGCCAACTGGAACTTGTGGTTTTTCGTGCTTGATCACAACTGACTGATATATTTCATCACTTGATTTCCCAAACCAGGGTTGAACACCGGTCAACATCTCAACTATGCTACATCCAAACCCCCAAGAATCAGTCTCAGAGGAAATTGGACCCCTAATTTTTGGTTCCCACTGTTCTGGAGCCATGTAATTTGCAGTTCCAAGTCTAAGAATCATATCTGAGTTCAACAAAGGGATCCCAAGAAGTAGGTAAGGGATACCAAAGTCCCCCAGAACCAGTTGGTCGTGATCATTCACAAGGAAGTTAGAAGGCTTAAGGTTCAAGACCAACAAACCAATTGAGTGCAACTGGAGGAGTCCTTTCGCCAAATTGATACCGTACCTGTAAACATTAACATATTAGCAGTTTCCATATATATAACATTATTCTATCCAATCCACACTAAAAGCATCTAATACAATAAGGACGTGAATCTCCAAAATCACCACCTTAGAACATGTGACAAATCAAGCTTTCCTCCTTTCAGCCAAGCCATTCGATCAGCAATAGATCCTTCGTAAAACTTCATAGCAATGCAGATCTACCAAGACAATAAACACAATGGAGATCAACAGAGTTTTGATTGAAAACAGAAACATCAAAGAAATATAAAGAAACAACTTAATCACTCGTACAGATACGATACTCAAGGAAAGAGAAGATTCAGCCAAGTGAAACTCACCTTTCCATTTATTATTGAGATACCGTGCAACCAACAAACACCTTGAATTTCACGGCACTTTAAAAATAACCCCTCAAACCTCTCGATAAATGTTTGGGTTAAGTCCTCCGTCATTGGAGGCAACATCTTGACTGCAACTTCATGATACTCATCAAAATCATCAGCTGATTGGTGATGTGTTGCCAACCAAACGTCACCAAACGTGCCTCTTCCAATCCTGTGCTTAAGTTTCAATTTAGCTGGATCAATATATGGCAAAATCTGAGTTGGTGCAGCAACAACTGTTCTAAGGTTGTCAGGATCTCCATCAAAAAGTTCATACTCAAATGAAGCAGCTGACTGAGGCACTCTAATCTGCTTAGCCATCTGACCTTGATCCATTTAAACAAAGATAGCTGAATAAACCTTGCTCTTAGCAACGAACATCAAATTTCACTCTGGCACCCAGAAGGTACCTATCACTCCCAATTTACAATGAAAATGACCCTAAGTCCAGAAGCCAGGTCATATTAGGTAAGGGTTGTAAACGTAAAAAAAGAAAGATCGTTTCTTGACGAAGAACATCAATCAAATTACCAACATCAACATAGCTGTCAGCTATTTAACTCTATTGGGGTCGACTCACCATCACAAATCCAACTATAAAAAACAAAATTCCAACACGATATTATCGAACTTCCTTCAATAATACACCAAACAAGCTAACTAATTTGCTTAAAGATAAAAACTTTATCATTATGTTGGGCAGCAAAACTGAAGATAAAGGGAAACATCCAACAAAAGAGGAAGGAAAACTTAGAATCCCCATCGACTGTTGGAACAAAATTTCAACTAAAAATGAGGTTTATATCTTTCGCTTTCATTCATTTTCCAGGGAGCCAAACATTAGATGGAAAAAGAAAAAGAGAGGAGCGATGTAAAGCTTACAAGTGAAGATCCAAGAGAGAACAAAGAATTCGGAGATGCAATAATCCAACGTCCAGTCCAGAAACAGAATCCCTTTTGATTCTAATAAATATCTCCAAAGTCTTACAATCCTTGTGCACCTCGAGAGGCACCAAACCCGGTGCTGCCTGTCCCATTTGGCTTCCAAGTCACCCCATAAGAAGACAACATGGGTTGTTCAAGTTCTTACAAACAAAATTCTAAAAATTGGGTTATTGTAGTAAGACAAACCTTATTTTAAATAAAATTATTAATTAGTAATTATTATATATTATTTAATAATTATATATTTATATTTATACTTATACTTATACATAATTTATTATCAATTATTAAAAACTCAATTATTTCTGTCAGTTTAACCACAAAAATCCTGAACTTTCTTACTTTTTAGTTCATTTTTTAACTTTCAAGTATAGTTTATTTTAATAATTTTTGTCGTTAAGAATTGAATAATATATTAATTAGTTGATAAATTTTTATTAATTAATAAAATTTTATAAACTAAAATAAATAAATAAATTTTCGTTTAAGAATCTCTTTTCAACTAAACTTTAAATTATTCGATAAATAAGGAGAGTTACTTTTAATTATATTTTAAATTCTTTAATTTTATTCAATCTTTAGTCAATTTTATAATAGTCTAATATCGAAACTGTTAAACTTTAAACCTCTTTTTTTACCAATTTAACTTCTAACTTGATTTTAAAGTATTTTTATTATAAAATTATATTAATAAACATTTTAATTTAATTTGATATAGTTTATTTTATTTTCAAATTTTAATAATTATTACACATAATGAAAATTTTAAAATAAATTTGGTGGCTAATATTTTCTTTTTAACTTTTTAATTTTTTTAATTTCCAAAAAAATTTAGAAGATTTGAAAAAAAAGTCTCTTTATTATTTAAATAAAACACGAGAGCTATAAGGGCCAATCGGTGGAGCCCACAAGATTACACCGCCCAACCCGCATTGGAGGCGGTAGTCGTCGGTATTCTATAAAAGGCCTGAAAGCCCAAAATTGCAGCATGATTTTCTTTTAGTTGCTCGTTTCTGTTTGCACTCGCGCTCACTGTCAAGTAGTGGAAGAGAGAAGAAGGAAACCCGACCCTAAACCCTAAAGGACCGCCATTGACAAAAACATTCCTCTTTGTTTTGTTAGTTAACTTAATTGTACATGAAGAGGATCTTCTGCTGGTAGCTCTGTTTCTTTGGTCGTGCTAGCTAGGGTTTGGAGTTGAGCAACCATGTGGAACAACAACTCAGATGCTCATCTCGCGCCTCCGGGGACGGGGGGACCGTCCGTGCCGCCTCCTCCTCTGCCGTCTCAGCCTTCGTACACGGTGCTCCCGCAGCAAGCACCTCCGACTTCTGCCGAGGAGGCTGAGGCGAGGCTGGAGGAGAAGGCTCGCAAATGGCAGCAGCTTAACACAAAGCGGTACAGTGACAAGAGGAAGTTCGGTTTTGTCGAGACGCAGAAGGAGGATATGCCTCCTGAGCATGTTAGGAAGATTATCAGGTCAGTGTTTTTGAGGATTTATTGATTCTCTAGTGGTATGGATTTTGAAGGTTATGTGTTTTGAATTTGAACTTTTTCTCAATTGAATTGTTGTCTTGTGTTCATGAGGGTTTTAGCTTTGGTAAATATGAAGCCACATTGCTACTTGATCTCAATTATGAACTGAAGGGAAAATTAAAGAACTTCTATAGATTTCTTAAGAATTTGGATAATCATTAAATTAGAATTTTTGATTTTTTGGGTTGATATTGCTTTAGGTTTGACTTTATCTTGATCAACGGGATATTATAGGATTTTGTGCTTCAGCAACACTATCAATATGATTAACACTTTCTGGTGAACTGTTTACTAAACATGATTATCTACAATGGCAGAGACCATGGGGATATGTCCACCAAGAAATATCGTCACGATAAACGTGTGTATCTTGGGGCCCTTAAGTTCATTCCCCATGCAGTTTATAAGCTTCTTGAGAATATGCCAATGCCTTGGGAGCAAGTTCGTGATGTGAAGGTTCTCTATCATATCACTGGAGCAATCACTTTTGTCAATGAGATTCCGTGGGTAGTTGAACCTATTTACTTAGCTCAGGTGTGTTCCTCTTTTCCAAAGGAGATTTAAGTCTGGGATGTTCTATTGTTTTATTCTAGTATTTATTTTCATTTCTAGCATTCTTGTTGAATTTGCATGCATTTTCCAGTGGGGTACAATGTGGATTATGATGCGTAGAGAAAAGAGGGATCGCCGGCACTTCAAGAGAATGAGGTTTCCGCCATTTGATGATGAAGAACCGCCATTAGACTATGCTGATAATTTGTTAGATGTTGATCCATTAGAACCTATCCAATTAGAGTTGGATGAAGAAGAAGATTCTGCTGTCTATACTTGGTTTTATGACCATAAGCCTCTTGTCAAAACAAAGCTTATCAATGGTCCGAGTTATAGGAAGTGGCATCTTTCCCTTCCAATAATGGCAACTCTTCACAGGTTGGCAGGACAGCTTCTCTCTGATTTGATAGATCGCAACTATTTCTACTTGTTTGACATGGAGTCATTCTTCACTGCTAAAGCCTTGAACATGTGCATTCCTGGTATGTTTCATGCTTCTCTTATTTATCTATTTACCGTCTTTATTTATTGTCTATGATCAGTACTGTATTAGCCACTCTTGTTATACCTAATGTTTTTCATTTTGGACTAAATTCCATTTGTTAAAAAGAGTGCAAAAGGACTATTTAACATTATTTTGCTTGTCTCTTATTTCAACTGTTTTTTGGATTAGAATATTGTTTACTTTTTGGATTTTAAGTTTAATGATTATACTTCTACGCAAGACTTGTTGGTCTCTTCTTGTTAATGCTCTTTGCAGTGGGCTTATTGATGCTACAAATGTTCCGACTTATAACAATGATTTTATCTGAATTCCTGAGTAAAAATTTACTACTCCCTTATCAGGTGGACCTAAGTTTGAGCCTTTGTATCGTGACATGGAGAAAGGAGATGAAGACTGGAATGAGTTTAATGACATTAACAAACTCATTATACGGTCACCTTTGAGGACTGAGTACAGAATTGCATTTCCACATCTGTATAATAACAGGCCTAGAAAAGTGAAACTTTCTGTTTATCACACTCCCATGATCATGTACATAAAGGCTGAGGATCCTGATTTACCTGCTTTCTATTATGATCCTTTATTACATCCCATAACCTCTACCCCCAAGGAACGCCGAGAGAAGAAGACTCATGAGGATGAGGAGGAGGATGATTTTTTCTTGCCTGAAGGTGTGGAACCTTTGCTTCAAAATTCTCAACTTTATACAGATACCACAGCTGCTGGCATTTCTCTGCTGTTTGCCCCACGGCCCTTTAACATGAGATCTGGTCGAATGCGAAGAGCAGAAGACATTCCCCTTGTATCTGAGTGGTACAAGGAGCATTGGTAAGATGATAATTTCTCTTTGCAATATTATTGTTCAAATTCTTATTGTTCATACTGAATAATATGTTGTGGTTTATATTTTGCAGTCCTCCTACATATCCTGTAAAAGTTCGAGTCAGCTATCAAAAGCTGTTAAAATGCTTTGTGTTGAATGAACTTCATCATAGACCACCTAAAGCTCAAAAGAAAAAGCACTTGTTTCGGTCTCTAGCAGCAACAAAGTTCTTCCAATCCACAGAACTTGATTGGGCAGAAGCAGGTCTTCAAGTCTGTAGACAGGGTTACAACATGCTGAATTTGTTAATACACAGAAAAAATCTAAATTATCTTCACCTTGATTACAATTTCAACTTGAAGCCTGTGAAGACTTTGACTACAAAGGAACGTAAGAAGTCTCGTTTTGGCAATGCTTTCCATCTCTGCCGTGAGATTTTGCGTTTGACAAAGCTTGTTGTTGATGCTAATATTCAGTTCCGGTTGGGTAATGTGGATGCATTTCAACTGGCTGATGGTCTGCAATACATATTTTCCCATGTTGGCCAGTTAACAGGGATGTACAGGTACAAGTATAGGCTGATGCGACAGATAAGGATGTGCAAAGACCTGAAACATTTAATTTATTATCGTTTCAATACTGGACCAGTGGGGAAGGGGCCTGGATGCGGATTCTGGGCACCTATGTGGAGGGTATGGTTGTTCTTTTTACGGGGTATAGTGCCTCTTTTAGAACGGTGGTTGGGGAATCTTCTTGCGCGACAGTTTGAAGGGAGGCATTCAAAAGGAACAGCGAAGACTGTTACAAAGCAACGTGTTGAGAGCCACTTTGATTTGGAGCTTCGAGCAGCTGTTATGCATGATGTTCTTGATGCAATGCCAGGTGAATATCTTTCCATTAACAAGAAACTCCTTCTGAATTTTGTTTGGTTGAGGTTATGCTATTTGCTTGTCTATAATGGGTTATTAATATTACAGAGGGCATCAAGCAAAACAAAGCTAGGACCATACTGCAGCACCTTAGTGAAGCCTGGCGCTGTTGGAAAGCCAACATTCCTTGGAAGGTTCCTGGTTTGCCAGTTCCTATTGAAAACATGATTCTGCGGTATGTCAAGTCAAAAGCAGACTGGTGGACAAATGTTGCTCATTATAATCGGGAACGTATAAGAAGAGGTGCAACTGTTGATAAGACAGTTTGTCGAAAAAATCTAGGGAGGTTGACTCGCCTTTGGCTAAAGGCAGAACAGGTAATTGTTCCTTACGTATTCAACAAATGATTTCATTCTACTGCATATTTTATATGTTAATTAATGGTTCTTCATTTTGTGATTGTATTCTCCTGTCTTGTATCTCTTCAGGAACGTCAACACAATTATCTGAAAGATGGTCCATATGTTACCCCAGAAGAAGCAGTTGCCATTTATACAACAACTGTGCACTGGTTGGAGTCTAGGAAGTTTTCCCCGATCCCATTCCCCCCATTGTCATACAAACATGACACCAAGCTACTTATCCTTGCTCTTGAAAGGTTGAAGGAGTCCTATAGTGTGGCTGTGAGACTAAACCAGTTACAAAGGGAAGAACTGGGTCTTATTGAACAAGCTTATGATAATCCACATGAGGCATTATCACGAATTAAACGTCATCTGCTCACTCAGCGTGCATTCAAAGAAGTATGTTAACAATCAATGTTCCGTCGGCCTTGATGTTTGAGGTTCCTTTCTCTTGGTTTTGTGTTGACCTTTTCTTTATGACTTTTTGTTTATATTTTCTTTTTGCAGGTTGGCATAGAGTTCATGGATTTGTACAGTTCTTTGATTCCAGTATATGAAATTGAGCCTCTTGAAAAAATAACTGATGCATATCTTGATCAATATCTGTGGTATGAAGGTGACAAACGCCATCTATTCCCTAACTGGATTAAGCCTGCAGACTCTGAACCACCACCACTATTAGTTTATAAATGGTGTCAGGGTATAAACAATTTGCAAGGTGTTTGGGACACAAGTGAGGGGCAGTGTGTGGTAATGCTTCAGACAAAGTTCGAGAAATTCTTTGAAAAGATTGACTTGACAATGTTAAACAGGTGAGATATATACAACTTCTGGTTAGTACTTTGAAAGGAGTTTCCATTCTTGAAGATTCACTTTCCCTTTGATTTTGCAGGCTTCTTCGTCTGGTTCTTGACCACAATATTGCCGATTATGTCACTGCTAAGAACAATGTTGTTTTGTCCTACAAAGATATGAGTCACACAAACTCATATGGATTAATACGTGGTCTTCAGTTTGCGTCTTTTGTTGTGCAATATTATGGACTTGTCTTAGATCTTCTACTTCTTGGACTGACGCGAGCGAGTGAGATTGCTGGTCCACCACAAATGCCTAATGAATTCATGACTTACTGGGACACAAAAGTTGAGACACGACATCCAATTCGACTGTATTCTAGGTACATTGACAGGGTGCATATACTGTTCCACTTCACTCATGAAGAGGCCCGAGACCTTATCCAGCGGTATTTAACTGAACATCCTGATCCCAACAATGAAAATATGGTTGGATATCAAAACAAAAAATGTTGGCCCAGAGATGCAAGAATGAGACTCATGAAGCATGATGGTATGTGCATGTTGTCAATTTTCTTTTTGACAGATGATTTTTTGTTTGAACTTCAATTGTATTGGTGGTTTAATTTCATGAGATAACAATTTTCTCTATGATTTCTTTTTTCAGTAAATCTTGGGAGGAGTGTCTTCTGGGATATGAAGAATCGCCTTCCGCGAAGCATCACAACTTTAGAGTGGGAGAATAGCTTTGTTTCTGTTTACAGCAAGGACAATCCGAACTTGCTCTTTAGCATGTATGTATATCTGCATTCTTGGTGTTTCTTTTATGGCCCTAAGCAAGTTTGGTATATAATCAGCAGTAGATATTCCAAGTTCCTACATATTCATCTATCGTATGTGCAGGTGCGGTTTTGAGGTTCGGATCCTTCCAAAGATAAGGATGACACAGGAAGCATTTAGCAATACCAGAGATGGTGTTTGGAATTTGCAGAATGAGCAGACCAAGGAGCGCACTGCAATTGCTTTCCTAAGGGTTGATGATGAGCACATGAAGGTGTTTGAGAACCGTGTGAGGCAGATTCTTATGTCTTCCGGGTCCACTACATTTACAAAAATTGTCAACAAATGGAACACAGCCCTGATAGGTACTTGCAATATCATTTTTTGGTTCAATTGTTTTAGTCATCTTGTCCTGTTTGAAATATTCTTTTGCCTGAGATTTTTCACTCATTTTTCCTCTGTTCTTTTAGGGCTAATGACTTACTTCCGTGAGGCAACTGTGCATACTCAAGAGCTGCTGGATTTACTTGTTAAATGTGAAAATAAAATCCAAACCCGTATCAAAATTGGGTTGAACTCAAAAATGCCAAGCAGGTAAGTGCTTAATCTTAGGTTTCCATGTTCTTCTTTGATGTCTTTGTTGCATACCTGGAATCTCCAATCATTGTTTATCTTTTTCAGATTCCCTCCTGTTATTTTCTATACACCAAAAGAAATTGGAGGACTGGGCATGTTATCAATGGGTCATATATTGATCCCACAAAGTGACCTGAGGTATAGTCAGCAGACAGATGTTGGCGTAACCCACTTCAGGAGTGGTATGAGTCATGAAGAAGACCAATTGATTCCAAATCTATATCGATACATTCAGGTAATGTCTTATTGAGTTTTGGGACTTTGACAGAATTGAGTTGTAGTTAACTTATGTTGTTTATGTTCTTCTCATACTGATATTTTCATTAATCTGTGAACAGCCTTGGGAAAGTGAGTTTATTGACTCACAACGTGTCTGGGCAGAGTATGCATTGAAGAGGCAGGAAGCACAGGCACAAAATAGACGCTTAACCCTAGAAGATTTGGAAGTAAGTTGTTCTCTTTACCTTTTTTTCCCTTAAATTTATGATGGCTTTATATACGGTGAAAGTTGCGGAGTTTGCTTTCACAATATATTTGAGCTGGAGTAAAGATAATTTGTTCTTCAATGTTTTGCTGGCAAAAATCTGGTGAAAAAGAAAAGATGGGGCCCAGTGGAGTATTTTGACAATATAACATCTCTGGACTTGATGTCCAAATGTTTCTAATACATATACTTTTTGATTGACAGGACTCATGGGACAGGGGAATTCCTCGCATCAATACGTTGTTTCAAAAGGACAGGCACACTCTGGCATATGACAAAGGATGGAGAGTGCGCACGGATTTCAAGCAGTATCAGGTTCTGAAACAAAATCCTTTCTGGTGGACTCATCAGAGGCATGATGGGAAACTGTGGAACTTGAACAATTATAGAACAGATGTCATCCAAGCTCTTGGTGGTGTTGAGGGCATTCTTGAGCATACCTTGTTTAAAGGAACTTAGTAAGTAGTTCTGAATGATGCTTTCTCACTTCAGCAATCTTTGAAAAGAGTTTTGTGTGCTTGTTTCTTGAGCTTTCTTATTTAGTAAGTTAATTATTTGATGCATGTAGCTCCCACCTTGGAAATTGATGTAGTTTATTATTTTTGACACTCTTTTATCATTTATTTCTAATTTGACTATTAAATAATGCTGTTTAATGTTGGTTATTACACTTTTTTATGTTTTGTTGCCTTATCCCTGGCTTGAAATTCTCATCAAGAGCTCTTTCCTAACTGCTTTACTTGCTTTCCAGCTTTCCAACCTGGGAAGGTCTCTTTTGGGAGAAGGCATCTGGTTTTGAGGAGTCAATGAAGTATAAGAAGCTCACTAATGCTCAAAGATCTGGTCTAAACCAAATTCCTAACCGTAGGTTCACTCTGTGGTGGTCGCCTACAATTAATCGAGCCAATGTCTACGTGGGTTTCCAAGTGCAATTGGATCTAACTGGAATCTTTATGCATGGGAAGATTCCAACGTTGAAAATTTCACTCATTCAGATATTCCGTGCACACTTGTGGCAGAAGATTCATGAGAGCGTTGTCATGGATCTTTGTCAGGTCTTGGATCAGGAGCTGGATGCGTTGGAAATTGAAACTGTTCAAAAGGAAACAATCCATCCTAGAAAGAGTTACAAGATGAACAGTTCTTGTGCAGACATTCTCCTCTTTGCTGCCCATAGATGGCCAATGTCCAAGCCTAGTCTTGTGGCCGAGTCGAAGGATGTATTTGATCAGAAGGCAAGCAACAAGTATTGGATCGATGTTCAGCTTCGATGGGGTGACTATGACTCTCATGATATTGAGCGGTATACCCGGGCTAAATTTATGGACTACACAACGGACAACATGTCTATATATCCATCTCCAACTGGTAATTCCTCCTCTTGATTTTATTCTTTACCCCTTTCTACCTTTGCAGATGACTAATCCTTTTTTTTTTTTTTGAGTTCAGGGGCCATGATTGGGATTGATCTTGCATATAACTTGCACTCTGCTTTTGGTAACTGGTTTCCTGGGTCTAAGCCATTATTAGCTCAGGCGATGAATAAGATTATGAAGGTAAAATATTTCTATACTAGCATTTTTTCGGCTTAGTTACTGATGATAGCCTCTGGTTTTGTGCTAATGGTCTGTTTTAATGCAGTCGAATCCAGCTTTATATGTTTTGAGAGAGCGTATTAGGAAAGGTTTGCAGTTGTACTCTTCTGAGCCTACAGAACCTTATTTGTCATCCCAGAACTATGGGGAGATCTTCAGCAATCAGATAATATGGTTTGTAGATGACACTAATGTGTATCGTGTCACAATTCACAAGACTTTTGAAGGAAATCTCACAACAAAGCCCATTAATGGTGCGATCTTCATATTCAATCCAAGAACCGGACAGCTATTTTTGAAGGTTGGTGATCTTTACATTAGTTTATTGCTTGAGCCAAACCTATTTCAATATAGGAGATTCTAAACTTGATTTGTCTGATATCTTGCAGGTCATCCATACTAGTGTATGGGCCGGACAGAAGCGTCTTGGTCAGCTTGCCAAATGGAAGACAGCTGAAGAAGTTGCTGCTCTTGTTCGTTCTCTACCTGTCGAGGAGCAGCCAAAGCAAATTATCGTGACACGTAAAGGAATGCTTGATCCACTGGAGGTTCACTTACTAGATTTTCCAAACATAGTTATTAAGGGAAGTGAATTGCAACTCCCCTTCCAGGCGTGCTTGAAGATAGAAAAATTTGGTGACTTAATTTTGAAAGCAACAGAGCCACAGATGGTGTTATTCAACATCTATGATGACTGGCTGAAGAGTATTTCTTCTTACACTGCATTCTCCCGACTCATTTTGATCCTACGTGCACTCCATGTGAACAATGAGAAGGCAAAGATGTTACTTAAGCCTGACAAAACCATCATCACTGAACCTCACCACATCTGGCCTTCTCTTACTGATGATCAGTGGATGAAGGTTGAAGTTGCTTTAAGAGATCTTATACTTTCAGACTATGCCAAGAAGAACAATGTAAATACATCAGCTCTAACACAATCTGAAATCAGAGACATTATACTTGGAGCTGAGATTACACCGCCTTCTCAACAAAGGCAACAGATAGCTGAAATAGAGAAACAGGTAATGTCTGTTTCCACGTCTGCTTTTCTCTCATTATTTGTTGTTTATATGAAGCTGATAGCCTGGTGGATTTTTCAGGCTAAAGAGGCAAGCCAGCTTACAGCAGTCACAACAAGGACTACAAATGTGCATGGTGATGAACTTATTGTTACCACCACGAGTCCTTACGAGCAAGCCGCCTTTGGCTCCAAGACAGATTGGCGTGTTAGGGCAATATCAGCGACAAATCTCTATCTCCGAGTCAATCATATATATGTTAATTCAGAGGACATTAAGGTATATCCTAGACTTATGTGCTATTAGGTTCTATGCAATACTTGCATTTGCTCAAGTTGGAGTCTATGACTGCAGGAAACTGGATATACCTATATTATGCCAAAGAATATATTGAAGAAGTTCATCTGTATAGCAGATCTAAGAACACAAATTGCTGGCTACTTGTATGGTATAAGTCCACCAGATAATCCTCAGGTCAAGGAGATTCGCTGCATTGCTTTGCCACCACAATGGGGAACTCATCAACAAGTACACCTCCCTTCAGCTCTGCCTGATCATGATTTCCTCAATGATCTGGAGCCTTTGGGGTGGATGCATACACAACCAAATGAGCTTCCTCAGTTGTCACCGCAGGTTTGTCTTCTCCCAGTCCTCGTCTTATGAATTTAGTAGTTGCATATGATTTTCTTGTCTTAACTGGCGCAAGTTGATTTTTATAGGATCTTACATCACATGCTCGGATTCTGGAGAACAACAAACAGTGGGATGGTGAGAAGTGCATCATTTTGACTTGCAGTTTCACTCCAGGATCATGCTCGTTAACTGCTTACAAGCTAACTCCAAGCGGGTATGAGTGGGGACGACTCAACAAGGATACTGGAAGCAATCCTCATGGTTACTTGCCTACTCACTATGAAAAGGTTCAGATGCTTCTAAGTGACCGCTTTTTCGGTTTCTACATGGTAAGTACAATACCTAACTCACGACTCTCACTGTATTTTTCTCCGTTTCATGTGACAAAGTTTAGTTTCTTATAATTTCTTGCTTTATAATGACTCTATTTTTGTTAAAACTTTCTGTTTCATAGGTTCCTGACAATGGTCCATGGAATTACAACTTCATGGGAGTGAAGCATACAGCAAGCATGAAGTATGGCATGAAGCTGGGGTCTCCCCGAGAGTATTACCATGAGGACCACAGGCCTACACATTTCCTGGAATTCAGCAACCTTGAAGAGGGTGAGACGGCCGAGGGTGATAGGGAGGATACATTCACTTGAAGTGATTTTTTGTAACGTTAATTTTCTTCTAAAATCTTTAGCCAATCCTATGAAATGAAAGCCGGTACTACTTGAAAAAGTATGAAATGGTCTTTTTTGTTGTAATGGTAACGCCATCTTTGGGCATATGTATGTACTAGACTTCTAGCTGTAAATACCATAGCATGTTTTGGAATTGGAAGATTTCAAACAAAATATGCTTAACATTACAAAACCAAACTTGTAGAGTAATTAATATTCTGCAGCCTAACACCTGCGAAATTTGAACAAATTCAACTTATGGCACTCATAAAACATGATTCAGCAACCATTGACCCAGAAAACACTACGGACATATCTAATAAATTGGCCGGCGAATTGGAGCTCAATCCCACAATAAATAACAATTTACAACTAACAATTACACAAAACTCTTAGGAGTCATCTTGTCCAATCTCCTTCACTTCATGTTTCAAATCCTTCTCCGACGAGATAGAATCATAGCTATCTTCAGCAACCGGCCTGACATCATTATAATCAGCGACCTTTTGAGACTTGAACAATTCATCATTCTCTAGTTCAGCCAGCTTTTCCTTCGATTCTCCTTTAAGTAGGTCTACCACTTCAAGCATTGTGGGTCTTTTCTCAGGCTGATTTTGAGTGCATACAAGAGCCACAATTATGATTCTATTCAACTCTTCCTCCTCAAACTTCCCATTCAACCTTGGATCAGCAAGCTCTGACAACTTCCTCTCACAGAATAATGGCAAGGCCCAATCAACAATGATCCGCTTCGTTGCTGTGCTGAGCTTCTCTATGGGCTTCTTGCCACTAGCAAGCTCTAATAAGAGAATGCCAAAGCTAAAAACATCGCAGCTTTCTGATGCTTTCCCTAGCATGGCATACTCTGGGGCAAGATAGCCAAGGGTACCTTTAACTCTGGTGGTTACATGAGTTGCACCATCAGGTATTAGCTTAGCAAATCCAAAATCCGCAACCTGAGCCTGGAAATCAGAATCCAATAGAACATTGCTAGCTTTGATGTCTCTGTGAATAATATGTGGTGTTGCATGGTGGTGCAGATAGCTGGATGGATCAACCAAATTATGAAATTAGTAAACGTGCACTGCATCTTAAAATATGAAGGCAAACAACAGTATGCTACTTACGCAATTCCTTCAGCAGAACCTATTGCAATATTCATTCGTCTCTTCCAGTCCAGGAGACATTCTGCTGAATGATGCCCATGAAGATGAGAAAGCAAACTCAAATTTGGCATGTAGTCGTACACAATCAAACGTTCTTGCCCTTCAGCACAATAACCACGCAGACTAAGCAAATTCTTGTGTCTAACACGCGCTAGTATTTCAACCTCAACGGCAAACTCCATCTCAGCTTTGTTGCTCCAGACCTTTAACCTTTTAACTGCAATCTGCACATATCTCTCTTTTCATAATGACATTTGGGTTTATAACTGAGAATAAACATGTGCATGCACAATCTTAAGTTATGAATAGTAGTGCAAATTGAGAAACAACGGAGTATTTGATACAGAAACTAAGGATGCTCTTAACGTGCCACACAAGCTTCCAATTTACTACAAGAACAAATTGTACTGCCTCCCTAACCCAATTCACGATCAACTTATATGCCTGTCCCCGATTGCATATTTTTCACTCTAATAATCAATGCTGCAGCCATCCTAACAGATTAAGCAAAGGATTCTTAATTGATGACATCCAACAAGAAATCAGAAACTAGCAACAAGAATGCATTTACTTTATGTCCCAAATTTGTTCACTGTTACCTCTCATTTTGATAGTGATTGCAATACTTCTTTTGCGAGCATGTCAATGATAGGATTGCTGGCTGATTTCTATAGGACAATAAGGGAACAATGCTCTTAAATAATCCAAAATAATTCAGATTATGGCAGCCTAAACAAGTAAGACTAACCATTCAGTACTACAAACAACATGAACCATATCAAAAGCCTATTTGTATCAGAGCTAAATAGGTCAAATTACCAAGGTTCAAGGATAAAAACACAGATGGAAATGCGGGGCTAACAAAAGAAAGGTAATTATTCACAAATCAGTTTAAATTTGCTAAAGGGTCTAAGGTTTAGATTGTTACTTGTGATCCATCCCATAGCTGACCCCAGTAAACACTGCCAAAACCCCCTTCTCCCAGCTTATTATCATAGTTAAAATTGTTTGTTGCTGCATGTAATTCCTTCAAGGAGAAAATCCGCCATGTAGGCTGCTTCTTTCCTTGCTCTTTCCTGCACAATCATATGATCATCATATAGATTTACATTTTAAAAAGCGCATTTAACTGTAAATCACAGGAATGAATCGTTAAGTTCATGAGTCAAAATATATGATAGGTTCTAGCATGTAGACCAAAATCCTTTCTTTTTCTCTTGGATAATGTGAGAAACAGAATCATTTCATGCTAAAGCAAGATCCTACACCTTTAAGCAACGAGGATTTAAGGAAGACCTTTAACAAATTCCATGATATTATCAATATCTGAACCACAACCAACTGTAAATCCTGCTATGTCATAAAGTGAATTTTCATCACAGCAAAGCATGATCTCCCAAAGTAACTAAGTAAATTGCCCCCACAACACAAACTGATATGAACATCCAACCTAACTCGAATTCAAATTCAAAACCCATAAAAATTCCCTGAAAAGAAAAACACAAGTTTTGCAAACTCCGGAGATGAACAAATCATTGAACGAAACTCAATATATCAAGCAAACAAAGCAATAGTACAGAAGAAACCAAATCAGAAAGATTTAAGCACGACAGCAATCGTACCGATCCGAACACTTTCCACAGCAGAAGATAGAAGCAAACGCCATATCCAGCTTCATCAACTAAAACCCACCTCTCTAATTTCTTGTTCCTGTCTCTATCTCACGCTAATCGCAAATCCACCTTTTTCTTCTCCTATATTTCTGTCTACCTCCTTATTTGCTTAAAAAGGTCCCAACTTTACCACTATCTCTTGCTTGCAGTTGCTGTTGCAGCCAGTGGGAGCTCAAAAAAAACGCAGAGAATAAACCTGAAGATGTTTTTGCTGATGAAGTAACGAAAAATGTAAGCTTTTGTTGACTAAACTTGAAACAGACATTTCTTTGATAGTTACTCTGCCTGCTCTTATGCAAATGCTTGAGCTTTTTGGTAGTTTTTGAAAACTGAGATAGAAGCTTTCTAGAGAGAGAGATTGTGAATCAAGTCTTGTTGCACAGATGGCTTTTCTTTGCTTCAATTTGATGGTATTGTAACTTTTGGGAGATGGTTGTTTGCAAGTTTTCAAATCAAACCCATGTAGTGGGACCCATCTCATGACAAGCAATTTTGTTTATTTTAACATTTTCCTATAAATAAAGAAGAAAGATGATGGCTTTAAATGTTAATGGCAATCATGTTAGGTTGCATAAGCTCAGCTCTTATGTTCTGATTTTTCTAATGAATTTGGATATTTACATGTTAAGTACTCCAAACTTATCTTTTCTAATCGAGTCCCTCTCACTTTTTATATCTTTTACTTTCAATCCTTCAATTTCTTTTTAATCTATGCTGGTTGGAATCTTTTTTTTGGGCCATCTTCTTCTTTTCTTTTTAATGATTTTACTTTATTAGATAAGGCATTTTTTTCATTTTGAACTAATAAAAACCTCATATTGTTATTTTCCTTTTTGAATTAAGAAAGAAAAGTTATTTTTTACAATTTAAATTGTCACTTCGAGTTTAGGCATAAAATGGAAATTGCTGAGTAGAAACAAACTTAATACCAATATTTGAGAAGTCTATTTTTACGGAAGATCTACATCATGAACCTAGTGATAAATCATATTCTTAGGCTTTGACACCACATTTTAATCCAAACTTTAAGAGATTAGGTTTATGAGTCCTTTCTAATTATATGTCCTTCACTAGTTCTATCTGTTTTCAACGTGGGATTCCTACTCATACTTGATATCCTGACAATCTTTCCCTCAAGAGTAAATTTTCACACTGAGCTTGAACTCCTTTTTGAACGAAAGCCTTTTTGCTTAGCAGTTTAAGTATATGACATTACCAAGAGCCCTTCTACTCTATTAATCTGGGTCCATCAGGAGTCTCCTTACTCTTCTTAGTGGGGAAGCAACCACGAGATCCGATTACCATCTCCATACTCGTTCTTTGCCAAATTATCAGCTCTGATACCACTTGTTAGAAGTGAAGAGCCTACTTTTATGGGAGATCTACATCATAAGCCTAATGATGAAATATACTCGTGGGCTTTGATATTACACTTTAACCCAAATCTTAAGACATTAGGTTTATGGGTCATTTCCACTTATATGTCTTTCATTAGTTCCATCTCTTTTTAATGTGAGATTTCTATTCACACTTGATATCCCAACACTTTTAAATCAAATGCTTCAAATAGCATAACCAAAATTAATTAAGATATTTGCACGTATGCTCCCTTCTCAAAGTATATTGATAGTACAAATCTAACTGCTAATACTAATGATTCAAAAATTGAATCGGCTCGATCAATTTAATAGTCAAAATTTTGAACCAGCCAATTTTTTAGTTCGATTTTTTACTTTTTAATTTGATTTGTTTAATAATTTTTGTTGTAAAAAATTAATGAGTTTATTAATGCTATTGACAACTCAGGTGCTATCAATTAAACTATTGGTATGTCACAATACACGGATTAAAAAAATCCGATGATTCGTCGTAAGAAAATGATCATATATTTGATTGGTATGAAATGGCAATATTAATTATAGGTTGGTTGAAGTCTAGAATTTCTATAAGCTTTTTTTTTCTATGAGCATATTCGAAATTTCCATTTTGATTTTTTAAATATAATAAAATAACATTATCTTTATTAATAATTTCATATCACTTTGAACTAAATTTGAAATTTTGAAAACAATTAAAATTTTAATTAAAACAAATTTTATTCGTTAGTTTTTGATTTAATCTGATTAGGACTAAGCTGTTTCGTCCATTCTAATTGCTTGCATCAATCAATCTTCCATTAACATGATTTTGATCGGTTTATAATGCTTATAGTGATTGATGATAAGTGACACAAATGAAGCATATGCTAAGTTCGCAGTTATACAGACATATTATAGTTAATGAATGGCTCCTCTTCATGTAAGGAACAATCTTCAATGTGATGTTGGCAAGAACAAGTTGCATACTACGTAACAAAATTAAATACCAAACATACAGAGTGGCTGTGATGTCACTAACCTCTTTATACAAGAAGTTATAAAGAAAGAACAAAAAAGAAAAAGAAAGGGTCCAACACAAGCATTGTATGATGCCCTTGGAAGTGATACAAATAAAAATATTATTATAAAAACAGCAATATATAAACTTCAATTTAACTTCCGTAAGTTAAATAAAATTAGGTTAAATAAAATTAAGACTGATAGTATGAGGAGTACAGTTTGAGGCTTCGTGCCCAAGATAAGTTTAGAATGAAGAATGCGATCTTAAATACCATCTTATATTTTAATTATATTCTTTTTTATCACGTCCTAGTCTCTCATGACTTGGTGTGCTTTTTTCGGTCAATTAGTTATTCTTTTTATATTTAATATAGTAATAGAAAACTAAGAGGATCTTTGGTTTACAAAGGATAATAAGAATATAAATATAAATATAAATAAATATAGTAAGAAATGATAATATAGTATAACCAATAATAATGAATCTCATTCTTCTGGTGATCTAGAGGAATGAAGTATTGTTGAAAATGAGGAAATGAAAGTAATAGCTCTGTTAATACCAAACATAAATTTTCATTTCATACCTATATTTTTTTTCCCCTTACCTCCTCCAAATAAGCACAACCTAAGACAAATTCTGTTGATTCTTATAAACTGGTGACGGGTTGCATCTTCAGGTTCAGAAGTGGACATTACTGTGTAGGATTAGCATAATAACTAAATAAACGTTGGTATTCCAACCCACTAATATGATAAATAAATTCTGCCCAATATAGGCTTTAACATTAACAACTCAAATTAGATTATGCCATCGTTATTTTAAGGTTAAATTTCATAATTCTAGTTACAATTTGAGCATAAAACTTACATTGTTTGTAAGACATATGGTCTTGTTTCATCATCTAGCATGCTCATTCATTATGGATAGTGATAGCCATTCATAAATTTGAACTAATGATTTAGATTTATCTTCTGAAAAGTTCAGCTTAATTTAACTTTTAACTTTTTAAAAAACTAACTTAAATTATTTTTGCCTATTGATTTATGTTGGACTAACTGATTTTTTTATATTAATCGAATTTTTTTAAAAAATTAGAACGCTTGATCAAAGTCATATACCCAAATTCGAGCTTTAATTTGATAGAATTCTTATGCATAAATTCAAGTTTTATTTGGTATAATCAAATTAGCCTTGTCTTCTCAATTTTGGATGGTCTGGATTTTGCTTCCGTGCCTAATTATAAGCGTAAAATTTGTATTTTTTTAAATTTTAGAGATATAATATATACATCAATATCATATATATTTACTAAAACTAGTTATAAATTATTGAACACAGAATAAAAGACATTAAAAGTAGTAAAGTATTGACAGAGATATACTAATATGTCCATCGGTTAAATTTAATTTCAAATTTTCATCGTTTTTACTCGATTTGTATCCATACGACCAAAAAGGAATCGCTCAACAATCTCTATCTTAGTTTAATAAGACTAATGAATTTTCAATGTATTCTATTATATTTATTGTAATTAATTATTTAAAGTATTGAGATTTAACACTAACAAACAAAAGAAGGGAAATTCAAGATTAGCATTAAGATCAAAAGTTTAGCAGGAGTTAGTGTAATTTTTGTTTCGCAATCCATTGTTTTAGTTAGTATATGTTCAATCTCAAGGAATTGTAACATGGTCCAAATTCTTGTTAGGGTACGTAGGCTACCAAATGATTGGTGATTGTCACTGCCAGTGGCTCTGGTGGACTCGTATCACAGAAACTGAGTAGCGTGTTCTGTAAAATTCTGCATACATTACGTCATGAAAGGTGCTACTGCATGTGTTCCCAGTTTCAACTACAGCAGTAATTGTAATCTGACAAGAACATCCTAACTGTCAAACATTAACAAAATCGAATTATTCGAATATGTCATGATAATCTATATATTATATGCTTTTTCCTTTTTGTTAAGAGCTGTCAGAATCAAATTCCTCTTTCTCTTGCATTCTCTGCGATCTATCTCTTCTTTTTTGTGTTACATAGTTTCATATAAATATTGGGAAGGAACTTGTTGGACAGTCCACAAATGTTACAGAGAAATTATAGGAGATAATATTGGTCAATAACAAAACCAAGCATATATGTATATGTATTAAAGAGAAAAAAGTTGAAATTCCTTGAACAGCAATCTGCAAAGCAATAACCAATCCTTATACGATCTTCAAAGAGTCAGTTCAGAATCACATCTCCAACCTCATCTTCAATGTTCCTAGCAAGAGGGAATACTGTTGTCTTTCGCCATGGACACAATCCTTAAACTACATGTGTACAATCACTTTTTTTGCTGCATTTCTTTCCTTTGATCATCTAATGATTGTACACCGTGCATGGTGGAACTGCTAAGTCCCAAGGTTAGAGAAACCCTGAAACATTGGGGAGAATATCAATATGCTTGAAATTTTAAACTCCCGTTGATATGTGTCATCGCATGATAAGGCAAACCAGTGCCTACCCCTCGTTAAACAAGACCGAGTTTACTTGATCTTGTTTCCAGCATCTTGTGCCAGGTTCAGGAGACTGTGACAGAAGCCTTGGGTCGAAGATCACAAGGCCGACTGGAGTAGATGGACAAAGAGTTTAACCGGCCTCGTTGAAGTTACACAAAACATGAATTGCCATAAGCAACGATCTGTGTTTCTTTCAAACAACCCTTCAACTTGGATTTTCTGGTGGAACAAAGAATAATGCTTCAGAGCAAGAAGATGAATAAGAATCATTGGAAGGGCACAATGAGTTCGTAGATGGCTTACTGTGATGAAGATGTGAAGTTTCAACACAACACAGGGCTATTTATAATTTGGATTGTCAACATTTGCTTTAAATGCTTTAATGCTTGCATCTATTTCTTGAGATTTTCTTTAAATTTGTAAATTAATGCTTTCACAAAGCAGTATTAATTAGCATTAACTATGGAAGTTGAATTAGGAAGAATGATATATTCTTATCCCATTTTCTTTTATAACTTAGGTGACATTAATGCTTTATGGTTCTTTGATTTTACAAGTAAAATTCTTAAACTTTTCTCCTTACAAATACATTTGGTTTTTATTGCAATTACTTGTTAAGTGAAATGCATAACCAGCTATAGGACAGGTATACTGGGGCTGGTGATTAACAGTAAGAATGATGATATGGGAACTTAATGATATCTGATTCATGCATTTGAAGGAGAAGAAAAATTGGTGTTTTAGTTTAACAGCATAACAGTTTACAAAATATTCTGCAGAGATTGTTTCTGAATTTAGACAGATACTAATTACATAAATAATTGGAAAGAAGGATATGGGGGTGCTAATAAGAATTAATAGAGTGAGTGTATAAATATCTTGTCACTGACAGCTATTGTTACCTAACCTAATCTATGACTTATTGGCATGCCTTAAATTGTTTTCGTTGCTGTCATCACCTCTTCTGCTTTGTCCATACAAAAATAAAGTTAGCTTATAAGCAATTTGATGATAGAAAAGTTCGAGTCCGAAGGACCAAAGTAAGTAGAATGAGTTTTGAATACAGGGTTGCTCAACTCAATATTCATATTGAAAAATACCATAGGCTTATTAGGGTAAATTTCGAGTAAAGAAAATTCAAACTCATAATTATACCTAAAATTTGAATAAATTTATGCTTGAATCTATATTTTAAACTGAATTGAATTTAAATTATATTTCAACTCATAATTGATGTTATATCTCTAACTTGTTTTCCAGAAAAGACTGAAATTGTTTAGTTATTGCCTATGAATTTGACATGTAATCACTTTATAGTTAGAATCTTATTTCATGTTGGAGAAATTAGAAAGGAAGAACATAAATGAAAGTCCAACATATACAGCTGATGGTTCTTTGGATCTTTAATACCTCGAGCCTTGCAGGTATCTTCTGAGGTTGAATGTTAAGTATGACCTTTTTCAAAACTTTTCCTCCTTGAACTTCCTGTTCAACCTTGGATCAGCTAGTTCAGTAACCTCTTTTGGCAAACCAATTGCAGAATTAAACATCATATCCATGTTCCAAAAGGAAACCAAAAACTGATATCTCCTCTTCTGTGGTCCTACTTACTTGGAAATCTTCTGCTCTTTTTTTCTTATCTCTTTTTTGGCTGATATTGTTCATGTGAGCTAATGTAACAAAGAAATTGACGCGGAACTTAAGGCTAAAGAACAAAACTATATCCATTATAATTGCTTGCCTCTATTTCTTACCTTACAATATTAAACACAAAACGAACATAACAAATGCTGATTGTAGACCTGAAGCTTGGCGATCGGCACCGGAAGACTTGTTTTCTGTACTTGGCAATGTCATAGCATCGAGAGTTGTAGATAGATGATGAACTGTACTCTTCGTTGAACCGGCTAAAGGTGGGTTGCATGGACTTATGCCCGAGCCGAACGACTCGTCTGAACCATCTTCAAAACCACTATCAGCACCATAACATAATCCGGAATTGTCTTGTAATTTAAGTTTTCTTCTCATCTTCCAAACCATGTCTCTGCTAAATGGAACTGGCCCTGTTAAATGATTGTCATTTAGCTTCAGCTCCCCGAGATTTTTCAAGTTCTTGAAGTTTATCGGTATTGAACCGTTCAAGTGGTTCCCATCAAGATAAACAACTCGAAGATTTGTCAACCTGCCGAGTGACTCCGGGATTGAGCCTTGTAGATTCATGTTTGAGAGAACCAAGATCATCAGACTCTTCATACCATCAAATTCATCACTAGCAAGTGCTTTGGCCCATAATGGATTTCCTTTAAGAATCAATGCTTGGAGAGAATTCAAGCTTCTAATTGACATTGGAAATGGCCCTGAAAAACGATTATAACTCAAGTCCACGAGAATAAGCTCTTTTAAAGTACCAATCGTCTCAGGAATCGAGCCAACAAGACGGTTACGACTAAGATCCAATTTGATTAGTGAGTCACACGAGCCAATTGTAGATGGTATTGAACCCGATAGTAGATTTTGGCTCAAGTCCAGGACGCTTAGTGATGGAAAACTTAAACTAGGTATAGAACCGGTTAGCTTATTTCCGCTCAAGTCTAATGACCTTAGACCGGTCAACCGGCCCAATTGAAACGGAATTGAGCCGTTGAGATTGTTTCTGTGAAGATCAAGAACTTTTAAACGGGTGAGATTGCCCAATTCTATCGGGATAGGACCCACATGCCCATTTTCCCTTAGAATAAGAGTCTGAAGACTCGGGCCTAACTGCCCCAAAAAAGAAGGAATGGGCTGTGGGTTATAACTAAAACATCGGTAAAAAAACAGTGTCCTAATGTGAGGAAGCTTAGTAATGGACTTGGAAATGTAAGACCTTGTCGGGTCACAAGTGGGGAAGGCTGTGTCATCAGACAACGCCCCGAACGACAGTGAAACAATGTGGTATACATTGTCCTTGTCGGGCATGCACTCAATACCATGCCACCGGCCACGACAGATGTCCGGTATGTCAGTGGCCCAATCGTTTCCAGTGGCGCGCATTATGTCGTAGACGGCTTCTTGCTCTCGACCATCGGTTCTCGCCCCAATCTTGTTCATGGAAAGCCCTGTTTGCGGACCGTCAATTAGGGCCGACTGGTTGCCAGAGTCTGGAATTAAGACCGTATAAGGCTTGGTAAGTGGTAGAAGAGGCAGGAAAAGGAGTGTGAGAGTAGTATAGAAAAATGAAGCCATGTTGAGAGAGTGTTATGAGGAGTGCAAGTATGGGGGACTTTGGGGTTTAAGTAAAGAGGGTAGAGTAGGGAGAGAGAGAGAGATGGTCCAGGTCGGTCAGTGACATATTAAATGGATAAGATGCAGGTTGGTGCATGGAATGATAGAAAAGTATTTATGGGTTCACGAGAATGGGAGGAACAGAAATAAATACAACCGAAACTTTGAGCATTAATGTCCTTCACGGGAATTTCCCTCAGCTTCTGATCTGAGAAGCTAGGCTTCTCAAATGATACGAATTATGATGATATGTCTGGCCAAAAGGTTGGTCCGTTTAAATTTTTTAAACTTATTTAAATCCTAAATTAAATTTGAGTTCGAACCCATTTATCTAAACTCTCAATTTAGTTTCAACTTAGACTTTAGGAGTTTGGATTCATGTCATCCCATTATCAATCCAAATGTTTATGGTAAACAATTCTATAAATTATCACATTTGCTCTATTTAACACTCTTTTGGAAGCACATTTCACACAAATAATCATTACCCTGATGAGATTATGCAATGTAGATCAAAATTGTGAGAGCTAGGATTAGCTCATATAAGATGGAAAATTGAAATGGGATTAGAGGTTGGCAGGTGATTTTAGTTGGGAATAATAGCAATATTGATCTAAATGATCATGTGCATGGTCAATCATAGCTCAATTTTCTTTTTAATCTTCATTTCTTAGGATACATGTAGCCGTAGACTTAGATGGCCATTGTGGATCGTCATTAGGTTCATGCATATATAACAGAAACAACACCTTAAATCAAATAAAAGAAACTGTGATATAGTTAAGTACGTAGTTTTCTGAAACTTATAATTGATAACTTATACAACTCTACCATTAGAGGTGGTTGAGTTGGTGGAGTGAGGAGACATAGAATCAAAAGGTCTTATGTTCGATTTCTCTTACTTACACTCTCTTGTTGTGTAGGGTTTGTCTAGTATAGAATACCCGGTTGACGTGATTTGTAGGCTATTGCGTCGATTCAAAGGTTTATTCAGTTCACATCTAAATAGTAGTGGCTGCGAGTTCCTCTCTTTCTAAAAAAATATATATATACACCTGTATGTAAAAAAAAAAAGAGAATCATATATGAATATAAGGCTGTTAGAAATTATTTGTTTAAGAGATACTTTTTCTAATCCAAATTTTATCTTCGAGTGAATTACAAATTATCCATCAAATCTATTGACAGTTATAAGAAGTTATTTTTCAAACCCAGTTCAATCATTTTACACATTTCTGAATAGCAATCTGATCTATTTCTTTTCTTGGTTAAAGTTTAGGAGCGACATTTCGAAGAAGAAGTTTCATTCCCTCCAAATATCAACATGTTATCCTTTGGCTTTGAAGAGGTGGGATAATTGGTAGAACTTGTTCCTGTGTTAAATAAAATCATTTAACAACTTATCTATATTGTAACGTGCTAAAACTCAACTTGAACTCTCGTACCATTAGTTTTGCTTACGGAAATTGAGCAAACCCTAGTATTTTCCTAGTCCAACATATTAGCATGGCCATGGCACTGCATGTATAGAAAGGGGATTATAACTAGTTCAGGATATAGCCATAAACATTCGGAATACCTCGATCAAGGAATAAAAAGAATATTCAATTTTCCAACAACAAGGATAATAATTAACATCCAAGAAGAATATATCCACAGAAATTGAATGAATGGATGCTCATAAAGTAGAGTAGGTACAGAATAATGAGAACAAATGATCTGAACCCACAAAAACCATTTAGTAGGGAAAATATTTTAAAAGTCACATTTCAATCAGTCTAATCCTAGTTCCAATTTAAGACCTTTAATTAACCATTTTCGAGAGTGGATAATGAAGATTTTTAACTCCAAATAAAACATAGAAACGAAGAGAGATCGAAAGAGAATATCTCTATTAGATTTTAGAACTAGAAATTAATTAAGAAATAAAATAAGAAAGAGATAATGCAAGAGGCAATTTATTAATTGGTTACACTTTATAATGATGCTAAAGGCTTAAATATACAAGGAATGAAATAACAAACTTAACTAATATCTTGGAACAGATTAATCAAATAAATAAAAAATTTAAAACTTTAAATTCTAACAAATAACAACTCTAATCTTATCTTGACTATTCTATCTTAATACTCTCAAATTTTATCTTTAAATAAAGATCACATTTTTAACAATTTTAAATCATTCTCTAACATTTCCTCTTGATTCAAATTTGTAAGACTTCTAGAATATGATGATGTAATTCTCATCATCTTTCAATTATTGGAGTACAACTCTCCATAATTCTTTTGTTGGAGTACTTATCTCTAATATTCTCAATAGAGCACTTTTCTCTATTCTTCAACATGAACACTTCTCTCGTCACTTATTTTCATAGAGCACTTCTCTCTATGATACGTCTCGATGCACTTCTCGTCAACTATAAGAGGTTATTTTCTTCAATCACTTGAACTGTATTTACTTGTTCTTCATTGTTAAACTTGCAATTCCTTTTCAAATATCCAAATCGGTTACACCTAAAGCATCGAAACTTTCCTTTATGCCAACAATCTTTCTCTTTATGACCAAACTTCTCACAATAGCTACGGTAAAGAATGTTTCCTTTATTCTTTGCTGCCCATACCTTTGCTAGATAGACTCCTATCACTATCTTTTCACTTTCTTGGTTTCTTACTGCCCTTCTTTGCTCTTGAACTTACAAATCCTTAATCACTTATAAGTCCCTCAAGATCCTTGAGAGCTCTGATATTATGTTGAATTTTAGAATCAGAAACTAAAAAATAGAATAGAAAAGAGATAATGCAAAGATGCAATTTATTCATTGATTACACATAATACAAAGAGGCAATTTATTGATTGATTATAGTTTACATTGACTTTGAAGGCCTAAATATATAGTTAATGAAATATCAAACTTAACAAATATATCAGTAAAGATTAACCAAATACATAAAAAAATTAAAAGTTTAAATTCTATCAGATAACAATTTTAATCTTGTCTTTATTATTCTCAAATTTTATCTTTAAACAAAGACTACATTTTTAACAACTTTGAATCATTTTTTAACAAACTCGTGTTTTACTTATCCATATTTTTCTGGGAAATTTTATTTCAACATCTCAAGTTAAAAGTGATAAAATCAGCAATTGACTATTTATCGTCACATCATAGAATTTTTATATACATTTTGCTTTAATTTAACTTTAGACTTTTCTTACCATCCTAAAGCTTAAAGAATTTGAAAAAAAAATCAAGCTAAAATTTCTAGCTACGGAGATTTCTTTAAACTTGTAAAAGTTACTACTTTAGTCAAAAGTGTTTTTTTTCAACATTCACTTTTATTGAATATAATCAAAACCAAGATGTTCTCTTGAGCAACTCAAATTGATTGATTGAGTGATTGATGTGCTTTGACAGATCAAGACAGTGAGTTACATGAATTTGATACTGATTCATTTCGAAGAAGATATAGCTATCAGTGGAAGTTCTGTGAAAGAGGAGCATTGCTTATGCTGAACACTTGTCTAAAAAGCTGATTCCAGAATTAATGCCAGAACCCCAAGTATAAAAAGCAGCAGAAAAGATTATGATTTGAGCTAGAACTACAAGCACAAGTACATCTCATTTCATTCCCATGCAACTCACAACGACAAATGAGACAGAAACAAAAAGGGAAAGAAAAAGAAAGAATGAGCTCTACAAATAATATATAAAAAGACAGGGATCGAGGCAGTGCCTAGGACATGCTTTTTCTGCTTTGCTCTCTACAACAACTAGCAGACTAGTCTTCGGTGGGTTAGCTTGGTTTTTAGCAACAACCTTGGAAGAAGACTAATACCCCATCTGAATAATCCAAAGTCGCAGTTTTTTCCTTTAATTATTCTGTGCAATTGGGTATCTCACCCCAGCTGCCAGCACTCTCTGCTGCTCTATCTGTGTCAAAACCGAGACATTTAAATATATTACATGTGTGAGTCTAAGACGTTTCCACCAGAAAACAAGATAAGTCACAGAAAAAGGTAAAGTATAATATATACATGGAACAGTTCATGCATCTTGTTCTTTAGGTAGCAGTACTCGTGCTCTAGTAGCTCCAAAGCTCTCAGGCACCTGAAATCCACACAACTTCTAGTTATTCTCAAGTTCAATGATTCACATACAAGTATCTTAGATATCAGACATTTTTTTTTACTGTGTATGCGTTATTTTTTTCCGTTGAACATTACGATGTGAACTTATATTATTTTAAAAGCTATCACACATCGTACAAATTCCACATTTTCGTGGTCACACCTCAGGACTTTAGCTAGGGAGAAAAGGAATTAACAATAGGGCATTGGCTTTTCTTAAACGATGAACTATGTAATCTCTGTGTCCAATTTCTAGACTACTGGTCCATTCCAGGGTAGTAAAAGCATTGATGAAAAGTGAAAAAGAGTGGAAGTTGATAAATGGAGCTCGAATAAAGAGGTAGGTGTTGAGTTTTTTTTTTCCTTTACCCTGCACGGTTGTTCTGCTCAGAAGCGGCGCGAAAGGCAACGCATACATTTCTGACTCTTTTGGCTCCAATGCTTGAGCTGCTTCCCATAAACTGATTCAAATGGATCCCCATTTTCTTGTAATCCGAGAACTCTTTATCCATCCTGTCCCATCACGTACCATCGAAACCCTTTTAGTCCATCAAAATCCTTGTTTTACAAATACAAAAAGTGAGGTTGTAGCCAAATCCTTGACTTATATTGCATATTAGATACCGTAAGAGACGAACTGATGAATGTAGCCAAATCCTTGACTTATATTGCATGTTAGATACCGAAAGAGACGAACTGATGAAATCCCGTTAATGCAAGTAGTTTTCCAACACAAAAAGAGCACAAAGACTAAAGAAACCTACAGCAACCAAAGTCAAAAAACGTGTGCTCGTGATATGGAACAGTGACAATTTAACTAAATGGCCATTCTTTAATCGTGTGAACAAGAAAGTGAAACATCCCTGAATAGGGTGCAACAACGACGGTATTAAAAGTGAAGCTGTGATTAAGTTATAGAACAGAACCAATCTCTATCGTTCTCCTATGAAGTTGTTTACGTGCAAATCAGGAAAAAGAAACACGATGCATGAAAGGTCATGAGTGGAGGGATATAATTACAGTAGGGCTCTTAGATTCCTCAAGAGCTTCTCGGACTCGTAGAAGTATATGTTGACAACTTCAGACACGAAGTTTGGTGAACTCTCATCTTGAAGTTGCTGGAGCTGCAAGAATTGCTCATCTAGCACACCCTGAACACAACCACCAAAAAAACATAGGTAACGAAGAAAAGCACATGCATATCTTATTGTAATAAACTCATTATTCTGTCGTCGATGATGATGATCACCTGGTGGAATAATAATGCGAGCAACCGGTTCATGTCGACCCACAAACGGTCCGGGTCCAACCCAAGCATCCACAGAGGCAGACCCGTTTTGAATAAGTTACAAAAATCAATCCACAGAGACTGAAATAGTAAGAACTTGGTATGCTTTCTTGGAAGATAAACTGTTGTGTCTATGATAAGGTTTGAGAAGGTTTCGTAGTCAGAGTTGCAAATGTGCCGAGTATTTAAAGAATGCTGCAGGACGTGGACCCTACTTTTAGGTTTTAGTGGAATTAGCACACTCAGTTCGAGATTAGTGCTTGTACGCGCCTAAGTTTATTGTGTTACCGAATTTTGGCAAGGTAAATTGTCTTTGATTCGAATGCCGGATGTAATGGCTGCTTTGTTAAGAAGTTGATTGAGATCAAATTGTGATTTATTTTTTACTATTTTATTGGGCTGAGATGTGGGAGTATTTGGAGTGGGTGATTCCACCTTTTGATCCAAAATTAGGAAAAAAAAAGAAGAAGAAGAAGATTCCATTCAATCAGAATACTTAAGTTTGTTGAAGTCTATTCCATTTCTCGTTGACTGTTACTTTAGAATTTAAGTTACCTCCATTTTATTTTTAAAAATAAACTCTTACTACGTTGTTATTTTAAATTCATTTTACTTGGTTGAGAAGTGGCACGCGCCGCCGTTGAGGATGGAATATGAATAAGAACCTAAAGCGTGCAGCGTGGGTCAAATCGAGAGGTGAATGTGGGGTATCAGCCCTACAAAACCACAGAGAGAAAAAATGGGTAAAAATACCTGCTGTCCCCGTACCCGGTCACCGCGCGTGCTGTCTGTCTGATTTCGTCAGCCTAAGTGCGGCGTTTAACCCATCTGCCGACAACTGCCTGCCGCCGGTTACTTGTCAGTCACCTCACTCCCACACTTGCCTCCTTAAAATAAAAAATTGAAAACAAACGCATTACTATGTTAATCAAAAAGAATTATTCTAATATTATTTTCATCCCTCCTCCTGACAAGCACATTCTTACCTTTTTACCTCACAACTTTTGCTCTGGTTTTCTGTCACTTTCTCGAGAAAAATGTTGGAGCGATGGGAAGGTTGGATTGAAAAGGAAAAAAAAAGGACTATGAAAAAGAGCGCCTGATAAACAAGGCTAGTAGGCGGGGTGAGGGACAAGCTGAGAAGTAATGGAGACACGTGGCAAACGGGGTAGTGCTTGATTTTGTCTTGTTGTGATATGGATGATGAACTAAATGAAGATGATGACAGGACTTTTCAAAAAGGCCTTTGATTAGCTATTTGGACTAGAGGTAAGAGTCGTGGTATCTGAGAAAGCACAAGCAATTATAGGATTTCCTTTTGCATGATTGGTCCGATCAACAACTGTTTTTGTTGACAACTTTTTTCTTGTGAACTTTCGACTCCGTAGTGGGCGTGTATCTTAGAAATCTCTTAAGTACACATGGCAATATGCGGGCCATAAGCCCATCTGGATTTTAATTTAAAATAAAAATAATTTTTATTAAATAATTATTTATTAAAATATAAATATTATTTGAAGTTTTGACAAAATAAGTTTAGCAAAATAAAATAATTTTATTTTAAACCAGTTCAAGTTGAAATAAGTTATTTCTTAATTTAAATTTAATTAAATTAAATTTAAAAATGTGCTTTAAACTCAAATTCAATTGCCATCCTTTTTCCTAAAATTTACGAAACCTTTTAGAATTAAATAGTTCATGCCCGAAATTTTTTTCTTGATATATAATTTTTATTGTGGGTTTGTATAACATCTCACATATTTATAAATACGTATTTAAAAACGTGCAATGTATAAACATGTAAAAGTTTCTTGATTATCACTTATCTTATATAAACAAAAAATATTTTCTACCAAATTAGTGAATAATATAATTTTAATCTCTTCTTCTATAAAAATAAAATTAGAAATTAACTTTATTACCAGAGAGCTTGACTCTTTATAAATTTATGATCAAATCATAAACTAAAATACTATTAAAATATATTACAAGTCTATACATAAAATAATTGACTCTTTACATTTTTAAATTAATAGATTATTGATATATTCACGAACTTGTTAGTACTATAGTTTAAAAAATGAATGTATGTTAATATGTAAATATTCATATAGATGTCTTTTACTTAGAGGTTTTCATTATGATAATATTCTACATATTTTTTACAGATTTTGATTAGTCAAGAAGCCAAAACTCAAAGTTATGCTAACTTTGAGGTTAATATCGTACGTATCATTTGTATAAAAAAAGTTTCGTAATAAAATATTGAACTAATCGATCTTGATGATTGCGAGCATTTTCATCTTTGTTTGTACATACCTCCACAAACTAACTTGAGACCAAAAGCATGCTTTAAGGTATGAATTACATATCGAGCTATCTATTTTGGTGATATTTTATTCTTATCCCAATCCTTTGAAATTAGTTTTCATATTTTGTTTGAATCTTTTAAATTTGTTTTACCATTTTATTTGAATCCTTTGAAAATATTTTTTCTATTTTATTTGAATCATTTGAAGATAGTTTCCTATTTTATAGGAATCATTTGAATGTAGTTTTCTGTTTTTTCTAGTAAAATCAAGCAAAAAAGAGAAAAATCATGTACGTAAAAAAAGAAGAAGAAAGATTGCAAACTTCACACGTTATCTTTTAGTTTAAGGACTCTAATATAATTCGGGGAATCCTTTAAAAATAGTTTTCGTTTCAAAAAAATCATTACTCGTATATTTATGTATATGTAAATTAGTTGGGTGGGTCAAAAGCTTCTCATTAGTAGTTTCACTTCTTGAAGAAACTGGAGAAGTTCTTGTTTCCCTAAGGCTTACCAACAATTGATTTGAAAACCATGAATTTTTGTCTTTGTAATTGTCATTGTTGCTGTTGTTCCAAAACTTAGAACATTTCTCCCTCTTTGCTTTAATTTGTATCCCACATTGAAAGAGTAAGAGACTTTTCACCTAATTTATATATCAGAGTATTTTGTGAGACTTTGAATCAAGTCTTTTACGAAGGGTATGAATACCACATGTGTGCACGCGCCTCCTGACCCAACACGCCACAATGTATAAAAAAAACTTTGTAGAGGCCACTTGGTTTAATCTTATTTTCAATACGTTTGTAGTGCTAGTTTTAGTTACTAAACGTTATAATTTGACCTAGTCTTTCCCACTTCTCTTAAAATCTCTCCACATTCCCATTTATTCTCATCAAGTAACGTTCTCTTTTTTTCTTTCCATAAGTCTTCCATCTCCCTGTACAGTGAAAAATGACATAAAACATCTTTCTCTTATCTTCTCCATTCTTCAGTTATTTCTAATCCTCGGAGACAGTTCCTACTTCGCCATTTAGAGTGCACTGAAGCTCGTGGAGAAGGCGTTAAACCTAGGATCGGATCCTGATGTCCTACTGCATCATAAAGGGGAAATTTTTTACTTAAGGTAGTAATTTTCACGACATCTTGCATTCAGATAAGATGTTTCAATTTTATTGCTATTTCGGTAACAATTTAACTCGGAAATAGTTAGTTTGCATTGTTCTGTTCTTTGTGTTGTCTCTTTATTTGGGTCTAAGTCATCTATGTTTTTGGATTCATTATGTCGTCTGCGAATGAAACTAATGTATCTATATAAACCAATTCCACTACACCTTCTATCACTGATGTTCACTACATAGGTTCACCCCCTGTCATCATAGCCTAGAGAATTATACCTGATCTTACTAGATTAGAGCTTTTAGATTGAGAAACTTCAAAAGATGGCATAAGAAATTCTTTTATATTTTCAACAATTTGAAATCGATTATGTGTTGTATTAAGATATTTCTAGTGATAATAATGACCCTAAAACTATTAAAGACAGCCATACCATAAAGGGAGTGTTGCTTAACCATATGATAAACACGTTATTTGATATCTATTGCAAGTACAAGACTTCCAAAGATATTTGAGATGCCTTAACAGTTAAATATGGGACTGATGATGCTGATATAAAGAAACTCACAATTGCTAGGTGGTTAAAGTTTACTATTGTTGATGATAATCTTGTTATAGACCAATAATATGAGTATGAAAACCTAATTGCTGAAATCCTTACTGAGGGCATGAATATGTGTGGATTGTTTCAAGCTAATGCTCTTATTGAAAAAATTCCTATCTCTTGGAATGAGTATAAAAACCAATTGAGGCATAAGAAGAAGGATATGAAACTACAGAAGTTGATAGGGCATATAAAGATTGAGGATGACAATTGTATATAGAACAAGGCCAAATCACTCACCCCTACCCCTACTGTTAAGGTTGATGTTATTGAACATAAAAATGCAGGTAACTTCAATAAGAATGATGGACAAAACAAGTCTTTTAGCAACAACAAGCATAGTCAGTTTAAGCATAAAAGGATTGATGGTAACTATTGGTGGTATCACAAGTCAGGTCATCTTGCTGCTCTTTGCCAAGCTATAATCAACCATAAAAGGAAGGACTAAGGATAGAAACCACGGCAATTCAGGAAAGGAAACCAGAAGGGGTACTAATGGGAAAACTATAAGAATTTTCATAAGCCTCAAGCTAATGTGGCCGAAGTTGCTGGTTGTGATGACAAGGAGTTCGTTACTATTTTAGTGCTCGAAGTCAACCTTGTTGGAAACTTGGTCAAGTGGATGGTTGACATTGGAGCCACATGCAACACCTGCACCAATAAGGACCTGTTTAAGGAGTTGAATGATGATGCTGATGGTGTTCGTGTACACGGGCAACTTCAGTAAAGTTTCTATCTAAGGAGTTGAGAAAGTTAATCTCAAACTCACTTTTGGAAAAGTTTTGGTTTTAGAAAATTTTTTATTTATTCCTGATGTTCGTAAAAATTTGATTTCTGGTGCCTTACTAAACAAAGCTGGTATTAAACTGACTTATGATTCTGATAAGCTAGTTTTGACTAGGAACGAGAGCTTTGTTGGTAAAGATTTTTGTAATGGGGGTTTATTTGTACTTGGTGTTGAAATAAATGCATCTACTTCTTCTTCTTATATTGTTGAGTCTCTAGACCTATGACACTCTGGACTTGGGCATGTGAATGTGAGTTCAATTAAAAGGATGCAAAGCTTAACTTGTTGCCCAACTAGATCACCAACGAAATGGAAAATTTTCAAAATTTTATTAAGTCTAAACACTCTAAGAAACCTTTTAAATCAATAACTAAGAGAGAGCCACAATTGTTGGACTTGGTACACACAAATTTGGGTGATTTTAAGAATTGTGTGAGTAAAGGAGGCACGGGATATTATATTACTTTAATGGATGATTATTCTCAATTTACTAAGGTTTACTTATTGAAAAGTAAAAGTGATGCAGAGGAAATGTTTATGAAATACAAAGCTGAGGTTAAAAGCCAATTGAAAAGGAAAATTAAGAGATTTAGGTCTTATCAAGGAGGTGAGTATAGTACTAATTTCCTTGCTGATTATTCTGAAAATTTTTGGATTATTCATGAGCTTTTAGTGCCTTATACACCTGAACAAAATGAAATTACTGAGAGGAAAAATTGAACACTTAAGGACAGGATGAATGCAATGTTGATTTCCTCAGGTTTACCTAAATTTATATGGAGGAAAGCTATTCTTTCAGCTTGTTATGTTCTAAATAGAGTCCCTTATAAGAAACTAGATCAAACTCCCTATGAAATTTAGAAAGGTTATCCACCTAACTTGAGTTTTTTGAAAGTATGGAGATGTCTTGCTAAGGTTGCTCTACCTGAACATAAGAGGAAGAAAATTAGGCCTAATATCGTTGATTATATTTTTATGGGATATGCCTATAATAGTGTTGCCTGTAGATTTATGGTTAATGAAGAGGGATCTAATACTAATAGACTAATAGTGGAGTCAAGAGATGTAGTGTTCTTTAAGGATATATTTCCTATGAGAGTGAGTGTGTAAGCTCTGAGAGAATCTATCCTTCATTCTTCTACCAACGATGACATAGAGGAAGAGGAAATTGTTGAACTAAGGAGAAGTAAAAAAGCTAGAGTACCTACCAATTTTGGTTCTAACTTTATTAATTCCTTTTTGATGGCAAATCTAATGAGATAGATGAAGATATTGTGGTCATTTATATTATTGAGGAAGATCCCAAAGCTTATGAAGAAGCCATGAGATCTGTGGGTGCTTCTTTTTGGAAGGAAGACATAGATAGTGAGTTATAGTCAACCACGTCTAACAAAATGTGGGTTTTAGTTGATCTACCTCGAGATTGTAAGCCTTTGAAGTGTAAGTGGATCTTCAAAAAGAAATTGAAACCTGAAAGAACCATTGAGAGGTCCAAAGTAAGACTTGCAATAAAGGCTTTACATAAAAGGAAGGATTGGACTTCTTTGATACTTACTCTCCAATTAAAAAAATTGCTTCTATAAGGATGATATTGGCTATTGCCTTTGTGTGTAAGCTTCATATGCACCAAATGGATATTAATATAGCTTTCTTGAATGGTGATCTTGATGAGAAAATTTATATGGTATAGCCCGAGGGGGTTTAGAGTGCCCGGTCATGAGCATAAGATGTGTAAGTTGGTGAAATCTTTATATGGAATTAAACAAGCTTCCAAATAGTGGCATGAGAAATTTGAAAGTGAAGTTTTCAAATATGGTTTCACTCTTATGATTCTGATTCTTGCATTTATGTGAAATCTGATGCCACTGGATGTGTGATCATAACCCTTTATGCGGATGATATGCTTATTTTTGGTACTAGCTTATTTATCATGGATACTACCAAGAGTCTGCTAAATTTTTCCTTTGATATCAAGGATCTTGGACCTGTAAACTTTATTTTAGGAGTTAAAGTTGATAGGAGTGACTTAAAGTTGATAAGTCTAACTCTAGTTTTAGGTTAAACCAAACTGATCATTATGTTGAGAGAATTTTGAAGAAGTTTAATCACTATGATGTTGAGCCAGTTAAGACACCCTATAATGTTACTGTTACTTTAAAGAAAAATCTTGGTGATAGTATAAACAAAGCTGAGTTTGCTAAAATTCTTAATAATATGATATTTTTGATGAACTATCTTGTCCTGATATTGCATAATATAAGAGTAAACTTAGTAGGTATACTCATAATTCTAGTCAAGAGCATTGGAATGCATTGATTCGTTTGTTAAGATATTTGAGAGGCACTGTGCATTATGAATTATCTTTTGGTGGTCATCCTCCTGTATTGGAGGGGTATTCTGACGTTAACTAGGTTACGGAGAGTGATGATATACACTTTACCAGTGGTTATATCTTTATCTTGGAAGGAGATGTTATGGCTTGGAAATCATCCAAGAAAATATGTATCGTGAGATCAATAATGGAGGCTAAGTTTATAACTTTGGAGATGTCAGGATGGGAAGCTGAGTGGCTAAGGAATCTCTTAGTAGATATCCCACTTTGGAAAAACCAGTTCCTTTTGTGTTCCTTCATTATGATTTGCAAGTTGCCATTCATATTGTTAAGAATAAGACATATAATGACAAAAGTAGACATATTAAATTGAGACATAAAATTATTTGTACTTTGATTAGACATAGTGTAATCTCCCTAGACTATGTGAAGTTAGAGAGAAACTTAACGGGTCTGTTTATAAAAACTTTAAATAGGAAACTAGTTTCAGAGCATGCTAAAGGGATGAGATTGAGCCCAATTGTGTAGTAACCTCGTGATGGACAAGAAACTAAGTTCAATGGGTCAACAAAGTTATGTGGTGACTACTTACATATACTTTGTTTTTAAAATAATACTAAGATATATTCAGTTGTTGAATTGCATTTTTTAGCATGACTTTATTGCGCTTGATGAGGTTGGATAATTTAATCCTCAATAAGTTTCATAGCCCAAGTTTGGATTGTGTGAGCAGGACACTTGGTTGTTCACCTATCTTTCTCCTAAATTGTTACAATTTGTTTCTCAAGTTTTGGATCAAGTGGGGGATTGTTAGTGTTGGTTTAAAACTTAAAACATTTCTTTCTCCTTGTTTTGGTTTGTGTCCTATATTGAAAGAGTAAAGAACTTTTCACCTAGTTTATATACTAGAGTATTTTGTGAGACTTTGAATCAAGTATTTTGAGGAGGGGCTACATACCGTGCACGCACGTACCCCTACCAGCCCGACTCAGTAGCACTGTGGCACGTGTGAATTAAACCTTTTGGGGGCCAGTTGGTTTAAGTTTATTTTTCAATACATTTTTAGTGCTAGTTTCAATTACTAAACATTATAATTTGACCTAGTCTTTCCCACTTCTCCTAAAATCTCTCCAGATTCCCATTTATACTCACCAAGTAACATTCTCTTTCTTTTGTCCATAAATGTTCCACCCCTCTAGATAGTGAAAAATGATGCAGAACATCTTTCTCTTGTCTTCTCTATTCTTCAATTGTTTCTAATCCTCAAAGCGAGTTTCTACTCCGCTCTTTAGAGTATACTGAAGTTGATGAAGAAGTTGTTAACCCTAGGGTCAGATCTCATTGTCCTGCTATATTATAAATAGTAAATTTCTGACTTAGGGCAGTAATTTTCACGACGTCTTACATTCATATAAGTTGTTTCAATTTTATTGTTATTTCCCTAATAGTCATTGTCATATAAGTTGTTTCAATTTTATTGTTATTTCCCTAATAGTCATTGTCATTATTTCACCTAAATAGAATGAGTCATCGTACGAAACAATTTAACAAACAGTTAGTTTGTTGAATGAGATCTTATCAACACAATAACAATGAAAATAATGAATAAGGGTGAATAATATGTTAAAGAGAAATAATGAATATTGTTAAGGATTTTTTTTATTTTTTAAATTTAGGCATTGAGATAATACCCAAATAAAGAGGTAGATGCAAATGCGAAACCATTAATTATATTTATAATTTCCATTTATTTGTTTCATTCCAAAATTTCGTAAAAGATTTACTCATATTTTGTTTTATATTTTACAACAAATGTCTTTTCATAGAAGACTTACTTGCATTTACGATAATTATTTGTGAGAAAAAAAAATTAAAACGCAAAATCATATAAGTTGTATTGGTACATATATGTTATTTGAGAGAATAACGATTATTTTATAATTTAGAAAATGCTCGTGGTGGCCATGTGCCAACATAAATTTTAATAAAATAAAGACTATTAAAACAATGGGAAAACACTTCGTGACTAACTTAGGGTAGCTATCTGTGGCCTGCAGGTACTAACTAGGATTAGAAAATAATAAAGAATGTAACTGTAGTCAAGATCTCAGGTATTTTAATCGAGACATAAACCCTTTCTTTCTTTAACAGGTATCAATTCTCAAAGTCTAACTCTGGAACTTAACTGACCAACCATCCCCGTATAAATATAAATATAACATCTACCAGGATTTAAGCGTGAGACTTTTTAATACCCAGAATTCTTATAAAAAGACAAATACAGAGCATATTTGTCTTTTTATATGACCGGCATTATATTATTGGAGAATCAAGTTTTCTTGAATAATGTAGTAATTAGATGGAAAAATAAGTTATGTTATCTGCCCCATCCTAAATAATTTTTATAAATAAAAGAAAGTGTTAGAAAATATTGAATTATAATATAATAATTAAAGTTGGTTTCTAAGAACTTTTGTTCTGTTCATTATATAACATACATGATAATTCTTACTATTTAATTTTGCATGAAAATTTAAATTAATTTAAAAATATATAATTGTTAAAAGATCATCAGTATCTTCATTTTATTAGTTATATCAAGAAATTCCAAATTTTATAAATATATTTCTAATAAAACTTAGGATTTATGTTGTATGTATTGCTTCAAAATTAGGACTAATAGTAATACCCATTTTATCCCAATCCATTGGATGCAGTTTTCCTATTTTATTTGAATCATTTGAAATTAGTTTTCCTATTTTATTTGAATCCTTTGAATGTAGTTTTCCTATTTTATTTGAATACTTTGAAATTAGTTTTCCTATTTTATCTGGATCCTTTAAAATTAGTTTTCCTATTTTATTGGAATCTTTTGAAAGTAGTTTCCCCCCCACGTAGCTGATTAACAATACCTTATCCAGAATGCTGAAAAACAAGAATCTAGTCTCTTCAAAGATTCCTAACAAAAGCTAACACATCCTTTAGATATATGCTAGCGACCATTCTTGGGTGTCATCTTGATTGAAGAGTATGATAGGAAAAGACATTATAGTAGCCATGCTATTTGCCAGCTCAAAGAATCAGAAAAATACTACCACACCATCTACAGGGAAATGTCGACAATAAACAAACGCCTCAAAAAATTCAATTTCTACCTCAGCTCTTACCACTTTCTAATTGAAATGGACAATACATCATTTCCAGAGATTATTAAGACTAACAAGAAGATATCAATTACTTTATTGGCAAGATTGGTTTCCTAGCTAAAAATTTACCGTTCGTCAGATCAAAGGTCACTACAACATCTTTGCAGATTTTCTCTCCGACTTAAAAGAATCAGTTCAATTGCTTTCCTCCATCCTTAGAAAACCAAATTTTCTTACTCTTCCCATCATGGAATTTCCAATATATGCTAGGATCAAGAAATCCTTCCCTCCGATCACCAAAACTCCTCCAAAAACAATAGATGACATTGTTGTTTACCTTCAAAAAAGTCTTTTTTTTTTTACTACCTCCTTGTTGTTCTCACTAAGCATTCCTCCACACCGTCATCAATTTGACATGTTAGCACCTTACTGAACCCTGCTCCATCTTTATGATTATCTTTTTGAGCCAACAATGTGGCATCTATAGGATTTATCAACCTGTATGCTTGTCCAATTGCTCTATCTCTGTTACATGTTTACAATCATCTTTATAATCTTTCCAATGTTAGTTCCCTATTATAAACATTCTTATAATGGTTCCAACCCTTACCTAAATGGCATATTCAAGTTGGCCAAATTCTTGACAAGTATCAACTATGGAGCATTTCTCTATCTAAACGAAAAGCTCATCCTATCTTCATTGTCTATTTTCAATATAGCTTGATTGAGAACAATTATATTTGCATCGTTATTCATTTTCAAATTTGACGAACCTTCATTAACAAGCTTAATAATCAAAAAGATGATGTGTGATCTGTACCATTTTTTTGATCACCTAAGCCATCATCCTAAATTTTCTAAGCCAATTACTTGTACATCTCTGGGTCTATGTCATGGTGACTTTGCCTTTCAAGAGCCCATTTCGCCAACATCTAGATATTAGTTTTCTCTTGACTAATTGGCTCATATGAGATTCAATATTATGGTAGGTGAACTATCATATACATGTGGCTTTGAGCCCAAGCAACAATTTCAAATTGGAGAAAGCTCCACAACTCAATAGCCCAAATTTTATGGTTATTTTCAAGATGCTTAAGAATAGCTTGTGTTATTAAAGAACTTGAAAAAAATTGATGATGACACGTCTGATTCTGATGACAGTAGTGAATTCCGATCTTTTAGGTACCTCCTTGTTAATATATTATACCCGCATGACCAATTTAATAGTAATGCTCTCAACTCCCGTGCTTATTTTTAATTCCTTCTTTTCAAATTTCACTTTGTTTTTTCAGTTCCCTTGATAGTTAATTGCGTTCAATAATTCAAAGAATGCAAGTGTGCTATATTTTATATGCGTATTTAAATATCGACTCATTGGTCGAGATTGCCATAATTTCTGCGTCTATTGTTATTATACTGAGTACTAGGCATTGAAGTTGGAGATTAGTTAGTCAGATGGAACAATAAGTTATTAAGTCTGCCCTCATCGTAAATAATTTTTTTTTAAAATAAAAGAAACTGTTAGAAAATATTGAATTATAAAAATATTAACTCAAGTTGATTCCTAACAATTTTTATTCGGTTCTTTATATAAATAACATGGTAATTCTTATTATTTGATTTAAAAATAATATAAGTGTTAAAAAATCATGACCATGTACATTTTATTAGTTATATCAAGAAACTTCAAAATTTATAATAAAACTTGGGACTTCTGTTTTATGTATTTCTTCAAAAATAAGACTAGCAGTAGTATCATCATATCTCAATCTTTTTTTTTTTTGGTTGTTTACGAGGTATTTTAGAAGGATCTTAATTATGAGAAGACACCTTTAAGTCATTCATACCCTGACTAATTCTTGCTCGCAAAGCTCTAACTTAAGTTTTAAACGGCTGCATACATGAGGACGGTTTGAACCCATAACCTTACTTAAGCCAGAAAAACTCCTTACTAATTTACCAGCATCATGAGGTTATCATATCCTAATCCTTTGAAAGCAGCTTCCTATTTTATTTGAATCCATTGAAGTTTGTTTTCCTATTTTATTTAAATCCTTTTGAAAGTACATTTCCTATTTTATTCGAATCCTTTGGAAGTAGTTTTCCTAGTTTATTAGAATCCCCTTGAAATTAGTTTTCGCATTTTATGTCAACCCTTTGAAAATAGTTTTCCTATTTTATTTGAATCCTTTGAATGACTCAAGAGCTTATCATGAGTAGTTTTACTTCCCGAAGAAACCGTTAAAGTTCTTGCTTCCTAAGGCTTACCGAAAATCATGAATCATCCTTGCTTTAGAATCAGAGAAGTATGGAGTCACAACTTAGAGGAGGAACTGATTATGCTGGACGCGTCATTGTTCAAGTTATAAGGAGTTCCCAGGTTGTCTCTTGAAGACGTCAAAAATCATGTCTAATGATTTCGTTACGCTAACTTGAAGTTCGACATCGAGAAATCCAGGTTGATCCAACTCGGAGGAACCTTGTCTAACGAAAGAGGCACTACTTTCGCGACAAGGAGTTCAACTTCCGATTCGATGTTGACGAGGACAGACACTCGGAGGACTCCATCAAGTTCCTGAAGCAACATGGGATTGACTTTACCTGGTTGAAAAATGACGGGATGTTGCAGAATTAAATGAGGAAGGAGACGTTATCGTGGGAAGCAACGAAACCTCGCTTTGAATTTCTTTTAACGCAAAGTTTAAATAAGGACTCATAGTTGTAAGCGTATACGACCGCACACTAAGCAGTGAATCACGTGTATTAAAGGAATCTGTAATAGATACACTGATATGCCAAATCATAATGAAAATGTTTTTCTCTTTTTAAATCTCTGCGATTATGTGTGTTCCCTCTATCTCTCTCTTGGTTCTCTGCGTCTTCTTCTGATGAATTAACAACTTGTGATGTGAATAGTTTCTGTTATTACAAAAAACTTATCAACAATTGGTATTAGAGCGGCAAACCTGGGAATAACGATGGCTGAAGGGACAAGGGGTGCGGAAGTGCGCCGCTTAGAAGAAAACTTGAAGGGATTAATGGAGGCGCAAATTCAAAACGAAAAATGTTGCTGGGATCCCAAGATAGGAGTGAGCGCATGTTGTTGGAAATTCAAAATAAAACGGAGAAGGTAGAAAAAGAAATGATGGAACTGAGAACCTTACTTCTACAAGGGGGTGAAGCATAAGGGTGAACTTAGATTGACAGAACTAACATCCCCGAGTAGCCATTCACGACAAGAGACAGAGGAGAATAACTCCCTGACGAGGTTGAGTAGAATTGAATTTCCTTTGTTTGACAGTAACAATATTAAAACAATATTAAGTTGTTGCTATACCCTTGTGAACAATGTTTCCAGCTAGATCACACTTCTGAAAGGATGAAGGTGAATATTGCAATTCTACACATGGATGGATGAGCATAGGAGTGGTATCGACTACATACTAGGAATCGTAATAAAACTGAGGTGATTGATTGGGATGAGTTCACGAAGGCTATTAAACAGAGTTTCGATGCGGAGATGTTTGACGATCCAGGGGGGGGGGGATTTTAAGGGTTTGAAGTAGACAGGAACGGTATTAGACTACTACGCCCAATTCGATCATCATTCCAACAAATTTTCGTTACCAGAAGAGTACTTGGTTGGATTTTTTATTAAAGGATTGAAGAATGAGATCGGCGTTATAGTGAAGTTGCATGAACCACGTTCTCTACACCAGGCATATACATTAGCTCGGAAGCAAGAGGTGATCCTATTATCAACGGGCAATATGATGCTTAATGGAACCACCATAACCAGGAACTCGAGTATTGGAGGTTGGTAGACAAAATCTACAAGTGCACAAAGTCGTTCCTAGTACCTACAAATCGAGTATTCCAAGGTCGTCTCCCACAAGGACTAAGATACTCACTACTGAATTAATCCTACTTACTTGAATGAAAGTGACAAGAAACTTAAAAAATGATTGGATTTGAGTAGACAATAAATTATAAAGATCAGAAATAAACAAACAGGGGAAATTTGATGATTTAAACTTAGGCTTTGGGGTTCACCTATGTAAGAGATTGATCAATAAATTATGGAATTGATTGAATGACAGGTTATAATAACAATTGCACAACTTTACTCATATTCTCTCTCAAGACATATAAGAATACCCAACTAGTTGATTACCATCTCTCAATGCAAAATCTAACTAGTCAAATTTATTAAGAACAAGCAACCATAATTTATCACACTAGTTTAGAATATCTCTATCTCTAAATCTAATGTGTTTATCTTCCTAGTGTATAAATCATACTTCACCTTTCAATTCATCATATGATTCCTAAAGTTGCAACTATGGTGATCAAGCATAGAAACAACAGTGAAGTTCAAGAAAGATAAACATAACCTAAGAACTTTCATTCAACATCAATCAATCGCTAAAATATAAATCAATCCCCCAAAATAGGCTACATCCCTCACCCTAAGTGGGGTTTAGTTCCAGAACATAATAACTGAATCCACACAAATAAAGAAAATCAACATCCAAGAAAGAGTAGAGAGAGAAGGTAGAGAGAACACAAAACATGATTACTTCCAATGCTTGATTCAATCCTCTTTTCTCTTCTTCTTTGCCTCTTTTGGGTGCCTCCTTATGTTTTAGCCTCGTTTTCAGTGTCCAACCCCTCTTTTGGTCTTAAAAATGAGTATTTATAGTGTCTTGGGCTCAAAGAAACCTAGTTTTTGCTAAACGGGAGAATGCAGATCGTCCTAGTGCTGACAAAGTCCGTTAGGCGGACTTTCTTGTCCACTAAGTGGACCTTTTCAGGTCTCTGGATTAAAATTGGCTAATCAATGTCCATTAAGTGAACTTCAAGTTCACTGAGCGGACCTTCTCAAGTTTTCCAGCCTTCCAGTTCTGCTCATGTCTATTTGAAGAGACATCATGTTCGCTGAGCAGACATACCTTGGGCATCTACAAACATGTATAATTTTAACCTATTAGACGACAAAATCTCTCCTCAGAGTCTTCATGGAAGTTGTAGAATTCAGAGTCCTCTTTGAAAACATACTTGAATGACCTTAATTTGACGTCTATAGTAAAAGTTATGCCTCTTGCCCCAAAATTTATCCGTTTGCACCTATTAAGCAATAAAGTTGAAATATGTGAGAACTATCTAAATAAAGCTCCAAATTCACATAAAGATAAGTCAAATTAGTTCCAATTCATCCCAAAATCATATATGAATAATTTGACTTATCAAATTCTCTCACACACAATTGCTTGTCCCCAAGCAAAAACAGAAGAAAACTAACTACTAAATCCTTAAACAAATTATTGATTCCACTTTCGTAGGTGTACGGTGGCATTTAGCATAGGCCACAAGCCTTTAAACCACTATGCATCCATAATGGAGGAGTCATAGTCTCCTGAGGGTTTGCTCAAAATGAATGGTACCCACAAACATTTTCTTTCCATCATTCCACACCTAATCATCGTCATAGCTCAATCTAATAAGTTGAAAGTATTATAGGTAAGAATTGAAACATATATATAAGGCCACATAATACTTTATAAATTAGATCACAAACTAAGCAACAATAAGACATCATAATGCTTCAATTAATCAAAATCACATGCCATGAATGGAGTCTCTCATAAAGTATTCACTTTCACACACAAGTGTTTAAGGGTTACTCTTAATCATCTTCTCATACATGTCTCTTACCATAAACTTGCATCTTATCTACTTCTCCACTACTCCCATCTATGGCATATCCATGAATCAAAAAGGTCTTTATTCCTTTGGTTATAATGGGGCTAAGGGGTAAAGTAGGCTATGAAAGAAAGGATAGGAATTCAAATATTTAATAATTAGTAGAGCAGTAACTACAAATATTACAATCATCATTGGCAAAATTTACTGAGAATGTGCCCAACAACCATAATACTTAGGAAACTCCACCAACTCTATTATCATAATTTCCATCATTCTTTCACCTTGAAATCTGAAGTGAACATGCTTTATTTATTAATATTAATATTAATATTAATATTAATATTTTTGTTTTTATTTTTGTTTTTTTTCGAAACCATGCTCCTTCAATTACCATAGAAAACACCCCCACACTTCTTCATTTGTATACCTATCAACAAGAATATTGAATGCATAGCATTTATAGCTCCACTAACCATTGAATAAGGGTGAATTTGTTTTTCTTGGTTCAGAGCTCTTTCAAATAGGTTTACAAAGAGAAAGACTCAAATACAATCACTAGGCATAAAGGGTTCATTAGGAGATTGATATATAAAAAGGGTTAACTATTTGGCTCAAGCTCAATCCTAGTACCTTTTATCACTTTCATGAACATACCATAATATGATAATGTAACTTCGAAAAGATGCAATGCAAGTTCTAAAAGTAAACATATATAGAAGAGAAAATTGTATCACTCACAAGAAAAATAGGATTAAGTGCAATCCTTTAAGCTCAAAATAGCTCCCTCGGTGATGTTTACTCATCAATAGCATGCTCATTCAATCAATTTAGCATTATGTCATCCAATTGTGACAAGGTATGTAATCAATTTAATCATATTATGCATCTTATTTAAGATCAATCTTACCCATGATGCGATTAACTCATCAGATTGGATTATAGTGACAGTTAGAATGTGAAAGATGTATAAGTATGCAAACATGCCTAATGAAAATACGCACAATTAGTTAATGCAAAACTACACAAAACAAGGGTTTTTCTCTCTCTTTTTTATTTATGGAAATTGTAGGATAATTCAATGCAAAATAATGCATGCAAGACCATCAATTTATCCTCCCCCACACTTAGAATCATCATTGTCCTTAATGTTGGGTAAGATAAAAAAAAGTAATGCAATTAATGAAATGCCGAGTAAGGGTAGAGAAACCCCCTGAAATAGCCAATTAACCAAATTCTGCACCCTGTATTCATATCTCCCATCAAACTATACAAATTATCGAGTCAGAACAAAATAATACTGAAGTTATTCTTACAATTTGCCAACACAAAATCAAACATAGGGTGATATTAAAAATAAATTGCAAATTTACATGCATGAGAGTTCAAATGCAAATGCAATCCTATGACCCTATGATATCACTGTCCTTAAGGAGGTGGCTGTTGGTCCATGAAGGTGTAACACCCCATGTTAGGGGTTAGAAAAATTGAGAAATTTCAGTGCACTGTATGCTTTTCATAATTGAGTATTCACTGATATGTGTTTGTGAATTTTTGGACTCATACAAAATAATTTTACATGCATTCATGACATTTTCGGATACAACGGAATTATAAAATTGTGAATTATGAATTATTGGTGGTAAAAATTTATTTCGAGAACATTAGTATATTTCAAAAATTTTGGATAATTTTAGGAATTTTTCTAGAAATTTTGGATTATTTTAAATTAGAAAAAATAGACAAATGGCATTAAGCCTAGTGATAGTCCTATATGCATGATAAGTGGTACACATGCATGGTGACATGTGGCCATGTATCTTGAATACACGTAGTCATGAGCTTGGTATGAAAGAAATATTCTACAACTCATTTGGTTTGCTCACCACTGAAAACACCGACTAAAACTCTTTCCTTTGTTCTTTTCATCCATCACCGAAACTACCCGTTATCCATGTTTATGTATTTGGCTCCTAACTCTTTACTGCTGGAGAACTAATTGAAGATAATTATAAGTTTGAGTTAATGTCTGTTTACTTGAGAGGATTAGAAAATCTGGAATTTTAAGCTGGAATATGATTGAATCAAGTAAGTTTTTCATGAATAACATTTGATGATATTTTAATGTTTTGTACATAGGTTCATGCATGAGAGATATGGGACGAAATAAATTCGATAGTGAGAATGAAAGTGTAGAAAATAATGAAAACTGTGAGTAATGTTCTATTTTCTTTTTTGAGTGTTGAATTTGATCTTGTATTTGAGATGCTTTAGAGATAAGGGAAAAGATTGAAAATGATACTGAAGTTTATAAAAAATCAATGAATATATATACTCTGTTTTGTACTGTGAAATACGCATAAGGTTTGTTTTTCACTGTAGCATGAATCCGTTGAGTATCGGTAAAAATGAATTTAAATGAGTTTGATGGTAAGGAATGAGGATTTAGATGAGGTTGTGATGCAGAATGGTTTAAATGAAGTGTAAGAATTGGTGAAAAGTGAAAAGAAAAGCATCAGATGAAAGATAGGAATTTACAGTAGAGAGAGAAAGTTGAAAATGGTTTCACGTGCATGCATCGATTTTTAGTGTTTAATATTAACTTGATTTTGAGTTGTGTTGAGAATGAGTTCAGATAATTTGGAAGTGAAATAAAGTGGTGAATGTAAATGTACAAATCTAGGAAAAGAAATCTAGTTCAGTGAAGAAGAGAAGAAGATCGTAAGTCGCGATCGTGTTGCTACTAAGGGTCATGAGTTGCGATCGTGCCAACTTCGCATATGAAGTCGCAGGTCGCGATCGTGTTGCGCGTTTTTTTGGAAAATGATGATTTTTGAAAATATGTTATTCAATTCGATATAACTTCTTCAACTGATATCTGAATGACTCGATTCTTAAACCAATAGACTCATAAGACATTGATCTTTATCTCCACCAAAAATTAGGACCATCTGAAATGGATTGATTGAAGAATTTAAGATGAAATTGTGACTGTACTGAAGTATGATAACTGAGATGATTTTACTGAACATACTTTGGTATTTTGATTATAACTTGAACTGTATATTTCCAAATGGAGTTATTCTTGATTTGAATTAAACTAGAGACTTAAAGCTACAAATTGTATGGGAGATTAAATCCTAATTATGCCTCTAAGAATATCAGAATCTGATTGGAAGTTGAGATGAGAATTCTGTTGAAGCTTAAGTATAGTCTGAGATCTTTTGAGTATAAATTTCAGTATATATAACTAAATGAAATGATTTTGGTTTCATTAGAAACTTAAGACATGGAAGAACAACTTTCTAGAAGGAAGTGTTGTCAATTACCTCATCTTCCTAATGTGAATAATTGAGCAAAATGGACCCAAAAGTGGGTTGTGAGATAAATTTAGATTGAGCCATTGAGGATGGTTTCATATGATTGATAATGTGACAAAAAGGATAAGAAATCCGTAGACAGATGGCCAGATGGAAGCAGTGAATAAGATTCTTGAAACTTATCTATGTTGTTACTATTGTGAGACACCTCAGAAATGGCAAGAATGGATACCTTTAACTGAGTGGTGGTATAATATGACCTATCGACCTTCTATTAATTCTACACCATTTGAAGCTCTATATGGATATTCAACACTTATTTATACGGCTTATATCGTAGTGGACTCCAAGGTGCTAGAAGTCGATCAAATTTTGCATAATAAAGAGGTGATAACTAGCATCACAAAATTTCATTTACAAAGGGCCAAAAATCGAATGAAGCAATATATGGACTCTAAGAGATCAGAACATGAATTTAAGGTTGGCGAGCTGGTATTGTTGAAATTACAGCTTTACAAGTGGCATTCCCTTCATAGAAGAAGTAACCAGAAGCTGTCACCCCTGTATTACGAACCATACAAGGTAATTTAACATGTTGGGAAGGTGGCATACAAGTTGGAGCTTCTACCAAAGACTGCAATACATCCCGTGTTCTATGTGTCGCAGCTTAAGAAGGTACATACGGAGCAAGGTAGGACTTCTTTAGCCTTACCGAAATTCCTCACTCTGGTAGAACAAATACTAATAGCAGTGTTGGACTGACGCATAAAAATAAGAAACAATCGTGCAGTCACTCAGTGGTTAATTCAATTATTAGGTGGTGAGAACATCGGAGCGACATGGGAATACTTATTTGATCTCCAAAAATGCTTCCCAAAAGTTAACTTGATAGAAAAGCACGTTAAGGGGAAGGGAATTGTTGTAGAATAAAATGAGGAAGAAGATGTTAATGTGGGAAGCAACAAAAGCTCGCTTTGAATTTCTTTTAACGCATCGTTTAAATAAGGAATCATAGTTGTAAGCGTATACGAGCACATACCAAACAGTGAATCATGTGTATTAAAGGAATTTGTAATGGATACACTGATATGCCAAAACAGAATGAAAATATTTTTCTCTCTCTAAATTACTGTGACTCTGTGTGTTCTATCTCTCTCTCTCTTTGTTCTATGCGTCTTCTTTTGTTGAATTAACAACTTATGATGTGAATAGTTTCTGTTATTCCAAAAAACTTATCAACACGGGATAGATATGGAGAGATTTTCAACAGCTATGCCCTATATGCTAAGTCGACATAGGAATATTAATTAGGTTATGTTTCAGGTTTTATATGATTCGGCGTATATTCTGCATGGCGTGACGCTCACACCTCTTCCAAAGTCCGCATCCAAGTTTGCCATTCTTACACAACATATCCTAGGTTCTGTTAGAAGTTAGACTTAATTCAAACTCTCAACAATTTGGTTATTACTTTGTTACCGTAAAATAAGTTAGGAGATTCATTTAGTTTTCATATTTTCTAAGCATATTAGTTTGATTCGTGAGATTTTGTAGCTAATATACGATTTTCTTTCATTTCAAATTATAGCTCTTGTAAAGCCAAGTTAATAGACTTTGTTGCTCATGAATAATACAAGATTGATTAGTAGAATCACTTTCTTTTCCTTCTAAAGTTGTTCAGTTCTATAATATTTTTCCAATAACAGTGGTATTAGAGCCAGGTTCTTTTAAAACTGGACACACCATTCTTTTTTTTTGCAAGCAATGGCAACAACTTCAAGCGCTCTCAATGTCTCATAATCATAGATGCCAAATTTCAAAGGCAATTCCTAAGAGTTTCAAAGTATAAAGATGAAGATGCTATTTAGATTTCAAGATCTTTAGGATCTCATAGAAATAGGTATTGCAAAATCTAGTGATGATGAGACTTGTCTAAAAGACAATTAGAAATGTGATGCAAAAACCCCCTTCTTTATCCAACAAGCAGTGGATGAATCAATATTCTCTAGAATAGTTACTGCTACATTAGCCAAACAAGCCTGTTTGATCTTCAAAACTGAATATCAAGGATCAACAAAGGTAATTACTGTCAAACTTCAACCTCTTCGACGAGATTTTGAAATCAGTCCAGGAATACCTAGCAAAAGTGTCTTCCATTGTAAATCAAATGCCCTCATATGGTGAGAAAATCATGGATGAAACTGTTGCAGCTAAAGTGTTAAGGAGTTTAGCTCCTAAATTTGATCATGTAGTAGCTGCAATTGAGGAATCGAAAGATTTGTCTATTTTTTCATTTGATGTGAAAAATCAAAGGGGGTAGTAGTTTATCAACTTTTCAATTTTACCTTGGACGTCTCTAACAAAAAAAAAAACAGAAGCAATAAAAATCGAAATAATAAAAATCACCAAAAATTTGGTAATGTAGTTTGGCACACCTTACCTATGTCTGCGGGGCGCTCACCTAGCTTAATTCTTTTACGAAAGTACAACAAATTTATCAAAGGCTTTACTGAGCAGACACCACTCAACCCTTGACACTATCTCTTAACCTCACTTCCTGTGAAAGTATTTCACACCCAATAGTACGACCACCTTGTATTAATCTCGAAAGAGGATTTACACACACTATTTAATAATAACGACAATTAAACGAACAACTCAAGTGATTAAGATATCTAGAAACAAGAACAAAAATACTTAAGATAGAGAGAAACAACTTTCTGATAAACTTAACTCCTTCCAAGACAGATCTGAAAGTTGTTCACTAATTAAATTGTTGTAGTTAGCTAATGGGATTTTTCTGCATTACTTTCATCCATGAATCATTAAGGGCGGCCAACATATACAACAGAAGATTGACATTGAAGAATTGAAGAGCAATGTTCAGAGCAACCAAAAAAACATCAAAGATAACACCAAAAAAAAAACACAGCATCCAGTCAAGATGATCTTTTCTTTTTGCAACCAATAATAGTAACTCATGATAGAGTGCAGCACTCACATAGATAATCTTGGTTACACAAAGAAACTCAATAGAAACCAAGCTCACACAAACGTTGTTGCACAACCACTAAAAGCACTAAAGATTGTCGTCAATTAACACAACAAAGACCCCATGACAAAGACCCAAAAACCATACAAACTTGGCCGCACATCTGAAAATTCCAACAGTAAACCTTAACTCTCACACGTGTAACAGTCACACACGTAATATACCGTAATATGATATATACACGCTACAACTTAAGATAGAGTTCTATAACACTTAAACCATTATCCCAAAAATCTAGTAGTGCTCCACTCTACATCACCCACGTAATCCATCAAACTTCTTGTCAAGATACACATGAATTAAGGATAAGACTCTATCACAATTAAAAGATTATTAATAATAACTTTTTGAATTCAAGTCATTAACCCATTAATATCTTATATATCCAATTAATAAATAAGATACCAAAACTAAATAAAAAGATATATACTATATATCTTAACATTATGAATTGATGGAGTCTTTACAAACACATGAGGCCATGATCAACAGAACTGCTGCAAAAGAAGAAGAAAAGGTTTTGGTCGAAGTCATCAAATCAATATGCTAGAGAAAGAGTTAGAGTAGGTTTTTGAGGTTGAGGTTGAGGTTGAGGCCATGGAAGGAGTAGTTGCTTACATTGTTCCTATTGTAACAAAAATGGACACACAGACAAATTTTGCTGGTCCAAACTAAAAAAAACTAATTATGCTGAGGAGGGTAAAGAGTAAGACGACTTCCTATTCATGGCTCGGTCAACACAAAGATTGTTACTGGTGATAGATGGTATGTTGACAGTAGCTGCTCACATTACATTACCGATGACAGATCCAAATTCAAAGATCTTTATGAATTAATAAGGTCACTTGTTCGACTTGATGACAAGCAGCTCTAGATTGAAGGCTAAGGGACTATACTAGTATCTATAGATAATCAAAAGAAGTTTATTAAAGATGTGTACTTTGCTCCATGCCTTGCACATAATTTACTATGTGTGGGGCAACTAATCGAGTCAGGATATTTGGTTGTATTTGCTAATTCAAAATGATTGATTAAAAAAAAGATGAAATTCTATCATATGCTTATATGTAATAGGATGTTTCCCCGTGATATCTCTACAAATGCAGCCACAATAAATGAGACAATAGGGGAAAGTAAGTTATGGCACCTTAGATACGAGCATTTAAATGTCAAGGGTCTGTAGCTATTGAAAAATAATGACATAGTCAGCAACTTACCTTCCATCGCGCCTTTACAGAAAGTGTATGAACGATGTGTGATAGGGAAGCAAGCTAAGAAAACATTTCCTATTGGCAGGTTTAGACATGCAGAAGACCTATTAAAGCTAGCTCACATTGATCTTTATGGTCCTATGAGGGCCTAATCTTTGTCCGGAAGCAATTACCTTTTACTGTTCACTGATGATTTCAGTAGAATTAGCTAGGTGTTTTTTCTACACCTCAAGTCTGAGACTTTTGAATATTTCAAGAATTTTAAAGCAATGGGAAAAAAACAAAGTGGAAAAGATTTTAAGATGCTTCGAGCCGATCGTGGAGGAGAGTTTATGTCCAAAGAGTTTGTGAAGTTTTGTGAAGAACAAGGAATCAAAAGAGAGCTGACAACCCCATAAACTTCGAAGCAAAATGGGGTGATTGAGTGTAAAAATCAAATAATGGTTGAGATGGCTTGGTCAATGCCAAAATCAAAGGGGCTTCTTAATAGTTTCTAAGCTGAAGGTGTAGCGACGATAGTATATCTTCTCAACATATCTCCTACGAAGGTTGTATGGAATCAGATGACATATGAAGCTTGGGATGGAAATACAATTGATAGACACAATCTAGAAGATAAATCACAACGATACATCTTCATCAATTACTATTCACACTTTAAAGCTTATAGGTTATATGATCCCTTAAATGGAAAGATTTCAAGAAGTAGGAACATTGCATTTGACGAGTAAGGCTACCAGTCATGGGAAGAAAAAACCAAGAAGTCAAGGGTTCAAGTGGAAATGAATGAAGGGAAAGACAATGCAGTAAATAAAGAGGTAGCAATACCATCTCCTGACAGCTCACAAAAGTCAACTTTAACAAGGTCAAGCCCATTGTCAAGTCTTCCTCATTTGAAGAGTCTTTACCCGATGAATCAACTCAACTACACAGAAGTAAGCGTGGTAGAATTCTTCGATGTCGGTTTGAAATTGTAGGAGAGGTGACATCACCATTAGTTATATTCACTAGGGATCCGATCATATTGGAGAAGCAATGAAAGAGAAGGAATGGTAGAGAGCAATGGAAGAAGAACTTCATGTTATTGAGAAAAATCAGACCTGGGAATTAGTCGATCTTCCTAAAGGTAAAAGTGCTAGGTCTAAAATAGATTTTTAAAACTAAATTCTTGGTAGATGGGAGTATTCAAAAGCATAAGGCAAAGCTTGTAGTGAGAGGCTATGCTCAACAACAAAGCATCGACTATGAGGAAATGTTCTCGCCAGTAGCTCGATTTGAAAGAGTGAGAATTATTTTGGCACTTGCAATGCATAAGGAATGGAAAATGTTCCAGTTTGATGTAAAATCTGTTTTCTTAAATGGCGATTTACAAGAAAAAGTGTATGTAACTCGACCCTTAGGTTTCAAAGATTCTAGGAATCAAGATAAAGTTTTTCAATTGAAAAAGGCACTCTATATTTAAAGCAAACCCCTAGAGTGTGATATAGAAAGGTCAATGAGTTCTTTCAAAATAATGGGTTAAAGGAGTATGCATGAGCCAATCTTGTATATGAAAAAACAAAGTATGAATGATGTGGTGATAGTAAATCTCTACTTCGATGATATGATATATACTGGTTCTTTGTTGCATCTTATATTTGAGTTTAAGAAGTCCATGAAAAGTACGTTTGAGATGACAGATTTAGGAGAACTACGGTACTTTTTGGGCTTAGAAATTGTTCAAACACATGTTGGAATTTTCCTGTCACAGAAGAAGTATGTTCAAGATACCCTTAGGTAGTTTAACATGATGGGATGCAAAATAGCCATCATACCTATGAATATTAACGATAAGCTTCAAGTAAAAGATGATACAGGAGCAGCAAAAGAAAGCTTGTTTAGAAGCTTGATTTAGATATTGATTTATCTAACTCACTCTCGTCCTAACACAAGTTTTTTAGTTGGTGTCCTTTCACGGTTTATGCATAAACCATCCAAACATCACTTTGGTGCAGCCAAGAGAGTTCTTTGTTATTTAGTTGGCAAAAAGGAGTTTGGCATCTGATTTTAAGAAACAAATAAGTTCATTTTCAAGGTTTTACGAATAGTAATTGGGTTGGTTTGATTGATGACAGACGAAGCACTTCCAGAAATTGCTTCATTCTTGGAACAACTGTAATTTCTTATTCTAAGAAGTAGGTTACCGTAGTTTTGTCATCTGCTGAGGCGGAGTACGTTTCAACTACAACCTTTGCTTGTCAAGCATTGTGGTTAAGGGTGTTAAGATAACTAGTTAGTAAAGTGTTGTCGTTTTAACTTGTACATAGTAGAGTGTTTAGTTTCTATCTTGTACAGTTGTTTTAACTCAGTTGTATATATTGTGAAATCTAGCTTTTGTACTGTACACACGACATAATAAAAAAGCTAGTTTATTTACTCTCTTTTCTTTCTCTCTCGGACCTTCTGTTCATGGTATCAGAGCAAGTGACGATCCCAGTGATTGATCGTTACTGAAGGTCGATTGGAGCTAAATACAACACAGAGGAGTGTGTTGGAGGTCTTCGATAGCTGTATTTTCTTTGGTGGTGAAGAAAGACGTTTCATCTTGATGAATCGAGAGGCTAGGGTTTTACGATTTGGACTCGACATCTACGACTGTGATTCCAGCTTGCAATTTTTACAGAAATGGAAGGTATCTCTGCGGAATCCCCTACTGGCTCCACACTGGACCCACGATTACGAGGTATGCATGAAGAAAATTAGGTGTATCTCCAAGGTTCAGATTATCCAAGTATGAGTTTAGTTACTGCATTACTAAATGGGAGTAATTTTTTGAGCTGGAGTAGATATGTGAAAATTGCCCTAGGTGTTAAGAAGAAATTAGGGTTTATAGATGAAACTTTTCCGAAACCTAGTCCAGGCTCAGTTGAATGTGATAGTTGGATTAGGATTGACTATATGGTTAGATCTTGGATCTTAAATTCGATATCAAAAGAGATAGTTGAAGCTTTTATCTACACAAATTCTGCCCAGGAACTGTGGTCAGA
>JANIJH010000005.1:8148927-8177982 GCA_024520975.1 Erythroxylum areolatum | reverse complement strand
ATTTATATGTATAAATAATTTTATTATAAAATAAAATATAGTTAAAATTAATAAAAGTGCTTTTTATTTTTATGTTGCTAAATAGTCTATTGTATGAAACTCTTTTTAAAAAGCTTTTTTTAATTGACAGTCAAACAGTCAATTGGCTTTTTAGAAAAGCTCTTTTCAGAAAAGTTCTACTGATATAAGTTCATCCAAATAGACCTTAAATAAGGTAAGTCTATAAAGAAAGTTCTTGCAAGAAAGGAAACATTTATCCTATAATTTTATTTTCTTTTAAGAATTATATTGTTACCTTCAAAAGGAAATTAATCAAATTTAAATTTTGAAATATTATATGGTCATCATCAAAACCATTAATAAGCCTAACAATCTTCCCCTTTTTGATGATGACAAACAATAATAGATATATTTTCAAAATTCAACTAAGAAAAACAGATTTCGAGAAATACCTGTAAACTTTATAAGTTCATAAGTTCTTAATGAATAGAAGGAGCCATTCCTTTCTTAGTAAAGAGTCTATCATTAACAAATCACATATTTAAACTTCACATATTCATTTAGTAACATATATCTCATATTCATCATGCTCACAAATCATACAAGTAAATATCATAAACTTTCAGCAAAATAAATCATCACTTTAATTCTTCCCCTTTGTCATTATAAAAAAAATAGAGGGAAAAGAACTAAACAACTATAAAATGTCATAAGTATGTAAGAATAAACTAGGCAAAAATATATCTTCATCTTAACTCTTAACTCTCCCCCTATATTAATGCATTCCTCTTTCGAAGTTATTTTCAAGCAAAAAGTTACTTAACCTCTCATACCATGCTTGAGGAGCCTGCTTTAGACCATATAGAGCTTTAGTTAACTTCATCATGTAATCAGGATGATCTCCATCTTCGAAACTATTTTTGTCATAGAAATCCTCAAATATTGTCATGTATCTCGAATACCCACTATCAATTATCCATTGATTTTCTCTCTTCCCAGTATAAGTAGTTTTTTCCATTGAAGTAAGGACACTTTGATACAGATTGTCCTTCAAGGCTTCTCAAGTTATTTGTCATGATCTATCACTTGCTGTAAAATACAAAAATGTGAAACCTCGCTCTAATACAAAATGATAAAGCAAACTCACACAAGAGATAAAAAACAGAGGTGCAAAGTTTAAAACAATAGGAGTTTGATAGACAATAGAAGCTAGCTAAATGATAAGAGTCTATTAGATGATAGGAGTCTGTTAAACGATAAATCCTGTCAAAACAATTTAAAACAGAAGGCACATGTTAAAACTAAAAGGTATATATTGCAAGTTGAAAATAGAAGGGGCAAAGTAAAGAAGCCTCTTGCTAAAAAGGACAAACATACAATATAATGCAGAAATATAAAAGTTAAAAGAAGAGAGAGAAGGACACAGTTGACTTATACTAGTTCAGCTTACATCTGAAGCTTATGTCTAGTCCTAAGTATCCAACTTGAGTGTTTCACTATGAAAATCCAAGTAGTAATTTGACGAGCCTCTTCAAGTTCATGAGTACATATTTTTCAAGGTTCTCTAACCTTTCACACCAGTAGTATTTATCGAGCCTCTTCAAGCTCACGAGTACATTTTCAAGGTTACCTTCCATATTAGTTGTATTTTGCTAGCTTCTACAAGCTCTCAACAAATGAAGAAGTAATTTGCTCTATATGAGCTTCAATGATCTCTCACAAAAAGAATTGTCTCTTTCTAAGATATAAGAGATTTTGATCAAGATATGACTTTTGGGAATATTGATGCTTCTGAAGTATTTCAAAGATTCTCAATTTTGTCCTCTTGTTTGCAAAATGCAGTGACTCTTTTTTAAATAGGCATTTTCTTCAACTAGTCGTTGCTTCATTTCTATTTTGAGTTGACTTTGAATCTTCAATATTATTTCTGCTAGAATTTTGCAATAATCAACTGTTAAGAAAAATCTGGAACTGATTGACAAAATATATGATTAGTAGGATCCTTCTAGATTTTGTAAAATAAATAAAGAAAGTTTATAAAGAAAGTTCCTGAAAACAAGAAATCATTTATCCTATGATTTTATTTCCTTTTAAGAATTATTTCGTTACCTTCAAAAGGAAATAAATCAATTTTGAATTTTAAAATATTAGGTGATCATCATCAAAACCATTAATAAGCCTAACAATTTCACCTCTGCTTTCTTCTTATGTCAATTGATGCAATCACTGCTCCAGCAACATCGCCGGAGAAGAACAGAAAGAACTAAACTTTTCCCACTGGAAAGTCCACTCCTCCCCCTACAAATTCCTGAACGTAAACAAAACAACACTACCTGATAAAGGGGATTCAAATTCAAACTATTTTCTTTTCTTCGCAACATTTATAGTTGATTTTGAGTGAGATTTGGTTGGAGTTTATTGTAAATTGTAGTATAGACCTTATTACATACTCCAGATCTACATGAAAGGATTAAAAATAAAAGTAATGCAGAATACCTGATTTTGGCCATCTCTGATTCCAATGCCAATTTTGAGCTCCAAACGATCACGAATCTCCTAGGACCTTTGCGGAAAGTGTTTACCGAGACATAGGCTAAGTCTTTCTATAGTTTTCTCAATACATAAGCTCTTTTAACGGGTTAGAGATTCTTTATGCTTACGATTGATATAAGCAACTGCCGGAGACCTTAACATTTATGTAGCTTTCATATCAGACTTCCCCATCACAAGGTCGATATGGGTCCGATCCATACTAATTAGGACCTATTTTCTACCCGAACTTCGACCCATTAATTTACATTATTTATTGGGTCACTTTATTATCTTTATTTAGATCAAATTGCGTAACTTAACTGATAATTTATTTAAAAACCAAAAAATGCAATTAATAGTTGTCCAAGTTTATGGGAAAGGATAAAATTGTCCAACAATCTCCCCTTTAGACAAGCATTAATTGCAGTTTTGACTCTAGTTTAAAAACAATTTAAAAACTCGGTTAAGCCACGCTACTGCATTAGTCGACTAAATTTTAAAAACAAAATATTTGATCCAAAGATAATGAAAGACTATTATTCTATCATGTAAGGCTTTCGATATCGAAAAGTATCAGATACATGTTTCATGTGTGATACAGATCCAATACAATCACGTATACCTAATACCTCACTAACATAAATAGGAAAATGGAGTGTGGCAAACTAGGATGATACCTATATGATCTTAATTATATCATCTTCGTTTGTAGGTCTCGATTTCTCCAACTTTATGCTAAATTGTATTAGAGGAATCTTATTTTGTCTCACCGAATGCTAAACAACATTAGAGAAAAATTGTTTCCTCCTACCAAATGCTAAACAACATTGGAGAAAACCTTTATGTTCTTCAACTGAATGCTAAATTGCATTAGAGAACACCTTTATTGTAGCATCCTACTCTCGCAAGACACGTACCCAACATCCTGAGTGATATCCGAGTGCATATGCCGTGAGGGTGACATGCTAGAATAGTCAAACGATCAAACTCATTATAAACTTTTCAAAATAATGCACACGCATGTGAAACATCAATAATCAATTTCGGCCCATTTTATTCATAAACATTTTGAATCATAAAAGTTACACTCATTATATAACTCATCAGAATTTTACTAGTCACTTGGGCCTATTTCAGATACAAAATACTTGTAGTCACAATGTCATTACATTACAAAATCATTTCTAGACACATTGTAAAATACTTGTGATTACATATTTTGATACATAATAATGAAAAAATATATGCAGACGTGAGCTGATCCCGATCTCTATCTCTAATGTAGTGGCTTGACTCCAATTTGTCTAACTGGAGATCTCCTCTAGGCCTGAAAAATATTGCAAATTTTTAGGTTAAGTTTTGTGAACTCAGTAAGTGGACCATCCTCGATGGCTCACTTAAACATATAACACATCATTTCATATTATCACATAATTCACATTACTTCATTAATTTAATATGTTGAGTCACATACATTTCATTTATCATGTAGCATCACATATCACTTACTTCACATATCACATTTAGAGTAGTCAAACAGATCATCTTGATCATTTAAAACATACATATCAATTATCAATGAAATGCACATGAAGCTCACTTTTATTTATTACTTTGTTGTGACCGAGTGCCTTTTACTAACTCATATCCTTTGTGGATACCCAGCTATATCGGATAATGTCCCATATCCTTTAGTGGATATTAGGTACAATAACAACTGAGCCAGAGGCTCTTTTCACATTCTGAGCTTTAAGCTCTTTTTACTGACAACTCTGGTCGGAATTGCCTTTATCTTTCATGCATTCATATAATGAAATGCATCACATTTATATATTTCCAATCAGTCACTTATTTCACTTTACACATTTATTTTCACGTCATTGGACCTTGGTCCGACATTCAACAATCAAGTTGAGAATCACTTTTTTTTCAGATTCACATACAAGGAACACTTCCAATATTATTCATGCATCAATCGCTTCGGACATTCAATGTTTGTAATCAGTACTATCACATTCACATCAATCATATTAGTGGTAATTTAATGCAAAAATTTAAAACATAACAAACAATAAAATGAGACCATCTAGGACGACTCATAGTATGATCCAGATTAGCATTAGCTTCCATGACCCAGAAATGTCTGAATCCAGACATTTTATCCTGCATATTAACAATATGTAATACACACATTGCACACACATTATTAATTGCACAATCATATAAACAATCAATTGTACACATATATATATGTCATGTATAATGCACGCTCAATTTGACTATTCTGGGTATGTTTCCTTAATCATATCTTTTGATCAATCAAACCTTATCATTTATATGTGCCTAACTTATTCTTTGGTTTACACCTCAAGAATACTTGGTTACTCCAATGTCATAATTCAATTACTTGTCATTTCTTTTCTAGCAGTATATGCTCTCATAATATCAAACTCTCGTTCACCTTTACTTAATACATATAGTTCATATTTTTGGAATCACAACTAATATCATATGAACAACTTCATTCCCATTAGACTCATGCCTTTGATACTTTGATATCAACAATTCTTTTACTAAGTTATAACACCATCAATCGATCATTCAGTTTTTCTTAGATTTTTGGGTCAATTTTTTATGGCCATTTAAACAAGCAAAATGGAGTATTTGGGTAATAATTTCTCTTAACAGATGTTTCTATATGTCTTATGTTTCTAATGATACCAAAATCATACAATTTTATTCATTATATTGAAAGTTATACTCAAAGCATTTCAAACTGTTCTTAAACTAAAATAGTACTCTATGCTCAACTTCAAGCTAAAATTTGAAACTCTCAAAGATAGAATTTAAATTAGATGTCTCCCTGAAACTTGTATCCATATGTCTCTAGTTTAATATGAATAAAAAATCATCTCATTTGGATATCTACTGATCAATATATGAACAAAATATCAATCTCTGTTCAATGAAAACACTACATTTTACAATACTCCAACACATTTCATCATTTTTCATCCCAAACTCATCACTCAATCTTTTTTGAATCAATTTAGATGGCCATACAATTTGGTGGAGAGAAATAACAATGTGTGAGGAGTTTTTGGTTAAAATCTCATGTCATTTGGAGGTCGAAAGAAGAAGTTATGGCTAAAAGAGTGAAGGATGTTCACATCTATCATTTTTCTCTGCCCTCTCAGTGTCATGATCGTTCTTGTGCAAAATCGTGCACTGTGAGATGCTTCATCAGAGTCACGATCATGCTTTCTAGTTAATAGTTCAACGTCACAATCATGCTCATGCACGATTGTGCACTACCTTATTCTTCCCTTTCGTCACGATCGTGCTTCTCCAAATTTCCCAAACTGCAGAAGTTTTCTTCTTTTCTTCCTCTCTTTTATTTAATCTACCATTTCTAACTTATATCTATCATTTTCTCTTCATTCTTACTTCCATTTCAGCTCAACTTGACTACAAACAAATCAAAATTCATGATTGTTGATAAACATAAAAATACCGAACAGTTCATACACGCATTTCTCGTATTCTCTGCATTTTTTCATCTTCTACACTTGTTCATTTTTCTAGATTCTCTTCCTCTCTAACAACACCTTCACTTAATCTTAAACTTGTCATTTTAATCCTCTCTATATCATGTTTTCACCTTACACTTTTTTCCTTATCTCTAAACTCATTTTATTTCATTCCTAAATACCCAAAGAGAGTCACGTATACAACAATAAAAACAGAGTATAAACACCCATTTACCAATCAAAATTTTCTACACTCTTTTTACACCATCTTTAACGATCATTATAACTTAAATCATCACAACAAAGACTTATGAACTATTGATCATCATCATGTATGTAAAAAAGAGAGATGAACATACCCAGGTTTTTCTCATTCACGTTCAGCATATACGTATCACCATTTTATAATCATTTAACTGTTAACTATCATTAAAAAAAAAGCTTCATTCAATGAATAAAGAAGACTAATGCTTAAGACTTACTTGTTTAAGCTTCAAGATCTTCAAAGCACTCTTAACCCTAGCTCCTCAACAACACACAATCATCCCATTTTAAGTAGGAAAAGGTTGTAAGGTTGGATCTTTTAGTGATAGTGAAAAAGATAACAAAGTGAAAGTAGCAAATGAAAGAAAATATGAAAAAAAAAGGTTTAAAGTTGATGGAGGTGGTAAGTATCGTGGAAGTGAAGAAGCTTGAAGAAGAAAGCCAAGAAGAAGAAGAAAACAAGATTCCAGAAACTTTAAGGGTCTTTCTAATATAATCATATAATAAAAACTAGGCTTGTCAAGTGACACTTGTCACTTGTCCAATTCCTATGAGCTTAAACTAGATTCTCTTATTAAACTAGTCCAATCAACTCCAATTTATACTCCAATCATCTCCTAATTTTCAGTATCGTTTGTCAATAAATCACAAAATCATTTATAAAATTTTCCGCTGTCATTTGACTCTTATTTCTACTACCATTTATCAATTATTTTGCCACTTGGCATATTTCCTAGTACAAAAATACCCTTAATTATAGAAAATTCTCTACATTTCACCAAAAATTCCAAATCAATAATTATTATCATCAAATCAGTTTTCAACAAATATAAACCACAATTCTTGATATAATCATATTTATAAATCAATTATACCTGGGAAAAGTCAAATGAGTGCATGAACAATTCATTGTAATGTCTGCAATAATCAAATTCACGTGTGTGAATGGTAACATTATGCATGAGCATGAAATGCACTTTTCTCATCTCTCATTGATATCTCATATGTACCATATTTTAGGGTTTTAACCTTTATTATGGAAGCGGGATGTTACAATTCTCCCCCTTAATAAATTTTATCTTCGAAATTCTTATCTGATTGATAAAAAAGGCAGGGGTATTGTTTCCTTATATACTCCTCCATTTCTCATTTAATTTCATCACTCAAATAATTTCTTCCACTCGACTATAGTTAATGAAATCACTCGATCTTTCAAGTACTTATTTAGTCATTCAATATCTTAACTAGTTCCTCAATATATCTTAGATTACTTACAATTTTCCACTTCTTGAGTTGATAATACCAATATCAGATCATATCAATATTTCTTAGCATACTCACATATAACACATTATGAATCTGAGATATCTTTGTTGGTAATACTAACTCATAAGCCAAAGGTCCTACACTCTCAATAACTTCATATGGACGAATTTATGTCGGGCTTAGCTTATCCTTTTTCCCAACCTGAGCATACCTTGCTAAGGTGATACTCTCAGAAACAATTCATCTTTCGCTTGATGTTTCAAATCTCTTCAATGTTAATACACTTAACTTATATCTATCTCACTATATTTCATATCTTCGATGTTGATCCACCTAATTCATTCTCACTTCTTCTTCTCAAGTGTTTCTATTTTACACTTCACTATTTGTTCACGTACAACAAACGAAACAACGTAATCCTCTCCTTTTCATGTTTTTGTTATTAATGTTATTTTTAAAACTTGAAACACTACATTCCTTTCATCACGTCAGTTAAACATAAAACCAAAACAAAACCACAAGGTGACCTTTCACCATCTGTCGAACTCTTTTTCGCATTTTCATTTTTTAAATAATTATTTTTATTTATAAAATAAAATAAAATAAAACTATTTTATTTTATTTTATACAAGAGAATTTTTAATATTAATTATATTTTCTGTGCTAGTAAAGAATATAATAATATGCCATATAGATTATTTAATAAATTGTCTCATAATAAATTAAATAATCATAAACAGAAAATATTACACTCGTAAGTGTGTAACCACATAGGTTTATCACTAAGCCGGTAGTAATTAATCCAATTAATTACTAATCAAAGTTGGCATCTAACAATACTCCTCAACAATCGGATAGTGTTAATTAACAACCTTACAAAGGTGGAACCTAGTTAAGGATAATGTATTTTTACCTTCCATCATTATAACTTTGAATTATCCTAGGGTATGGTTTAACTGTCAAACCCTATTAGATAACTAACTATGTTACATGTCGATCATTAATGATTGGTGAATGACTTAAGAAACTCCTTTAATCACTCATTCAATCGCCCTGACCAAGATCTTGAAACAACCATTAAGATCAATGACAACATAAAGCTCAAACTCATTACCTAGAGTCGATGGTTTCCGTCTTGACTCACCACTAATCAGATAGGTACTTAATTATATCTAATGATCATTCAACCAGCATTTTTACACACTCGGTGTCTGACATCAAAACATAATAAGTGACCTATTTATTATTATGATGATCTTAGGTCAAAGGAAAAATATACATTTAAATTCTTATAAGAATATCTCACTTGACAATTCATAGATAATGTTAACCATTGGGAATTCTCAGTTTGGTCAGTTCAATGATCATATCTCCCTATGCATCATCTATATATGTAACTTAGTAAATGAGATCAACTAATATCCATCCAATAGATACTATTACATTTATATTGATCTAACCATATCATTAAAGTCCTTATTTGATAATCCTACGATTAAGAACACTTTTAGATTAAATCTTAAAGACTTGACTCCCATTATCATAATCTTTATTATGATGGCAAGTTTATAAATTTAATCAAGGACGTGTCATATTAGAATAAAAAACAATAACGTAATATGATAATAAAATCATTTGCCATGTTATTAATCAAAATTAATAATCACAAAACTAAGGTGTTCAATCTATTACATAACGATTAGATCATGGGTATAATTCCAATAATACTATCATTTTTCAATCTTGTTTACCACTTACATACATTGATTGTTCTATTCGCTATAGTTCTTATTGGATTTTCTGCTAGAAAGAATAGGACAAAAGACTTCAGATTGTTTTGATATTGTTTACCATTTACTAGGCTTTAACACTTAGCCAATTGTTAGCCAGGAAGAGACATGAGTGACAAGTTATCGACAACTTTCTGTTTACATCGAGCCATAAATATATATCTGAACCGAACATTGGTATTACTATGATGATGTAATGTATGTGCTATTATTTTGTCAATAGTATCATTAGTTCTGATGTACTTTTCTCTCTACATTTTTAGTGTAAAGGGATAAAAGATAAAAAGGGAAATAATTATACAGGAAAGATAGTTGACGAGGTTAGGGTTGCAAAAGGTGGGTCTAGATTCAGAAATAAAATTAATGGATAAAGATAATTAAACAATATTTAGGATTAATTTCAATAAAGTTTAGCTAATCCTTATTAACTCAAAGACAATCACTTTATTAAATCGCCTGCCTGTTATGATAAGGCTAATTAATAATGTTTAATCACTCTCTATTTTAATGAAGTTGGAAAAGTTGTTTATTTTGTTTTCTAAGGCTTAAAGATGCGGTCTTTCTTAAAAGTGCTACAGTTAACAAAAATGCATCCTCATCTTAATTAAATACTTCTGTTATAATTACTTTATAAAACTCTCATCCTACTTTATCATTCTGTCTGAATTAAATATGATCAAATACAAAATGTATAATGCTATGCTATCTTATCTCTAAATGTGTATAAGGTCTTCCTCACACTCATACTAGGTTAGTTCACTTAACCCCTCTTCAAGATGTGGTCCAGTAATTATACCCACTTGCCAAATAACTCTGATCCAGCCTATAACCCAAATTACCATCCTGATCCTAATCTGCAACATCCTAACTTGTATGGCCCAACCCAATCTCCTTCTTCCAACCCATCCATTTATTCCACTTTTTAACCTAAATTCATTCCACGATCCCAAAATGTCAAATTTGTAAAATAATTGGTCACATAGCTACTATATGCCTGTAACGCTGGACTTTCTGAGCCCTTTTGTGTTGATCTATATTTGGAGATACTACTATATATTGATATATATATATGGTTGTATATGATTTCAAAGATGTATTTAAGTCCTTTGGGTTTATATGTTAATGATATATGCCCTTACATTAACTTAGAGTTCATCGGTATGCGAAATCTTAGAGATTTTCGACATATAAGCTTTTAAGTGTGTAAAACCAAGTCCATTGGATGGATATGACCATGGTGGTTAAATTAGATGTGTTCCAATGCCTTAGAGGTGATTAGACATGATTTATAAACTTATTGGACACTTAGAAAGCTTAATTGGAAAAGTTGATATACATAAGGGCTTATTAGCAAATTATTAATAGTTAAAGGACTTAAATGTAATTTTTTTAATTCTTGGAGGACCCATTTGTAATTTTATAAAGTTAAGGGGCTTAATTATAATTTTCAAAATTCTGAGGACCAAAATGAAAATAAAAATTTTGGTGATTCCTAAATTTTGGGCTTAATTGCAAATTTAGGAAAAGTTTAGAGGGTATAATGGTAATTTCACATAACTAAGGGCAATAAGGTAAATTTATCATGTTTGGTCAAAGAAAAATCAAATTCTAGACCCTTCTTTATGTGTGTGGTTGTGCAACCCATTATTTGTCATTAAAACACTTAGTTTTAATTAAAAGAAAGGAGGAGAAAGGAGAAAAGAGGAGAAGGAGAAGTTTCGGCCATCACTCCATTTTTACCAAGTTTTTGATTCTTCAACTCAAATCAAAGTGTTCAAAGCTAATTTGGGGTTAGGGAACTCAAATCTATCATTAGATTTGAGAAATTCTCAAAGGATTTGAAGATATCACTAAGGGAAAGTACATGTAAATTTTGTCTCATCTCTCTCTACATTATGATTTTGAGTTTGGTGTTAAGATATATTGTTCTCTATGCTTAAATATGCATGAAACATGGTTTAGGTGAATGAAATGTGTCATGGAGAGGGTTCTATAAGTCAAAACTGAAATGTCCCTCTTTGGTGAAAGTTTGTGAATTTTTGAATAACTTTTGGAGTTGATGTTTTAAATGAATTTTATGGTGTTAATTATACATGTATAATGTGAATTGATGATAAAGAATGAATAAGATGCATGTTGGTTAAGGTTGGGCCAAAATGGTAGGAGAAGAAATGGATTAAGGTAATGAGTTGTGTAATTGATAAATGTAGCTTAAATGAAAGGAGTTGATTTGAATGGAGTGGTGGAATGTATCATTGATTGGAAGTGTTTACTATATAACAAGATAGGAGCATGAATTACTAAGATAAAGTCTTGAAAATGTGACTTAAAAGTCATGAACATTAGGTGTTTGTTAAAATGCCTAAGTGAACTTGGCTTAGGATTTAAGGCTTTGTAATGGTATGCATTGGAAAATGCTTTCATATTTACTTAGAGTGAACTTGAATTGTTGCTTAGATTGATGAGTAATGGCCTAATGTGCTTGGATGAAGATGGGCTTAATTTTGTTTTGAAATGAGTAAGTATTGGGTTAAAGGTATTAAATGCCTTAAAAAATGCAAAAGAAAAGCTAATGTGGATAGTGACGTTTAATGATCAAATCCTATAGTTTAAAGGGAGTGATATTGTGTTTTATACACTTAGATGATGGTATATAAATATAAAATTTATGTTTAAGTAATAGTTTCATTGTATGTCTTTTATGTATAAAGGCTTGAGAATCGTGAATCAAGAAGTTTGTATCAAAGATTTTTGAAGGCAAGGGAGTGCACACCTTCTTTTAAGGTGAGCTGGGAAAATCATAATTTTGAAAGTAGGATTAGAACATCCTAAGACAAACATGATGAATTGTATGTGAATTTTGAGTCTAGGCAACGTATGGTAGAAATGAATTTCAAATGAATGCTAATATGCTTTGGTAATTAATAAATGATATTGCTTTTGACAAACCAGTAATTAAAATGAAATGAACAACGTCTTTTTTTTAAACTAAAATTTTAAGCAACTTTACACTTGGAGTGCAAAAAATGACTTATTTCATAAAATAATGTTTTGAAACTTTCATATGCATAACCGAGTCATATATGTTACGGGTATGTTTTCTCTTTTAACTTAGAGCCATGGCACGGTTTCATTTTATCGGTTGGACTAATAAATAAAGGCATGGTGCCTTCCTCAATTTTTATACTTAATTATTGTATATATTTTTGTGATTGGTGAGGAAATGATTGGCCAATCATTTTCTAGGCACAATTGATTAAGCGACCCTTATACCCTTGACGCTGGTACATTAAAGTCGAGTTGTTGTATCGACACCTTTCTACAGGACTTGCGGGTGATTCTACACTTAGGGTCAGGACATCGACGAGGTCATCACCTAGGGTCATGATGCTCTTGTCGACTATAGTCCGAATTCACCACGGATGAAAGTCAAGCCAACACCGAAAATCGATAGATATGCACATTAGTTTGGCCGACTAGTGGTGTCACATATAATTGTTTTGGCTTATTCTGGGATTTGTTTTCTGACAAGACTGATTTATACATATAATGTTTTTATGCTTTTGTGTGCTAGAGCTGGAATCTATGTTCATCGGATGAGTGAATTAATAGGCTGGGCCTATATGGTTCCTAACTAGTATACATTGAGACATAGGCTAGGCCTATATGTTTCTATGTGCTGTATGTTCACCTTACAGGTTATTTATACCGTCTTGGTGTGTATTGAGTCCTATTCATAATATATGTTTTTCTTGCTCACTAAATACCTAGTGTGCTCACTCCCCCTTCGCTTTCCAACTATGCAGGTTAATTCAGTAAGCTTGAAGCTCTGTGAAGATCGTGTGGTCTTTTGACATTATCAGGATATTACCATACGTGGGTAGTTTTCTATCTTGGATTTTAGTTACATAGTGGCTCATAAACTGTTTTATTGTTTTTATTAGATTGGTTGTGTTGATATACTATATGATTATATAAATTTAACTTTTGACTGCTTTGTTGTTATAAAACACTTTATGTATAAACTTTTGATACTGTTGTTGAGATTGCCTTGAATGGACTTTAAAGTCCTAAAGTTGTGGTTGGATGTGAATATAGAAGTGTGTTTGAAATAGTTTGCATATTTTGGGATTTTTAAAATACAGAGCTGCCCAAATTTTTAAAAAAAGGATATTAAGTTAGCCTTGCATAGTCAGATTAAGGATAATGTGACTGTTCTTAGCCCAGGTATGTGACAGTTGTCATGGGCTGACAATGCTGCTTCTACTATATGCAATCTACGAATAATCCATATAATCCTTTTACTGATCTCACTCAAATTCGACTTGCATTTTCTACATAAAATATTTACTCCATACAATTCCTCCACGTCTTCCCTTAGTGAAATTACGAAATGACTTCTAGATACTACTACTTCTTCAAATGTGATATACAACACTAATATTGTTGACTTGATCCATCCATATCACAATGTTGATCAAGTAGTTGTTGGTAATGATATTGCTTTTCCCATATCTTCAAAAGGTTGTTTATATTTCCATACAAATCTTTTACATTTAAAAATATTCTTATTATGCCTAATCTTACCATAAATTTACTTTATGTTGCCCAATTTGTTAAAACAATTATTATTTAATCGAATTCAATCTCTTTGGTTATGTTATAAAGAACTTTTTTCTACCAATATTCTATTTATTGTGGGAAGCATCCACAATAATCTTTACCTCTTGAACGTTCCCATTAATTTCATAAATCCTATAGCCTTCACTGCTCAATAGGAACACATTTGGCACCAATGTTCCGGTCATCTATGTAGTAATATTTGTCAAAATTAATTAAGTCAGTTCTAGTGTCTCTTACTAGTCTTGATTGTACATTATGTCTTCAAAGTAAAAGTCGTCTTCTTTCCTTTCTTACATCTGCTAGAGTTTGTGCTGAACCTTTTTAACTTATTCACTGTGATATTTGGAAACTATTACTTTTTTAATTACTTTTTGGTTCACAATATTTTCTAATTTTTATTGATAATTTTAGTCGTTACACCTGAATTTTTCCTCTAACTGATAAATCTCAAGCCTTAAATTTTTTTTCAAATTTTCAAAAATACTACTAAGAACTTATTTTCAATTAAAATTAAAATGTTCCAGTGTGATGGAACTTTTGAACTTATCAAAGAATTGTTTGCTATTTTTCTTATTACTTATGACATTATCTTTTGTATTTCTTGTCCTTGCATCCCATAACAAAATAACATCATTGAACGTAAAATTCATCAGATAACTGAAACAGGAATCTCATCATTTGTTTTACATTTCAAATCTCCTTATGGACTACTGTTCAATGCACCTCATAAAGTTGAGCATCTTTGTTTTTTTGGCTATACTACTTTTTCCTTTCTTGATCAAACTAGAACTAATAAACTCACACCAAAATTCATTCCATGTGTATTCCTCAGTTATGCTCCCAATTATAAAGGATATAAATGTTTTTATCCCTCCACAAATAACATCTATATTTCTTGACATGTAAGATTTTTTGAAACCTAATTATTTAATCTCCTTTCCAATTCTCCTCCTTCTCTAATCTCTTTTATCTTTAACCCTATAGGTCTAATTACTATTTACTTCTCCACTAAATTCAACTCCTTTATCACTAGTTTCAAGTACTCTTGAATCACCTATTCCTTCCATAGTTCTTCTTTGTTACTACAACCTATTCATCAGCCACCATCATCATCTTCTCATCCAATAATTACCCATTAAAATCTTTCCCTGATCGCATTACCCACCACACCAATGTTACTCCAGCTCTTGATCTAAATCCTACTTCTATAACATCCCCTATACGGAACCTACAACTATCCACACATATAGCAACCACTTTCCTGTACACGCATTCAAGGTATAGAACTATATTCAATGCTATACATATACGCATTACAAAACTTCTCAATGCTTAACATTATCATTTAACAGTAGTAATACATCTTTACATTTAAATGGTAGTCTAAAAGAAAACATACAATTTCCTTTCTTCATTACATATGCAATCATTTGTAACTAAAAACACATTCTAAAAGTACTTTTTCTTATATCTATTAGCCTTGTTCTCTGCAGATGTTCCATGTACCTCACTTCTATGGACTTAGACTTACATGGATTAATACCCGTCCTAAGCTTTAAAGCTTAGTGGGGAAAACACTTAGTTTGGATGACCACTCACAACAGTCGTCCGTTAAGCACACACATTCAAAAATATCACAGCTCATATACCAAAAATTCACATTCATGAACTAAACATTGATATTCAATGCTCATGTAAAGAATGATAGCATACTTAAGCAAAGTACATAATACAAATATGTTTCAACATATTATCCATATACTGAAAATGCACATTTATAAGTCAGATATTGATACTCAACGCTCATTGATACAAATTATCAATATAATTGCACATCATTACAATTCATCATTACAACCAATACAAATGCTCACAATGCCAATTATTAATGTTGTCATGTTGTATGTCTTATTTATATCTATTTACTTTTCTTTCAGTGTTAAGCCTGCACATTTTCTGTGGGTGTAGATAACAGATGTTGTGGATACTCGAAGGTATCAAACTTTACTTTCTATGCTAAGCATGCACATTTTCTGTGGGTGTGGATAACGGGTGATGTGGATACCTAAAGGTATCAAACTGTGGATACCTGAAGGTATAGAATTGTGAACACCGGTGGTGTCAAACTGTAGCGGCTGCATTCTAACCCTATAGGCATGCCTATCTATCCACCACTAAGATAATAGAGCAGGCACTGTAATATTTCCTTTAACTATTTGCCAATTTCACAATTCATATATTGACAAGTTATATGACATACATTTCAAATTATAAAATCTATATTTGCATTCATACATGTAATTCATGGCTTACCACCATCAGAAGGGTATCAAAATCATACTTGTATAATCGTACTATATATATATGAGTAATGAATATGCATACAAATCATTTATATACATGTAAGTTTTCTTTAGAATGTATTATGCTCAATCTTAAATTCTAATGTTCAATCGCCCAATTTATGATAAGTCCTATTTCATTTATTTCTAAGTGTTTGAAAAGTTTCTTACACATTTAAAAAGGTTCAGATAAGATTTGGTAAAAATCGAAAACGAAAACAAACTCAAAACAATACAATTTGAGCTAAACCCCAAAGTGGTCTAAAAATAGGCAAACTATTAATCTAGAAACAAATCACATGACAAAGTCTAGTTGTTCCTTAATATTCATATAGAAAAAGTCAGATTTGGATTTTGTGGTCTTCTAAAAATTTGCTATCTTTGTCTCTAGTTTCCAAAACACCAAAGATCAGGCTATTTGGACTTCTAACACATGAGTTATAGACCAAATATCACACGTTGCTCCAAAATAGAGGCAACATCAGGTCACCATTTTCTATCCCAATTTCTAGTGTCATAAAGCCATAATTAAGTCAGAGTCTCTTCTAGATGTTTCTATTTATATGTCTTAGTTTTCATATGCAACTAAAATAACACAATTTAGAGGTCTGTAGGCAAAGTTATGACTCAAATAATGTGACTAGTTTAACAAATCCTAGACAAAATTCCATTACATGATACTCTCTTGCATATTCAACCAATTATATGCAAGATAACACCAAAATAAAACCAAAGCATCATCCCAGCAACTATTCCACATCCAAATGAATCTTTTTACATATTCGAATACACAAATACAGAAATTAACTAGGTGAAGTCCCAACTTTTAAAATTGGTAAAGTAGTTCTTCTAATGCTTTTCCTTCCCTTCTTCTTTGGCTTTGTTTAAATCACTAACGAGCTGTTTAGTAGAATGGAATAGCCATTCTATTTCTAACACATTCCTAACATATTCCTAAATCTATGTTTGGTTAAAAACGGAGACAAGAATAACTAAACATCATTAACAACTATTCTTAAAATTTGGAGAATACACAAACCCGACCCCAACCCATCTTTACTTATTCGAAGAACACCTTTTCTTGTTGAAGAAAACTTTATCCTCTCATGTTCTAGCCTTCGAAACTTCTTGTCCTTCTTTGACGTTGAAACATTTTCGAGCCTCCTCTTATCCTCTCACATTCAAGCCTCTGACCGACCAACATCACCCTTGTTGTCACCGGTCACCGTCACCTGCCGTCATCCATCTTACACTCCAATTTTCCAAAAGGAGCTAAGCTCTTTTTCTCTTCAGCCTGTCTTGCTTAAGCTTACCGCCGCTGACTGGTAATGTCTTTTAATTGTTCTTCATTTTGATTCTTTTAGCCTCGTTCCTCTTGTGATTTTGCCTTGTGAGGTGGTGTGTTTTGGATTTGAGTTTGTTCTTATGTTCAAAAGTTGTAATGATAGAAGCTTCATTATCATTTCAACATATTCTTGTTATACTATGGAAAAATGACCTAAATGTGTTTGGTAGCTAGTCTATTCGATCTTGTGTCAAAATTTTGGGAACATGTTATATTAAGATTCTAACTAAAGCTTCACGATTTCCTTAGTTTTGACTCGATACTGCTTATATTTAGCACCTTACACAGAAAAAAGAAAAAACTTGATCTGTTAGTCAATATGTATTAAAAATTATGTCGGAATGTATTTTGAGCTTTCAAAATTACTGTTTACTAGCTCAACTAATTCCCTTCCTTTTGGGCTTGTGTGGAAAGTATGTATTGGTATTATTTCGAACTTAAAGATTGAATACGAAAGATTGGTTTCGAAATAATGATGGTATCATTGAACGTTTGCTGCTATTCCTCCCCAAGACCTTTTCTACTTTGCAAGATGGTAGCAGAAGATGCAACGTTCATCAAAAGAGTTGCTCAGTTGGCTGACATGTCAGCTGGTTTTACCTCTCCTCACCCAAACTTTGGCTGCATCATTGCTACACCCTCTGGTAAAATTGCTGGCGAGGGTTTCCTATATGCTCAGGGCACTAAGCCTGCTGAGCTTCTGGCCGTGGAGGCTGCCGGCGAGTCTTCTTAAGGCTCTACTGCTTACCTTAACATGGAACCTGGTGATTGTCATGGTGACCACACTGCTGTTTCTGCTCTTGTTCAGGTTAATTTATCTTTCATTTTCTTGTGGCTATGTTATAGCATTTGGCACATTGTTTTTTATTATTATAAACTGACAATTTGTATGAGATGGATTAGATTAGGCAGGGGTCTCAAGAGTTGTGATTGGCATAAGGCATCCTCTATCTCATCTTCAAGGCAATGTTGTACGTGCACTAAGATGTCAAGGTTTTAAGAGGATCTCAAAAGTAAAATTTTTGAGGTAAATCAAATATTCTATACATCTTGCATTTGCTGTCTGTTGTCAAAAAGCTATGGTTTCACATTGTTATCAGCATTGCAGGAAGCTCAAAAAGCATGCCTCCTTATGAATGCCCCTTTGACTCATAGAGCTGCTTCTCGTGTTCCTTTCTCTCTTCTCAAGTACGATATGACTCTTGATGGTGAGCATTATTTACCCATTGGTCTTTTCTTCAACAGTCCTTAAAATTCTGGATTATTTTTGTTTTTAGAAATTAAAGTCTGGATGATTAAATAGTCTCTAATGCTATTTCTTGGACATTGACAAGAAAAATTGCTGCCAGCACTGGCCATGCTACTGCGATAAGTAGCAGGGAGTCTAGGAATCGAGTTTTTGAACTCCGGGGTAGAAGTGATGCCAATATCGTTGGGGGAACACTTTGTGCAGGGACAGTAAGTATGATCATTAATTTTGACTGTAGGGCATCTCTATTTATGATCTGAATATTCCTACATATTTCTCTTTAGGGTGATTTTTTTCATTCAGATCCTAGACTGACAGCTCGACATAGAGGTGGGCATATGCCCATACGCATTGTTATGACACAGACAATTGACCTTCCCGAAGAAGCTAATCTTTGGGATACTTCTGATGTGCCCACCATAGTTGTGACCCAAAGGGGTGCTAGGAGGAGTTTTCAGAAATTACTTGCATCCAAAGGGGTTGAAGTTGTGGAGTTCAACATTCTAAATCTGTTAAAGGAAACAAATCCCTTTACTCCACATACGTATACCCCTTTTGTTTACCCTAAAAACCCACAACCCATGAGTCACGGATAGCCCAAGACCGACCCATACCCACAGCCCAAATACCCAACAGTAACAACTCTCCAACATTCACGTGCCTCATCCTTCTTTCTGATATACTTGCAGTCTCCCTTCCTCCACAGACCTGCATAGCCTCCAATCTCCACGCTGGACAGACCTGCAATGCCTCCCATAAGCTGTCCCTTTTCTGTCGCACATAACAGAATAATAATCATTAGTTTTTCCTTTCAGTATTAGTATAAAAGCTCAAGCAAATGTACATATCGTTTTATGATGGAATAGAAACATTTCCTCATCAAATACCCCTTTGTCTTTCAAAATCCAAGAGAAGTTATGGAATATTTTCATGGTCGTGGATACCTCTGCATTTTGTGGGAGTGTGGTGGGACCCTGGTTGGTTCTGCTATTTCAGCAGAAGTAATACACAAGGTTTATCCTGCTATCACCCAATTCATTTCTCATTTCTCATTTCTCAATTTCTTTTGACTCCACGATACATGTATGATTGTAGATGACCTTCCTTTTCTCATTATATTATAGTAGTTTGTATTGATATTCAACATTTAATAATGGTCAACATATGCTACTTTATAGTCTATAGTTCCAGTATGGTATTGACTTCTGTTTAATCATAATTTACTTTATTAGAATAATGATATATATTAATCACTAAAACTATAATTATTAATTTTATATATTGCTCATATTTTATAAATAATTAATCATTAATTAACTTGGTTAATTTTTATGTTTTTTAATATAAGCAATGATATATAAATATGTTAAATCCAATATATTAATTTGTTTTACACATACCATTGATATTGTTTGCAAATTTTACCATATAATTTAAAAATGTCAAGTCAATAAAAATTAATGATAAAACTTAGGAAATAAACTAATTTTGATTTTTTCACAAAATATAAGAGTTTTCTACGATAATTTAAAGCACATGAAATGTAATAAAATTGATGAAATTATAAAGAAAATATCTTTTAACGTTAAACAAATTTCAAAAGAGATTTTACCAAATTTTATGTCAAACCATATGGAAATTACAATTTAAAGGGACTCACAGAGGATGAAAGGGATACTGCTTTAAGCAAAATTCCTGATCATCCTATACAAATGCTTGTATTTTTCACTCTAGCATCTTCTCGAAGATTTGGGTGAGTGAGGAGGTTTCTTGCCACACACTGAAGATTATATTGATATAGAAGTTATTTTGTCTAGTTATCTAAAATAAGGCTGAAACTTATATTTTGTTCAATTAACTAACTTTTTAGTAATTTAAAGCTCTATGTTTTATTTTAGTTTAATATCGTTTCATTGTTATTTTATATTGCAATTGTGACTATATAATAAATGCTAACATGAGTCGGACCAGAAAAATTAATCACTGCAAAATATTGGAAAGTAAAGTTAATACTAAACATAGAATTTAATAATAAGAAGAAGAAGAAGAAGAAAATTAATTTCGTATAATAATTAATAATAATAATAATAAATAAATAACTAATAATAATAATAATAACAAAAATCAAATTAAAAATAATTGATAAAATTAATAATAATAAGTAGAAAATTTATAATAATAATTAATAAGAATAAGAATAATTAATAAGAATAAGAATAAAAAAGTTAACAAATAATAACAATAACAATAACAATAAGAAATTAATTTCGTATAATAATAATAATAATAATAATAATAATAATAATAATAATAATAATAATAATAATAATAATAATAATAATAATAATGACATTTTGGTTTTTTGTTACTTATTCATTTCTTATTCCAAGTTTATATTTTCAAACCAAACATTGAAATAAAAATTCTTTATCTATTCCATTTCTTAAACCAAACAAAGTAATACTTATTTTATTCTATTCCTCATCTTTTCTATTCTTATGAATAATTATTCTATACCCTATATATTCTATTCCTTGAATCAAACAAGCCATAAGTGAAAAATGATGGGATGAAGAAGGTGAAATGGAGAGGAGAAAAATATAAAGTTAAGCCATCAAAGTGTCGTCCATCTTCCCTCTCCATATGCCTTTTCATGAATTTTCTAGTTATAGACACATGCTTCAATCCCATTGGATCATATGTCACAATCCTATTGGATCCTGTATTATAATCCCATTAGACAACGTGTTACAATTCTATTGAATCATGTGTTAAAATTTTATTGGACCATGTGTTACAATTCTATTGTACCAATTGTTACAATTATATTGGACATATATGCTTTAATCTTATTGAGTTGACTTTAGGAAAATTACTTATTGGTCCTTCTTCTTCCTTTAATTCCCACATTGACCTATAATCTTATCAATTTATTTCATTCCCCTATGTCTTCAGTTCATTTGGTTAATTATATCGGGAGTTATAGCCCAAAAACTACAAGCTATTTGAAAACAAGGACAGTAGCCAGAATTCAACTTCACATTTAACACTCTTAGAGGCATAAAATTTCGATTCCTTCACGAAAATTTTAGACCTATATCTCTAGTTTAATCTCCAATTGAAATTATCCAATTCAGAGGTCAACAGACCAAGATATGGCCAAATTATAGAAATTTGCTTAGTGGAACATATCCATTTAGAAAGATACACATCCCAAATCAACTAACTTCGGTCTTATCATGTAAGAGCAACATAAAAATACATCCAATTCAACTAAATACATCTCATTTACTTATTGAATACTTCTTTCACGTTCATAAATTCAAGCAAACATATCAAAAAATTTCACATATATTTCACATCTAAGTATGCATGTTCATGCAAAAGTGAAAAAATTATCCATTTACCCATGTCTTTTACATTAAATATAATTATATCTCTTACTATACTTAGATGTACTTAATTCGTTATGTTCACTTCTTAATACACCATAGACATGCTATAATACTTCCATGTTATGTGTTGGGACATTACAACTTCCTTTACTCATGGTAACAGATTTTCTCACTGACATCAAATGATGCTTGATAAGTTCAAAGCTCTCTATTATAATAATAATTGATCACTTGTCCCTCCTCCTCCAAGTGCAAATATTGTTAGCTGTAAGTGGATTTCTGAACAAAACTTAATCATGATGGTTCCTTAGATCACTATAAAGGTCGCCTAGTTGTTAAGGTTATCATCAATTATTCAACCTTGATTATATTGACATTTTTAGTTTTATTGTCAAACTAACCATTAGTTGCCTCATTCTTATACTTGCCTTTACTAAAGATAGGTTCATTTGTCAACTTGATGTTAAAAATGTTTTTCTTCATAGACACTTACAAGAACCTGTTTTTATGTCAACCACCTGGCTTTGTTGATCCTTATCATCCTCATCATTCGTGCCATCTTCACAAAGCAATTTATAGTCTCAAATAGGATCCTAGAGCCTAGTATCACAGAGTAAGTTATTAACTTGCTACTTTGTGTTCTCTTCATCCAAAGCAAATACCTCACGATTTATTAACACCACTCTTACTCACTGTCATTGTCCTTAAGAAATGAAATTAACAAGAAAAAGAATCAAGTCATTTAGTATGGTAAGCAAGTAAGTAAATCATATTAGCAATTTAAGTAAATTGGTTATGCTCTTGCCAATAATATTACTAATAAGAAGTCATACTTTTACTTGTAATAAGACATGAAAAGTATATTTAGTTTTAAATAAAGTTACTTAGTATTTAAAATTCTTGAAAAAACTTCTTCTGGTTTTCTTTTTTTTTAATCTCTATCTAAGACTTTCGATTAAAAAATAATGATGAAATATATGCAACATTAACTTCACACTTTCACTAATCAAATGGTGCTTATATAACAGGTCAACCCATCTCTTAAATTCAAACTAAACTAATTAAATTTGATTCAAACTAATAATTTATTATAATTATCATAAATTATTAATTTGAGTCGAGTATAATTGATTTAGAGCAGATTTAAGAATTGAGTTGAAATATTATATTAGTGACAATTGATTAGTCCATATTTGATATTTATACCATGTCATTTCGTTGTTATTTTTCGATTTAAATTTAAGTGAATAATTTTTCTAAAAAACTTAAAATTAAAGGATTTTTTTGAAATATTTTAAAGATTAAGAATTTTTTTAAAGATTTCTTAAATTACACGAGAGATTAGTGTCTTTTGCCCTTTTATCTTAATTTTTTATTAGCATATAAATTAGACCTTAACATGTAACACATTTAAAATGAAATTTAGATATTTTTAAAGCGTCCAAATTTAACCTTTTTATAAATAAGAGTAATAAACGAAGTCACGTCAATATCAATTGTTTGTTATATCATCAATTTTTAATTTACTGTGGGGTTCTGTAAGTTAAAAAAATTCAATAAATTTTAATTTATTTGACTATTTTAATTAACTCTAAATAAATCCAAGTAAACTAACTTAATCTAATTAACTCTAATTGAATAGACCAAAATTTTCAAATTATAAGCCCTAAATTTATCCTTGATCTATTTAACCTTTTCATCCTCTCCCTCGTCTCTACTATCTGTAAATAATGCTCTGGGATCTTCATGCTTCTAAAGGTTATGTCTTCTCATTTGTAACATTAACATTGCAGGAAGCGTATAAATGATAAGTGGGCTTTTCAGGCCACTACTTTTAGGGACCAGCTGAATTTCATGATTCTTCTCTGAAGATTGGGAGCGACAGCACTCTAAATTTTCAAACAGTTCAAATCAGTGTTTTTGTTTTACCATTTGTGATTTGGATCTCTGGAAATAATCAAGATAAATGAGCAGTAAGTGATAGTGGAGACATTGGGATTTCAAAACTATTGTTTTGTGCTATTATTACGTCGGTGATTTTTCCGAATTACTTAACCCTGCATTATGTATTATTAGTAGTATGATCAATAGGAAAAGGAAAAGGTATTTTAGCATGCCTTATTTGTATGAATATAATTCACCATCATCATCATCATCACTAAAGAAGGTTTCGGTTTCTACCATTCCTTGAAAGTGATCATACGACAAAGACAAGGAAAGGTATTATAGCATACCTTATTTGTATGAATATAATTCACCATGGAGGTTTCTGTTTCTACCATTCCTTGAAAGTGATCATAACACCGTAAATAAAATTTAAGTGTTTATGCCAACTTTAATGAGAGAATCTTTTAGCATCTCCATCAGTCGCCTTCTAATATAAACTTCTAACTAGAACTTGTTATATGAAAATGCAACCGTAGAAACAAGCCATTCAATATAACAGCAACCTTACTATTATTAGGTTAAGCTATGCCAATTTTCCAAATTTAGATCCACCAGCGAGGGTATATAAACTGGGCGAAAAATTGGTTTCCCTGCCAAACAAGAGAGCAACTTGACAAAGCCAAGAAAGAATAATCATCATAATGGGCGTATCAAAGATGGGTTCATGGTTGCTGTGCTTGACTCTATTTAGCATTGTTGTTTTAAGTCACGTGAAGGTAGAGGTCGAGGCCAGAAATCTCGACGTCGACGCTTGCAAGCGTTCTGGATATACGCTTCCCGGGTGTTACAAACCCGGCGAAGACATTGGCCCTCCTGCTAACGACTATAATCGCGGCTGCTTACCCCACCATCGATGCCGCAGCTAGTCAATGATGCCATTACGTCCTTCTATTTGGTGATACAAATATGATGGATATTCTCGAAAAAACTTCGTCTGATGTTTTTCTTCAGTTTCACTTAACCTTGCATTATGTATTATTAATAGTGTGATCAATATGAAAAAGAATTCCTTATTTGTATGAATATAATTCGCCATCACCATCCTCACTAATGGGGGTTTCTGTTTCTACCATTCCTTCAACCCTTGTCCTCAAGATAGGATCTCCAGGTGATCATACCACAAAAAAAAACAAAGGAACGGATTGGGGATCAGAAGAGTTTATTAAAAAAATAGTTTGAGTACTTATAAAATAATTTCAAATTTAATTAAATATAATAAATTATTTAATTTGAATCAAATCAATAAAAATTAATAATTTAAATTTAATTTAATTGGATTTAAAAATAGATAAATTTTAATATAATATAATCATGTTAACTAATGTGAATTCATTATAAAAGATGTTGGATCGATGTTCCTTTTTCTTGTTGAATTGATTCCTTTCAAGAACACTAAGGAGATGCTCCATTGTATTTTTAATCGACTTTGTTGATTTCTTTAAATTAAGTTTAATTGGAGTTAAAAATATATAAAGTTTGAACTCAAATATAATTTGGTTCTGCCGGATTCTGGCGGAACTGAACGTTGCCGTTTGGATCCATGGAGTTGGTTGCTTCTCGTGGGAGCTTCGGTGTGAAGGTTCCTGCAAACTAAAAAAAGCACGTCGGGGGTTGTTTCCCGATAAGCCTCTCCGACGCTCAAGTCAGTCTTTTTGGTGAAGGTAGGTTTTCTGTGAGCGAAGAGAACTAGGGTTGTGATTACGTACCTCTGTTATGGCAGAGTTATACCTTATATATGGTGCATGTGCTAGGTTTTAAGTCTTCATGTATGCATGGGAGACCTTCATCTGCGGATGGGCCGTGAAGTGTGGGCTGGGTCTGGCGTAGGTATGAGACTGATCTTTGAAGAATAGACCGATCGTCCCTTGGGTTGCTATGTCTGGATTCGGGCCCAGCACGACCGACCCGACCATAAGCCCCCCCTACAACTCGAGTCTGAGCAAAGAGAAGGGTCGAAGGAGTATGCGTGGGTCTTGTAGCTCGTTTGTGAGACAGCTCGGGGTAGGCCTGATCGGTCAGATATTGGCATTATAGCTCGTCCGTGGGACAGCTCGGGGTAGGCCTGATCGATTGGATATCGACGGGTAGTGCGTGACTGCTCGTATTGGGATCGGTCGGCTGAGTGTCCCAATTGGTTGGCATTGGTGCTTATTGAGTGATAGCTCACGCCAAAGTAGGTCGGGGGGTCATCATTAGCGAGCGTGTGGTGGTACTTGGAGCATTTATTGTTGGCGACGCGTGCCCTCTGATAGATTTAGAATTTGTAACCGTTGTGTAGCTGTCATGTACGTATGTCCTTTCAATTGTTGCGCCGCTTCGGGTTTCTGAGAACCCTAATTTACTTCCGCTCAGATCCAGCCACGTGTCTGAGCTCGGCTCGGATTTTCACCACGCGTCAGGCGCTGGTTGGGATGCTCGTTCACCTATCCTTCTATAAGTACTCGGGATCAGATGACTCTGGGTTTTCTTTACGTTTGCTTCGTTCCCTTGCTTTCATTATGTGTTTTCTTGTTTACAGTTCCCGGAAATTTCTCTCAACCGTCGTCCGATTTTCCAAACTCAAATCACTAAATAGGTACGTCCCTTTCCCTCGTCTCCTCCTCTAAACTTTTTTCAAAGGTTTTCTTCTTGGTAAGCATGTCGACGGTCAGTGCTAGAAGTATGGTAGGAGATGTTGAAGAAATATCGACGAGAGAGCGGAAAGATGGGTTGGTTGTGGATGATCCTCCGAGAAATGCATCGACGATGACCCTGGGGGAGCTGAATCGGTCGATTCTTAGGAGCAACATTCCTAAGTCGTGGGGACCCAGGCTGGCCCTCGATTACGAACGAATCTACAGCAAGCTGAGTGGGTATTTCGCTGTCTCTGACAGTTTTTTCTCGGTGGGCAGTATGAGGCTCCCGTACGCCCCGATTGTTGATGAGGTGTGCGCTGCCTATCAGCTGATGCCGAGCCAGATTCCTCCGAACGGCTGGAGGTTTATCAACGGCTTGGCTTTGTTGTGCCATCAGTTCGGCTGCCCCCTTTCGATTGGCATCCTGCGTCACTTTTTGAGGATGAACCAGAGTCCGAGCTCTGGGGCTGAGGTCTCTTCTCTGCTGTATAGAGATGCCAGATATCGCCCGGCGGGAACAGCTTCGAAAATCTCCGCTTGGTGGACGAAGTATTTCTTCGTGAAAGCCCCAAGATCCTCCTTCGATTCTCGGTCGTGGAGGTATCCCTTAGCCGAGCAGTGGAATGACACGTCGAGCATATCTCTTCGTAGAGAGGAGTGGGAAGTGGTCGGTCGCATAAAGGAGCTCGGCCGATACGACTTCGCTCGGTTCATTCTAGGTTATCGCGGGGGGGCTTCGGTCGATTCTTTTCTACCCGACCCCCCGCCACAAATTAGCGGGCTAAGCGAGGAAACCGCCTCATCTGGTTGACCCTTCGTAGTTCAGTGACTTACTGCATTTTTTATTATTGGTTTCTCTTTCTGACTTGTTTTGTTGTTGTGCAGCCATGGTGAGGATAGAAGATTTTCCCGGGTCCTCCTCTAAGTCTAAGAAACAGGTCGAACAGAGGAAAAAGAGAAAAGAGGCGGAGACTGGTAAAGGCGTCGCTTTGCCAGTGGAGCTAGGCCATTCCGCAGTGTCGCCGGTCCCTCCGCCTGCTGAAGATCATCCTGTCGCGGCGGTGTCATTGCCGATCGTGCTAGCTAGCGCGGGCCGAACGGTTTTGGCAGAGGAGGAGGAGGAAGAAGCGGGGCCTCCTCTTAAGAGGAAGAGATTGATCCAGCTCGGTAATCTACCATCCGGTCCGTCTAGTCAAGGCGGGAAAGAGAAGGAGAGAAAAGGCAAAGGGAAAGGGCGAGCAACTAATGTCAGGCAGTGGGAGTCTGCGATTAAGTGGCCAAAACTGCCTCGATCGGGGATGTCGAAGTGTCCTGTCGTATCGCTGAGAGGATTACTCCCCCTGTGGACGAGAAGCTCATGGACAAGCTGGGCAATCAGCAGTTAGGGCCCCAACTTGTTCGTAGCTATGTAAGGAGCCTGGTGATGTCCAACGTGATGCACCAACGTATGGGGGCTCTAGATCGGGAAGTCCAGGACCTCCATGAGCTAATGAAGGCTTTGAGGGACGAGCTTTCAGAGGTTAAGGAGGGGAGAGACCTCTTCTAGGCTCAAAACTCTTCCTCGGAGGAAGCGATGGGCTCCCTGAGGGTTCAACTGGCCACGGGGGAGGGGGAGAGGAGCCAGCTGGTTGCAGCGAATGACAAGCTGAAGGAGATGGTGGAGAAGGAGCGGGAGCTTAGTAAGAAATACCTCAAGGATTGTCACGCAGCAGTGGAGGGCAGAAATAGGACCGAGGACACATTGTGGAAGTTGCGGGGTTCTATCAAAAGGCAGAGGATCGATGTGATAAAACGGTGGAAAAGGCGGTTTCTAAACGAGGAGTGTTTAGAGCTTGCCTGTGATTTAACCGTCTCGGTCCTGAAGAAGTGCCACGAGGCTCACGTTCCTGAGGGGTTGGTGTGTCCTTCATTTGAAGATTACGCCAAGCCGCTTCTTCCCGCAGCTCTCGGCCTTTCTTTGGAGGATATGAAGGAGAGGGCCGAGGGAGAACGGACCCTTGTTCCGGATGAAGAGCTGGATCTTAGCTCTGAGGAGGAAGAGCTTTCTCATGAGGGTATTCCTCCGGTTGCTCCCTTGGACCCTACTCCCGCTCCGATTGTTCCGTCAACTTCTGAGGCTTCTCCTGTGCATCCACCGACCTCCGAGGCTTCTCCTGT
>JANIJH010000005.1:8121320-8148827 GCA_024520975.1 Erythroxylum areolatum | reverse complement strand
TGGGTTACGTTTCAGGGTTTGTACGATTTGGCGTATATTCTGCATGCCGTGACGCTCACCCCTCTGCCGGAGTCTGCGGCCGAGTTTGCCATTCTTACACAACGTGTCCTGGGTTCGGTGATCGACGTGAAGTATATGGCCAAGTTCTGCGAAGGGCTTCATGGCGGTGAGTTGGGGCTACAGAGGTTGGGAGATGTTCTTGGTATCAAGAGGACTGGAGGTTCGCATAATGCAGGATCGGATAGTTTACTCACGGCCATGGTTCTTGCAACGATGATGATGGAGTTTGATATGAATCCGTCCATTTATGAAGGGTGTTTGTATGGACTCGATATTACAGCCCAGATTAGGACCGGAAGGTATTCCTGCCACGTCATCCCTCAGTACTGTTACGGAGTTTTTGAACCAGTAACGTTGTCTAGAACAGTTTAGTTCAGTAGTTGAAACAAACAGCGTATTTTTTGCACATTAATTCTTCTGTAATGATTTTTGGTATCAATAAGAAAGTAATGTTGAAATTTTAACTGCATAAACAACTGATGAAATTACAAATACGTATATAGATTAGTTAATATTATTTGTGCGCAGCGGCCATTCATTGCTTCTGCAAGCGAGTAGGTAATTTTACTTCAGTTGCCAAATCCACCACTTGTAGTAACCTCACAACATGCCAAGTCATGTCAAGTTGCCACCATTCCAGGCCATGTCTAGCTGAGTATTCGAAAGCATGCTGATTATTATGCCAACCCTCTCCAAATGCAAGTATTGCAACCCACCTGAGAACGACTTCAGATTAAAATCAAACTTTAATTAGAATGTTAATTAAAAAGGTTCTTCTTTTAAATATGTGTGTAAGAATTAGGTGAAATACCAATTGTTACTGGACAAGTCACCGGTATTCCAGGCTTGGTTTCCCCGTACATGACCAGCAGAATTCACCAGCCAAGTGAAGTAATAAACCCATATTGTTCTCTCACCCTACGCTTACCATTGGTCCAAAGTTCATATAATTTTGGGTAGCTGGAATGAACATTCAGGGCTGAAGATACTCCTTTCAGAATATTCAAGCGGCCAGTAGGCAAAATGGGTAAGGTCTAGATTTTGCTAAAGGAGAAGTGATCAAAGTCATTGAAAAATATGCATAAAATGTCCGTCATTTAAATTTACCGGCGGCCGTTTTACAGAGGTCGGATAAATTTCGTCGATAATTATTTTTACCAACGGAGACGGTTTTGTCCATGATAAAGTTCATATTTCTTGTAGTGTTTTACCCGAAACGTTTACGTCAAATGTTTATGTAGAAAAGGAAAGAGAGAGAATACACGCGTAGGAGGAAGACAAGGAAAGATGAGTCCGGATCGTCTGTCCAACGTACTCTTTGCCCGAGTACAACGTGATTCTGACAGATATTCAACAGCAATACAGAGTATACGATGACGACACGACACGATAGCTGTTATAATTGCGGTGCGTTTCATTCTTTTGGTTAATGCTACGTCATTTGTATCATCTGCTAGATTCCTTCTTCTGGCAGTACGAAGGCATTCACGTGCTCACTTGTTGGTGGCATCGTCGAAAGGTAAAATATTTATTATGATAAGAAATTGAGGGTGATAAGGGATCTAATGGGTTGCGTTTAGATTATGGATTTGTGAAAAGTGAATATGATCCAGATATTTGCCCCTTTAGAGGATATAGTCTGTCTTATGCTTGGTTTGCCTCTGTCTGTACTTTAGTTGTGTGTGTTGAAGTATCAAAGATATTTCGCACTTGGTTTGTGTTTGCAATTGCCTCTCCTTACAGATTGCAGTTTCAAATGCCAAAACCTTGGCTCAACAGACCGATTGAATTTTTCAATGAGGTGATAGAAACTCAAAAAACTTTATACTAATCTGATTCTTCTTCTCTAGCTTCAAATAGCCGCATGACACTCCAAATTCTGTCTTCTGTTTCATATGCCAAGAATTTCAGAATTATTCACTGTAAACCTTGACGATTTGTTCTCCGCTCGATTTCGGTATGGCACACGGCCTGATTGCGGAGCTGAGCAAAGGAGCATGCGAGAGAGCAATTTTTCCAGACACAACTGGAGTTGTGACAAGATGTGCTATGATTGGTAACTTGCCCTCGAAGGAGCAAGTCTTATTGCTTTTCCTTTCACTTCTTGTAATCCTGAGATGGAAACGGGTTTGTTACATTTAAAAAAAGAAAGAAAATTGATTAAATGATAAAGGAAATGTTACAATAAAAACAAGGGTGCTCCAACCTAAATACAAAAAAATTCAAAGAAAGGAACTATCCAGACATATTGAAAGAACAACGTAAGGGATTATAACTCCAACGGGTTTGTTACATTAGTTAACAAGCATCGATGTGTTTGGTTGCAAGGTGTATTGAGAAACTGGGTCGAGATCCGATTCTGATTGTAATAAAATAATTACAAAACTTTTTCGTTATTTTTAATTTTTCAAAAATCACATTCTATTTAATTTTATAAAATGATTAACACAAAGCATAATAAATCAGAAATTTAATTCGTACCTTATTCCAAAGCTTAATTTCTATCTTATCGTATTCCTCGAATTGTTTCTGAAACTGATTCGTCTCAATCACCGTAGCTGTACAATTATCCGACCTCTAACTATATCCACAGAACAGGTTGAGAGAACTCTATAACTCTTATAGAAAAGATTAAGAAAGAAGTACTAACTCCATAGAACTTAAGCCTATTTATAATAAGCTTTGGACGTTTTAGTAATTTAATTGAGATTAAATTCTAATTAATTTAATCTCAATTAAATTTTAATTAGAATTACAAATAATTCTAATTAAATACCAATTATGCCCATGTAAGATTCAATATTTCATACTGATCCTTATTTATTAAATATCTCATATTTAATTATAAAGTTTTTCAAACCTTACAATCAAGTCCAACTTGATTAAATTAACTTTGCTCTTTTTAACCAATTCTATATTTGAGACCCATTAAGTTCTCAAACATGTCAACAATGATTATAAATTAGATAAATTAAAATTCTTTTTAATTTATCTTTAATTCTCCAATTAAATAATTTATAATCATAGATCAAGATTGACGTCTAACAACACATAATGACCACCCAAATATTTAGGAATGTCAAAGTGACTTTGACTAACTTTTCCGTGCATAATTTTTCTGTATAATTCAATCATGTCATCATACAATGTTCCGATTATACATAGAGTAAATGAAGGGATCTTTAGCTTAAAGGGAAGCTCTTCTCTTCCTCAACCTTTTTCACTTCTTGAACAACATTCAATCATTTCATCATATAATATTTCGATCAGACATAAAGCATGAAATTAATGTCTATTATATTTTGAGTCTAATCATATTAGTTCTCTGCTATTAGTTAACGATTTAATTAATGACATTTGTAAACTATTTACAAAACATCATTTCAGCTTAGGTAAGGATTTCTTGAATCAATATTGATCGAGAACAACGAAACATTCTCTCCAATTACTTTAGGGTGATAAATCCTATCTTAATCACTCTCCATATAATTTATGCTACATTCAATGACTATCGATTAAATGACCTATGATTAAATACATCATAAGTAGTATCAAAACATAGTAATCCTCATACAAGGTAACTTTGATGACCTTAAATCAAAGGATCACTTATATAATCATCACAATAAGAATTCTATGAAGATACAAGTAATGTTCCAAATAGATTTCTCATATTGGGTCTGTTCAGTGAATTTGTTCTCTAGCAAGCACCTACACATTTGTTTAAGTATCTTTATACTTTAGCCTATGAGATTAACTACTTCCTTCATAAAGAAAAACAAAACATGTACTAGTCTTTTTTCGTTCTATGAATGTCCAATCTTAATAGAACAATAATTAGGAACATTTAGGAATAATGTATAAATGTAATATGAATATCATAACTATAATCTCATTATAATTTCATTTGCAATGTACAATTATTCCATAAACTTTATTATATACATCCAAACATATACAAAATAAAGATTGTCATTAAGTATTTTTGTTACTAAACTATAACCAAAACGATTGACTGACTATAGGGCATAAACTAACAAAGTGATTGTTGCAATCTTGATCTAGTTCCAGGATGCATGGATCCAAGCTCCCCCCGTACGACCCCCTCGCCAATGTAGACGATGGATCCTGCTCAATCGATTTGGAAGGCGAAGACTAGTGTTCATATATTTATGCGCCTGCTAGTTCAACTAGCCATAGCTTATGATTACAATTTTAGCACAAAAAGGTTCAATTCTTATGGCTTAAATGTAGTAATCCTGTAATCACTACTCTCAAGGTGTTGCACTTGGATTGTAATAGAACAGATTGCAGGCTGCAATCTGGGTAAACACATGTATAGATTCGAAGAAACTAAGGTAACAGAAGTTTCTAATTTAAATGCTTTGCATTAGAAGTTTCTAAAGAAATTTCTCAACATTGTTACAAGCTTCTTCCCTGCAAAAATCATTGGATAATGAAAGAAAGAAAAAAAAGCACTTGATCTTCACTTATGAGTGGTTAAACTTGAGTTCATGTTATTTCGTGAAAAGGATTAAAGCGTCTTTTTTGTTTGGACTCAAATCTCCAGCAAGAGGTTGCTTGCTTCCCTGAACTCGTCTTTATCCACAAGCATCTACAACTGTTTAAAAGTTTACCAAAACTACTATACTTTTCTCACAACCTGACAAAGGAAACCACCTAACATTGGAAATTCACCAACATGTGAGTTTTAAGCTTTCTTTGACATTATTATCTACAAATACTAGAGTGGTCCACAATTTTTTTAACACTGTCTAACCTTATTTTCACCTAAAAACAAAGCCTCTTTGGTAATGTTGCCAATTTCTTTATTTTTCTTGCTCTCTTCATATTTCCCACCAAGGGAATCGAAGATAAGGCCAGCACCTGCACCAGCAGCTAAGTCAATAGTATAGTGACCCCTTGTTCCCAGCAACCTAATGGCTTGAAGAACATTGAGCAAATCAAACGTCCAAGCCAATTCCCACCTCTGCTTTCTTCTCATGTCAAGTGATGCAATCACTGCTCCAGCAACATGGCCGGAGAAGAACAGAAAGAAAGAAACGTTCCCCACCGGAAAGTCCACTCCTGACCCTACAAATTCCTGAACATATACAAAACAACACCGCCTGATAAAGGGGATTCAAATTCAACTATTTTCTTTTCTTCTCAACGTTTTGGCTGTTTCTGAGTGAGATTTGGTTAGAGTTTATGGGATGTAACAACGTACCTCAGGAACTGGAAGCTGAGTGGAACAACCAAGAATTCCACGGCAAGTGAACATGAACAAGGTCGAGATTGTAGCTCGTGGCCTGCCCTCAACAAGCCATGCCCATAGTATATATACTGCTTGCATCGCGACAAACACCTTACCAGGAAAAGCAAATTCAAAAAAAAAAAAAAAAACGAGATATGAACATACTACACATATCCCTGAGCTTGCCTACTACCAACTAACAGAATGAATAGTTCCCAAATTAATTATTATATCCTCTCTTTTCTTTTTATATGTTTTTCTGCACCAATTCCATATCCAACTACATAACTAAAATTATATATGCATAAACACAAAGCTTGAACCTTGTATAATGAATATACCAATCATATGAACATGCAAATATACAATGTACCGTATTTAAACCGGCCAACCAAGAATTAAGCTCCGGCGACGACGACAACAGCCGGTGAAGATCTCGAGTGACAATGAAACCCAAGTCGAAGGGCGGTGAGTTGGCGGGGATCATCCTGAGCGTGTACTCCACGGCCATGAAAAGCAGCAATCCAAGAGCGGAAAAGCACGGTAACCGATGACACTTGACCACATTCACCACATCACCCGACGTCCACGTCATGAACGAAGGAGTAACACCGTAGTACGACGCAGGAACACCGCCTTCATTGATGTCGTCAACTCTCTTGGGCGCGCCGTTAGCGGCATTGGCGGCTTTGATCCGTTTACGGATGTTGGGGGTGGTTATGGCGGCAGCTGCGGTGGTTATGGTGGTGGCAGTCATTGTCTGTGGCTCTGCGGGTCTCGCTGCTGTTGAAAAATAAACAAAGGGTTCAGACTTCAGACAAGGACGTGAAATAATGGTGGCAAAAGACACTGATTATAAAAGGAAGAGACAAAAAGGCGGAGAAAACGAAGAAATGGGTGGGTGAGAAATGAGAACCAGAGGTTTGAGTTTTCTTCTTGGTGTTTGATTGTTGAGGCTTATTGGTTTGCGACAAGACTAAGTTATGGCTTTTGTAAGAATCTTTCTTCATTTGTCTTTTTGAGCTTAGAGGATTGTGGAGAATGATTACGTTAGGATCCGATGTGTCATGGTCGGTGCAACGCAATTTAAGGTAAAGATGAAGATATATTTTTACACAAAATTCTTATGATGCGAGATCTCGTCGTTTGGCTAATTAATACTAGTGTGGGTGTAAAAGCAATATTAAACATGTGAAATAATATTATAAAAGCATAAACAATAATGATAGAAAGAACAAAAAAAGATAGTATCTTTGTCTTGCAATCCCAATTGTAATCATAAATTGCAATTTAAAATCTTAACATAATAAACAAAAAAAGGGAAACGTTGTAAATTACAATATTTTAAAATATTAAACTAATGACTAAAAAGCTTAATTAATTCGTCATAAATTGATTAATTTTTTAGTTTAATTTTTAATTTTTTAATTTGATTTATTTTAATAATTTTTATTAATAAAAACTAACTAATTTATCAATTAATCGGTTAATTTTATAAATCAATTAATTTTTATTTAACGGTCTTTTTTTTAATTAAATTTTAAATTTTTTAATAAGTACACTCAGTCTCTTTTGATTATTTTTAAAATTTTAGTTAGTGTTTAACTATTCTTACCAAAGATATTTTAAAATTCGTGAGGATTTGTTTAAAAATTAGAAGGGTTGCTTCTTGTTTTGTAAGTTATTGACTTACTCCAAATCAGAATTCACTTTTCTATTCCGGTGTGGTGCAAGTTTTCTTCTCTTAGAAGAGTGAAGTATCGTCCAACTTTCTTCCTCTCAAGTAAAAGAACACTAAGCAGCTGGAACAGTACAATATTCTATCTGTACTAATCAATTAGTTAAATTTATGAAAGACAAGCTCACTTAATATTGGGACTTTGTGTCCACGAGCTGAGGCCCATGGCCAAGTTTAGTTCTGCTCTTCAAAAACAGGAGCTGACTATGAATCGACGAGACATGGTTTTGTTGTTTAATAAACAGATAGCAGATTTTGTATATTTTAGAGAGGGATAAGGTTGGAGTTGCCTTCCTTCGATGAAAACAGACAGAAATTGAATGCACATTTGGTTTATTATCTCATGCCCATAAACCCTTTGTTTGGTCCAAAAATCACTTTTGCCTACAACACTCTCATCAGACATCATGCATCCTCAAAACCTTCTCTCGCTCTCTCCCTCTTCCTCAACATGCGCCTCGCCGGCGTGGCCTCCGATCACTTCACCTTTCCTTTTGTCCTCAAAGCCTGCTCTCGCCTCCAAATGGGTGTTGAACTCCATTCCCTTTTGGTCAAAATTGGTTTGGTTTCCAGTATCTATGTGCAAAACGCTTTGATCAGTCTTTATGGGTCTTCAGGGTTGCTTCCTAAAGCTCTTCAGGTGTTCGATGAAATGGGGGAAAGAGACGTGGTCTCGTGGTCTTCGGTGATTTCGTCTTTCGTTAACAATGGTTTTGGGCAAGAAGCTTTATCTTTGTTTCGTGATATGCAGTTTGATGGGAATGTCAAACCGGACGAGGTCACGATGCTCAGCGTGGTTTCGGCCGTTTCGAGTTTGGGGGCGCTAGAATTGGGTAGGTGGGTCGATGCTTACATTCGCAGAAATGCGTTGGGGCTTAGTCCATCGTTGGGTACGTCATTGATTGATATGTACTCGAGGTGTGGGTCTGTTGATGATTCAATAAGAGTGTTCGACGAAATGTCTGAACGAAATGTGTTGACTTGGACTGCATTGATCAATGGGCTTGCAGTTCATGGACGCAGTGTGGAAGCTTTGAAGATGTTTGATGAGATGAAGAAAGCTGGATTACCGCCGGACCATATTACATTAAAGGGTGTTTTAATAGCTTGTAGTCATGGATGTCTTGTGGAAGATGGCTGGCGAGTTTTTAAAAGCATTAAGAATGAGTATCTTATGGAACCGACACTTGAGCATTATGGTTGTATGGTTGATATCCTAGGACGTGCAGGGTTGCTATATGATGCTTTTGAGTTTGTGGAAAGAATGCCCCGAAAGCCCAATGCGGTTATCTGGAGGACTCTGCTTGGAGCTTGTGTGAGTCATGACGATCTCATTTTGGCAGGGAAAGTGAAGGAGAAGATCCATCAACTAGACCCTTTTCATGATGGTGACTATGTGCTTCTATCAAATGCGTATGGAGTAGTTGGAAGATACAAGGAAAAGGCGAAATTGAGACGTTCCATGCAAGAGAAAGGAATTAGTAAGACGCCTGCCTATAGTTTGCTCGTTGTGGATGAGGAAATTCATGAATTTTTATCTGGAGATATTTCTCACCCTAAATCAGAGGAAGTTACCAAGTTCTTGGTGAACATGATTGATTCTCTCAGAGTGGATGGTTATACTCCCGATACATGTGCTGTGTTTCATGACATCGAAGAGGAGGAGAAGGAGAATAGTGTCAGCTACCATAGTGAAAAGTTGGCAGTTGCCTTTGCAGTACTCTGTTTTGGTGAGAGAAGAACCATAAGGATTATGAAAAATCTTAGAATTTGTCATGATTGCCATCGTTTCATGAAACATGTTTCAAGAAAGTTCAACAAAGAAATTGTTGCCCGGGATCGGAATCGCTTCCATCATTTCATTAATGGGCAATGTTCTTGCAAAGATTTTTGGTAAAAAGAAGCTGCACTATCATTTTTCAATCTTGTTCACCACTTACATACGTTAACTGTTCAGTTTGCTGTAGTTCTTATTGGATTTTTTGATAGAAAGAGTAGGCCTAGCCAATTGTCAGCCTGGAAGAGTCTTGGGTGACAAGTTATCAACGGCTTTTTGTTTCAACCTATTGATTGATCCTACATCAAGCCATAAATACATATCTGAACCAGACATTTGTATTACTATAATGTTTCAATGTATATGCTATCATTCTGTCCATAGTATCATTACTTTTGATGTACTTTGCCGTCTACGTTTTTATCAGTAAAGGCAAAAAGGATAAACAGGGTAATAATTATAAAGGAAAGATATTTCACGAGGTTATGGTTGCAAAAGGCGGGTCTGGATTCAGAAATAAATTTAATTCAATTTTAATTTATTCAAAATTTGAATTAAATTCAATTTTATATAACAAAATCACTTTTTAAAAAAAAATGAATTTGACATAACTATAGACAAATCTGAATCAACATTACAATGAGTTCGAGTATATACTCAACTAGAGAGACAGTAAGTAGGAAACTACCTATGAATAATTACAAAAAATCGAACAAGTTAGAGTTGCCATCTATGCTTCATATTAGGAGATAAGGTGAGGTGTAAATGTTTTGCAATTAAAGCAGATCGTACCCAGTTGATTCTCATATCAGCAACTTGGTATGCCCCTTCTTCATGTTTAGGAAATAAACGCCAGTTATCTCCTTCCATAGACAATAAATGGTAGAAATAAAGGCGCCTTTGCATAGGATTGCATTGGGTTTATCCTTTCGAGAATTGCTAATAGCCCAGTTGAGAGCATGATCCCTATATGGAGTACCAGTACCAGATAACATAAGATCCTATTCCATACTGCTTTCAAGAAGGTACAAAGGAAAAAGAGATGATCCCGATCCTCAATTTCCATTTTACATAACAAGCAAGTAGAATCAACATTCCTATGCCATTGTAGTTTAGTCCTGAGTCGGTTTTTAATTGCAAGCCAAGACATAAAAGACGCCTTAGGATGAATAGAATTATGACATAATAGTGAAAACCAAGGTACCTTAGATAAGCTGCCTCCATTCAAGATCTAATGACAAGATTGGTTGGAGAATCGACCACCAGGTTCCAAAGTCCAAATGATGGAGTTGACCCTTAGCACATTAGGCAAAGAATAGTTGGGCCACAATATTAAAACCTCTGATAATCTGAAATTATCGTGTCTTTGATCATTGCAAATCAAAGAAGAAACTTTAAGATGAAGAGGAATTCTATTGCTCAAGTGTCGTACCTGAGGATTAGAGATAAGGGGACTCAAGTCTAACTAATTATCAAACCAAAGCCAGGTGATGTTACCGTTTCCTATCTTGTGTTTAATATAAGGGCAGACCAGTTCTGGCATTTGTGACGTGTATCAGGATTTAGGAGAACTCCTTCCTGTAACTAACCTGCCAGAAGTTTACATTCTTTTAGTGACACTCATGTAGTTGCTTAACCCATCAGTATATAATAGCCAAAGTCTTTTACACATTAATAGTTTTTGCATAGAAATAGATTTGATCTCTAATCCACCGAATCTCTTTAATATAACCACCTCACTCTATTTTACCTTAGCATTTTTAGAACTATCGTTGCTACTTGACCATAGGAAGGCTTTCAGAATTCTGTCAATTTCCTTGAGAATTTTCTGAAGCAAAGTAATATGAGCGACCCAATAAAGATGCAAGCCACTTAAGACAGAGATAATGAGCGTTAGTCTAACAGCATAAGAAAGAAATATGTTTTGTCAGGCTTACACCCTCGACTTAATTCTCTCCAAAAGATAAATACAATCAAGCAGCTTAGGTTTAACTGGAATGTTTGGTGGCATACTTTTTACCTTTTACCAGGTAAGATATGATGTTTCATATTCACGATACTTTTTTGTTTCTAATTTGTAGCAAACTCAGGAAAGTAAGCTTCACCTTATTGCTTCCTTTCTATGATTTTTCTTTATGTATACTTCCCTTTTTATTTTTATTTGTTCTTCTAATAGTTTAGTGGTTGCGCTTTTACTAGTATGCAACTGTCCATTTTATTTCGTATTTTCCTTACTAGTTTGTTTTATTCATAAGCATTTACTATTGTTTTGCTTCTAATTGCATGCTAATTTTGAAACCTTTTAACTTTGAATTTGAAAACGTTCCTTGAGGTTTGTTGTTAGTAACGCATACCCCATCAAATGTTAAACGTGATGCTACTAAACTCAACTTGATTAGTATAACCTCAACTCTCAAGCTAGTTATTCGCCTCTTTGTCTCTACGAACCTTTCTTACCCCTAGTCTTTGTTTTCATCACTTTTGGATGATGTTTTGCATCATTCTTTTATTGTCATATCTGTATGTGGATCTACCGGAAACAGTCTCTCTATTATATAGGAGTAAAGCTGCATACTATCAGACCTCTCAAGACCTTGCTTTAATACGGAACTTCGGACTGGATGTGATGATGACGCCTAGAATGAACATTTAACCCCCCTAATTGGTAACAAGATCATTATTTCTCACATTCGTTGAGAGGTGCAAACAACTCTTGTTTGGAAACTCAATTCAACCTGAGGTTAGGGATAGCAATGTTGGCTCAGCCCCCAGCCCGACGGATGGCAGGTGAGTCAGGTTGGCTAGACTCGATTTATTATTTTTTAAAAGAATTTCAAAAAAGGGCGTCATTTTGTAGCTCTTGATCCAGCCACGAGCTGGGCCAAGCCTAGATAGCCCTGTCCTGAGCTCAGTCCGTGGCTCGGTCAACTTGGGCAGGGCTAGATTGCCATGCCAACCTAAGGTTAGACCCAACTTCAAATTGTCTAGTCTAATTTATTGTTAATTCTACTTAAATATAATTAGCCATTATTTAAGATTAATTTCAATAAATAATTGTTTGTCCGTTGTGATAAGGCTAATTAATAATATTTAATCACTCTTTATTTTGGTGGCGTTGGAAAATGTTGTTTATTTTGTTTTCTAAGACCTAAAGATGCAATCTTTCTTGAAATTGCTATTGTTAACAAAATTCATCATCATCTTGATCAATCTTTCTATCGTAATTACTTTATGTAAAATTCTTATCTTATATTATCATTCTATCTAGATATGTTCAAAAACAAAACGTATAATGTTGATGCTATCTTATCTCTAAATGTGCATAAATACCTATATACATGGTCATGAAGAGACATAATAAATACACCTTTATTCAAATATATTTCAGTTTATTATTCTTTTTATAGTATCAGAGTCTACCTGAGCTTACTCTTAATTTTTTTTACCATGTCTCCAATACAACCTCTTATTACCATTTGTACACAAACTTATAAAATCACAATGCTGTACATCTCTCCATCATTCAAGCTTCATGCATCAACCTATGACACTTCATCTCCTCCAACAGAATTCCTAGAATGGCCAAAAAGGACAAATTAGTATACTGTTATCTCACAGCGACTCTCATCTCCATTATGACGCCTTTAGCTCTTGATGTGACACCGCTTGGAGCCTTTGAACTATACTAGAAACCTATTTTCTTCAACAAACTACAACTCAACGATCTGTACTTTGTCGTCATCTTCACGCCACCAAACAAGGCGATTCCACCATCACTAATGACCCGATGAACATTGCATCCGTAGTTGAAGATCTTGCGATAATAGGCGATTCGGTCCCATTAGAAGATCTGATCCTTTTCACCATCAACAACTTACTCCTGAATTCGAATCCTTCGTCACTACAATGGAGAAACGTGAAACACCTCCATCTTTCTCTGAGCTGTAAGCAAAACTCCTGCTTCACGAGCAATGAATGTTGTCCCTCCATCAAGCTCTACCAGACATGACATGAACTACATCTCGTGGAAGTCATTTCTCAGCTTACAGCATCAGAGAAGTCTTGGGACTTCACCAAGCCTACTTAGGTCTTCCTCACACTTAAACTAGGTCGGTTCACTCAACCCCTCTAATTATACTCACATGCGAAATAACTCTAACCCAGCCCATAACCTAAATTACCATCCCAATCCTAATCTGCTCGTATGGCCCAAACCAATTTCCTCCTTCCAACCTTTCCACTCATTCTACTTTTTGACGCAAATCCATTCCACGACCCCAAAATGTCAAATTTGCCAAATTTTTGGTCACATAACTACTATGTGTCTCTTCTATTAAAGCAATCTAGGGCTAATTCTTATAACCCTTCTACTGATCTGACTCAAATTCAGTCTGCATTTTCTATACTAAATATTCAACCTCTACATAATTCCTCCATCTATTCCCTTGGTCAAATTACCAAATGGATTCTAAATACCGTTGCCTCTTTGCACATGACACCTAACACCAATTTTGTTGACTCCATCTAACTATAACACAATGCTAATCAAGTAGTTGTACTACTCTACTCATATCTTCAAAAGTTTGCTTATCTTTCCATGTAAATCTTTGACCCTTATAATTAAAAAAATATTCTCATTGTGTCTAATCTTACTACAAATTTACTTTTTGTTGCCCATTTTGTTAAAACAATTATTGTTTAATTGAATTTAGTCCCTCTAGTTATATTATGAAACACTTTTTTCTCTAAGATTATATTTATCACTGAAAGCATCCATAATAATTTCTACCCCCTGAAGGATCCCATCAATTTCATAAATCCTATGGCCTTCATTCAATGGGAAAACATTTGGCTTCAATGTCTCAATCATTTATATCGTAATATTTTTCAAAATTGTTTAAGTCAATCCTAGTGTCTTGTACCAGTCTTGATTGTACATCATGTCTTTAAAGTAAATGATGTCATCTTTCCTTTACTACATCTACTAAAGTTTGAATTGAACCTCTTTAACTTAATCACTGTGATATTTGAAAACCATCACCTTCGTTGTTACTTTCTAGTTTACGATATATTTTTTTAATTGATGACTATAGTCATTACACCTAAATTTTTCCTCTAGGTTATAAGTCTCGAGCCTTACAAAATTTTCAAATTTTCAAAAACAATGTTGAGAACTTATTTTCAACTAAAGTTAAAATGTTCCAGTATGATGGGAGTTACGAACTTATCAAAAGATTGTTTGCTACTTTTCTTACTACTCATGGCGTTGTTTTTCATATTTCTTGTCCTTATATCCCCGTAATAGAATGGCATCATTGAACTTAAACTTTGTTTTATAATTGAAATAGGAATCACCATTCTTCTTTATAATTCTCTCCAAAAGCACTTTTGGTTTGACACATTTTCCACATTTGTTTATTTTATAAATCTTATAACATCATATGTCTTACATTTTAAATCTCCTCGTGAACTATTATTCAATGCACCTTATAAAGTCAATCATCTTTGTGCTTTTTTTATTGTACTTTCTTTTCCTTTCTTGCTCAAACTAAAACTGATAAACTCACACCAAAATTCATTCCATTTGTATTCCTTAACTAAGCTCCCAATTATAAAGGATATAAATGTTTTGATCCCTCCACATATAAAGTCTATATTTTTCAACATACAAGATTTCTTGAAACTTAATTCCTTAATTTCCTACCCAATTCTCCTCGTTCTCCTCCCACCTCTTTATCTTTACCCTTACAGTTCCAATTACTATGTACTACTCCTCCAAATTCAAATCCTTCTTTATCACTAATTTCAATTACTCCTGGATGACCTATTCCTTTTGCACCTTCTTTTCATCAACCACCATCATCATCTTCTTATCCAATGGTTACTTGCACTCGTGACCATACTCGAACATTAAGAACTTTTCCTAATCACATTACCTACCACACTACTGTTACACCAGCTATTGATTCAGACTCAACTTCCTTTACTCATGTCAACAAATTTCCTTACTGACATTAAGTGATGCTTGATAAGTTCAAAGGTCTTTGTTATAACAATACTTTGTCACTTGTCCCTACTCTTCCAAGTGCAAATATTGTTAGCTATAAGTAGATTTTCAAACAAAAGTTAATCATGATGGTCCCTTATATCTCTATATTGCTCACCTAGTTATTAAAGGTTATCATCAACCACCCAACCTTGATTATATTAACACTTTTAGTTTAGTTGCTAAATCAATCATTATTTGCCTCATTCTTACACTTGCCTTCACTAACAACTGGTTCATTTGTTAACTTGATGTTAAAAATGTTTTCCTCTATGGCCACTTACAAGAACCTATTTTTATGCATCAACCCCCTGGCTTTGCAACCCTCATCATCCTTATTATTTGTGATGTCTTCATAAATCACTTTATAGTCTCAAATTGGATCCTAAAGCCTAGTGTCACATATTAAGTCATAAACATGCTAACTTTGGGCTCACGTCATCAAAAGCAGATACCTTACTGTTTATTCACACCATACCTACTCATATTACCTTCTTTCTTAATTATGTGAATGATATCTTAATGATAAGTTCTTTACAATAATTCATTCAAACTAGCCTTTATGCCCTTCATTCTACATTTACCTTCAAAACTCTAGGTATCCTTCACTACTTTCTTGGCATTAAAGCCATATTTACACCTATAGGTCTTTATCTCACACAATCTATATACACTTGTGATCTTTTTTAATACACACATCTTGAATGTTCCAAATATGTCTCCACTCTCATTATTCCATACCACTTCAAAAAATCACAGCCTACCTCTGTCTAATTCCACTAAATATTGCAGTACTGTCAGAGTACTTCAATACCTTTGTCTAGCCATAATAGACATACAATTTGTAATTAACAAAGTTTCCAATCCTTGTGCTATCCTACTAATTTCCATTTGATAGCTGTTAAACACATTCTTTGGTATCGTCACTCTACCCCTTCCCATGGTCTTCACTTAACTAAACCCACCTCTTTAGCCATAGCCACTTACTCTTATTCTAATCAGGTTAGGTATCCTGATGATCACTAATCTACATCTAGTTATTGTATTTTTCTTGGATCATCTTTAATTTCTTGTAGCACCAAAAAGTAGCCTATTGTTATCAGGTTCAGCATTGAAATAGAATACAGAAGCATTGTGTTAGCTATCGCTGAATTATATTGGATCGATTTTCTACTTGGAGAAATTGGACTCTTTGACATTAAATCACTCTTATATTGTGACAACATATGAGCTACCTTTCTTATTGCAGTTGTTGGGAAATTGGGTCAGAATTTGATCCCAATCGCAGCAGAATACTTGCAAAACTTTTTCATAACTTTTGATTTCCCAAAAACCAATATTAATTTAATTCTATAAAATAATTAGCACATAATTATAATAAAGAGTGAGTCTAAATTCGTACCTTATTCCGAAGCTTAATCTTTATCTTATCGTATACTTCGAACCATTTACGAAACCAATCCATCTTAACCACCGTAGTCACATAAATATCTGGCCTCTAACGATATCTACAGAATGAATTGAGAGAACTCTATAACTCTTACAGAGAGAGTTAAGCAAAAAGTGATAGCTATACAAAGCTTAAGCTTATTGATAATAGGTTCTGAAAATTTTAGTAATTTCATTAAAATTAAATTCTAATTTTAATTAAACTTTAATTATAATTATTTGTAATTCTAATTAAATATCAATTATGTCTAAATAAAATCTAATATCTCATATTGATCCTTATTTATTAAATATCTTATATTTAATCATAAAGTTTCTCAAACTTTACAATCAAGTCCAACTTGATTAAATTAACTTTACTCTCTTCAACCAATTCTATATGTGAGACCCATTAGGTTCCTAAATATGTTGGCAATGATTATAAATTCTAATTCTAATTAAATTAAAACTCTTTTTAATTTATCTTTAATTCTCCAATTAAACAATTTATAATCATAGATCAAGATTGACGTTTAGCAACGTATTATGACCTCCCAAATATTATTGTCAAAGTGATTTTTACTAACCTTTTTGGCCATGATTTTTTCCGCATAATTCAATCTTTTCATCAACAAATGTTCTGATTAGACATAGAGAATGATATTAATGTTTGCTCTATTTTGAGTCCAATTATATTAGTTCTCAGTCATTAGATAGTTATTTAATTAATGATATTTGTAAACTATTTACAAAATGTCATTTCACCTTGGCCAAAAATTTCTCGAATCAATACTAATCGAAAACAATAGAACATTCTCTTACTTTAGAGTGATCAGTCCTATCTTGATCATACAATTATTTACATAAAATTCATGTTACATCCAATGTCTATAGATTGAATAACCCATGATTAAATAGGTTAAATAGTATCAAAACGTAACAATCCCTATATAAGATAACTGTGGTGATCTCAAGTCAAAGGATCACTTATACAATTATTACAATAAAATTTCACAAACATACAAGTAATGTTCCAAATAGATTTCTCATATCGGGTCTATTTAGCGAACTTATTCTCTAACAAGCGGCCCACACATTTATTTAAATATCTCTATACTTTAACCTATAAGATCGACTACTTCCTTCAAAAGGAAAAACAAAACGTGTGCTAGTTTTTTTTATGTTCTATTAATGTCCAATTTTAATAGAACAATGAATAGAAACATTTAGGAATAATACATAAATGCAATGTGAATCTCATAATTATAATCTCGTTATAATTTTATTTGTAATATACAATTATCTCGTGGATTTTATCATATACATCTAAACATGTATAAGATAAAGAATGTCTTTAAATAATTTGTCACTAAACTACAACCAAAGTAATTGGTTGTAGGTTATAAACTAATAATCTCTTACTTGCACTAAGCCAATCATTTAAGCCTCTCATACCATATTACCATATGACGATTATTCTACTGCTAGAACAGTGGCTTAATGAGAGAATTCTACAAGATTCTCTATAGTGAGCACTTACTTAACAACTCCCATTTTAATTATCATCATAATTAAGAAAATTTTCCTAAACACATTCTTGGATCGTTGATGAAACATTAGCTCCTTATGTATGCCTAATGATTTAATGTTCTACAGTACATTATTGCTTAAACAACGCAAGGAACTATATCAAGTTCACTAAAGAACTTATTGATCTGATTAATCATTTCCACTAAATGAAAAATGTATTATGACTTAATTAGCAACTACATTGGAACCTTTCTAATCCTAAATGATATTGTTCTAAGTAAATAAACCTTAATTAGGATTTACTTTTAAAGTTATATCCTTATCATCTTGAACTCAAATATCAACTAACACATTAAGTAATGGATATCTTTAATACTTCTCTAGTATCTGATATCTCAAATACTAAACATCATTAGTACATTATCTATGTACTTGAATTATGATAGGTCAACAATGTCCAATCTATCTCTATAGATATAATTCCCATAATTAAGTCATTAACCTTTTTATATCCAACAAGAGTTATTCTTGGACAATTATGTTTTCCACTATTGAAAGTTATACTTGTGGTTCTCTATGAGCAATATGTCTCCATATACTTCCATTGAATAGGACAACCATACTCCCACTAATCTTCTTATAGACATAATAAATTTACAATCATCTCTAAAACAAACTCATTGAATTCATCATGAGAGTGAATCTTTCAACATCTTGTATTCTTTCAACTATACATCAAATATATCAATAAAGACATTAGTTTCAATTGGATGTACTGTCATGAGATTTGAGCTTTTCAAATTTCATCTTACTCCTATTACTTATCTTGAGAATCGTTCTCTTATAATCATACATTGAAACAAACAATTTGTTCAATAGGTCTGTCAGATTATATCTACACCTTTAGATATCTCGTAACCTTTTGTTATCCAATTTAGTTCTAAACTTAATGGATAATATATGCTTCAACTAAGCATTACATCCTTAAATCATTAACTTTGACTATTTCAAAGACTTATCATTTCATATCTAATATGAATTCTTACTAATTGATTCAATGAGAACTATTAAAGGTAAGTCATTATACCCATCATGATAGAAGAAATATTATTACATCTTACAATATCTCATATTGTAGTTTCCTACTTATATAAATTCATACTCTTATGAATTCAGTAATGAAAGTATTCACTAGAGAATCTCATTTTTTATAGATAACCTAAATTTAAAACTCATCACAATGAACTCATTGAAGTGTTTCAATATTCTTAATGCTTAATTTTTACTTAGATTCAAAGAATTTGAAATTTCCAAAATTTTAAATCATTATTTCATTTAATACATATGACTATATCACTTAAAGTCATTAGTAATATAATGAAATATAAATATCATCCTTATATAAATTGTTATTCCATTCAATACATCACATGTATAAATTTAAAATTTCAATACCATTATCATCCTTTCACCAAAGATTGATTTGATTATTCTTTAACTTTTACAAGTTTCACAAGTTTCATATAATTCATAATCAAAAGGATACATATATCCTTGCATGTAAATATTTTATTTATAAAATATATATGTTAAACTATGAATCCTATAAGTGAATTACAAAAATAATGTATTTATACTCAGGGCTTGTCCTAATGTTTTATAAGCTCTGGGTAAATAAAAAAAGGTTTCTATTTTGCCTTTTTCTTTTTTTATGATAATCAAGAGTAAGCTCTTACAAAAAACAAAAGAAGTGAAATAGGGGCTCTTTTGTTGTCTTTTATGAAAAACAAGACTTTCGTAAAGAATAAAATGAAATAAAATGAGGTCTTTTTTGTTGCCTATTTTCTTTTGTATGAAGCTGGGCCCTAAGCAGGTGCCCTGCCTGCTCTTGCCCAAGGCCGGGTCTATTTCCACTATATCATTAATATCGGGACAAAAGATTGACACAGACGTGACTCTATTTGTTTCTTTTAAAGAGTTGAATTTAGATATTTCAAAAATTGTAAGTCCATTTTAAATATTCTCGTGTGAGGACAAAAGATTGATAGGGAAATTACTTTTATTTATTTTTCTGTTTGAAAATAATTGAATTTAAACATTTTAAAAATTGTGAGTTAATTTTTAATATGTTAACGTCTTATTTGTATTACCATGAAAGCATTAAGATTAAATTCATCACTGTCACCTTGCAATAAAGAGAATCGCAAAATAAGGTATTTTGAAATACCTTTTATTTTTATGCATATTTCTTCTTTTCTCTTCTTCTGGTTACCATCCTTCGAACACCTGACGATGGCAAGCCCAAACTTTTGGGTTTATATCCATCGGAGCAGTTGGAAAGATGGTGAAGCCACTGGTCTGCTTTTACTAATATTGAGATCAATAGGAAAAAGGAAAGGTATTTTAGAATACCTTACTTGTATGAATGTTTATCATCATCGTTATCATCACTAGAGGTCGCTTCTGGTTCTACCATTCCTTGAACCCCTGACCTCTAGGTAAGATCTCTAAGCGATCATACCACAAAGACAAGGAAAGGACGGGTGTCGGAAGCGTTTATAAAGCCATATTTATATAACTGTCTTCGTTTAAAGTAAAGCATGATTAATTAATAAAATAGTTTGAGTATTTATATTTGATCAAATTTAAATTTTTAAATTTAATTGAATATAATAAATTAATTAATTTGAATTAAATAAATATAAATTAAGTTTAACTATATTTAAATTTAAATAACATTTGGATTCAAACAGAGCTGAATCTCAACCCTACAAATATTAGACTCATTGATTGATAAATTATGATGTGTTTTTTTTTTTAATTATTAATTATATAATCTGTAGTTATAAAAGTGGCCGCAAGACTGCAATGTCGCCAAGCTTATCCGGTGTCCCTGTTAATGGACGTACAGTTTGCAATCAGATATTTGTTAACCTGTTATGTCACGAAATTAAGTGGTGTCATTTCCCCGTTAAGTGCTGCTGATTATTATATTTTACACACTCTTTAAAAGGGGAAAGCACGATTATTATATTAGAATAATCAATCAAACTAGCTTAGTCACCACCTAACTAATTGCCATTTCTGATATAGAGATAAAACTTTAATTTTTTACTGCTGAAATACCTTTGTTACTTTCTGAAGTGTACCATCAATCAGTCGTATGCAAATCGTTGGAAGGATTCATGTCTCCTACTTTAATTTTGTTGGTAAGAAGGTTTCATAGTATGGTGTCATTGATATTATAATGATAAGAACTGAAATTGGGGACATACGGGGCAGATCAACTGCTGCCGACATTATAGATTCTTTGAATGGGAAAATGTAGAACAAAATTTTGGGTTGAACATTTGGAAAATGAATTTGAGGGATGCAAGAACTAGAACCAACATTTTAAATCCTAGAACAGGATAATAGATTTAAGATTTAAAAGATTCAATCACTATTAAATAATTTTAAAATTATTAAAGATGGAATAAAATTAAAGAATTTAAAATATAATTTGAAAAGATTGTATTTACTATCGAATAATTTGAAGTTTAGTTAAAAAAAGAGATTGATAATAAAAATTTATTTATTTATTTTAGTTTATAAGAATTTATTAATTTACAAAAATTGACCATTTAATTATAAATTGATCATTTTTTAATAACAAGAGTTATTAAAGTGAATCAAACAAAAAATTTAAAAACTGAATCAAAAAATTAAGCAATTCAAAATTTTTATAATTAATCCAACAAAATTAATTAAGTTTTTTTTATCATGTTACTATAATAGTTAATTGAATTGAGTTTAGAAATTTTACGCAACTTATTCATTTTAGAATTTCGATTAGAAGTGAAAATAGTTTCTAAGTCTTCCGATGGTTTAAAAGAAATTCCTTACTAATATCCTAAAGTAAAATCTCAAGAAAATAATTATGTTTATTTTTTCAGAATTGGCTGATAAACTAAAATTTTATCTTTGTCTAATTTTAAACATTTAGAATTGAAATTTTATTTTTATTTTTAACTATCAAATTTAAGGTTGTTAAATGCAATACAAAGGGAACAAGTTATTATCATTAGTTACATAGAGTGATATTAATCAATTCTTTTACAGCTAAAGTTTGGTTGTCTAATTGGATTTTAAAAATAAACAAATTTAAAAGCATACAATCATGTTAAATGTGAATTTGTTTTTAAATTTATGAGAGGGTATATAGTATCACGTTTTATTGGATCGATGTTCCTTTTTTTTTTTTTTGGTTAATTGACTCCTTTCAATTCAAGAGCACTAAGCAGATGCTCCGTAATCGACTTTTGTTGATTTCTTTTGATTTGAGGCCACACATTTTTCTGAATCATCAGCATTTCAATATGTTTTAATACCCACATCGAATCGAACAGCTTGAAAGTTTTGAAGAGTCAAAACGGTGCGCTTTTGAAGATTTGACGATAATAATTGCATACAAAAAGACAGAATAACCCAAATTTTCTATCAATTTATTAAAGGCCCCCCACTAGTCCTAGCAAGCACAACTTTTTCCTTTTGCATCCAACTCTAGTATTTTAATTTAGGCAAATGTGAACTGAATACTTCTTTTAGTTTTATTTATTTCTAAAATATTTTCATTTATTTTAAATCATTTAAAATAAACATTTTGAGTATTAAAAATAATTTACTAAATCTTTTCCTAATGATTTTATTATATAAAGTTAAATTAATTATTTTAATATGACTTTACTAATGAATTTTTTTAATGAAATATTTTTAAAAATAAATTAATTATATGACAGATTGTATCTTTTACTTATTACTCAATTTAAAGCTACAAATAAGATAAATATTTTTTATTTAAATTAAGTAATAAAAATTCTTTCTAATTACTTTAAAAAAATACAAAAATTGAGACGTCAATTATAGCAGCCTCAAATTCTGGAGACAAGTAACCTACCAAAAGCTCCATGAATGGCTTTGGAATACCGAATCCAAGAAGTATTTTTCATATTTAATACGGAAAGAATCCAAGATAAGTAACAAAAATAAAAGGCACACTATAGATATAGATATTAAATATATAAAGTTTTTATTATCTTCATTCTTTAGAATAAATATTCCCTTACTTTAATAACTTGATATCTAGTCTTACATCACCTTCAGGCTTCGACCGCGTCTCTGTGGCCCTGTCCTTGTATAAGAACACTATATATCTTCCCTTCAACGCCTGCATTTTCTTTAGCGTTCACATATTTCCCACAAAGAGATTACTACGCAAAAGAGAGGGTTTTGTTCTCATCTCTTCTCAAGGGTGTGTGTGAAGAAATAGGAAATAGAGGAAAAAAATTATGAAGGCAGGTTTGGTTGTGGATGATGGGTTCATATATGGAGAGGAGACGAATCTAACAGTGCTCAAGACCTCTTTGTTCTTTGCAAATGATGGGTTCACTGTTTATGATTGTACCGGCCAGTTGGTTCTCAGGGTTGACTTCTATGGTCCTGAGATGAGGCGCAAAGATGAGGTGGTTCTCATGGACGCCAATGGACGGTGTCTCCTTACTGTGAGCAAAAAGGTACGTGTATATACCCGGAACGTTATTTATAAGCTTAACGAACGAGTCGACCTTGTGATCGGACTCGTGACGGTAAAAAGAAGAACCAATGAATCGGTTAGAGAATAAAGATGAGTCTGGAATTTGTTTCGGTGATTTGGTGTGTTTCTTTTTTCAGGAAAAAAAGTCTGCTTCTTTTTTTTTCACTGGATCTGAATCAACTCGTTAAGTTGTCGTCTTGCTGTAAAATGTGCTAGAACGGTAGACTCCAAGCGGGTTTGCTTTAGTTTGAGATTTTTATTGATGGGTTTCTATCAGATTTGTTTGTTTTTACGGAGTCAGTCCAATTATTTATCAATTTGTATCAAACAAGCACTCACCTTCATGGAAAGCGATTGAATTTTACCAAATATAAATCCAATTCTGTGTCAGATTCTTCCTTGACGTCACTTCGGTGCAAACTGTGGATTGCAAAATTCCCGAGTTACGATCCCTTGTCGGATACTTGGAATCACTCGTTTAACATATATTGAGTCAACTCAGAGACACTTGTTTTTTGCAGAGGCCGAGTCTACACCACCGGTGGGAAGGTTACACGGGGGAAAGAACAGAAGGAAAGAAACCCATATTCAGCGTCCGAAGATCGTCGATAATAGGACGGTGCAGCGTGACAGTCGAAGTTTACGGGACCCAAGGACAAGAGTACTACCAGATCGAAGGGTCATACGCAAATAGAGCATGTTTGATCTTGAATGCAGAAAAGGAGCCAGTGGCTGAGATCAGGCGCAAGGTGGATGCTTCCACTAACGTGGTACTTGGGAAGGATGTGTTCACTTTGTGCCTAAAGCCTGGGTTTGACGGAGCATTTGCCATGGGATTGGTTCTGATTCTTGACCAGATCAATGCTTATGATTTTCCAGAGGATGCGGCAGTACAGCCCACCACGGAGAATTGATTCTTTCTGGGAGCCCACCACAGAGAATTGATTCTTTCTGGGAAATCTATGTTAATAAATGTACTCAAGTTGCAAGTGGTCTCCTGCCAGGGAACCTTTTGTCTTGGTTTCTGTTTTGTGGATCATGTTGTTGATGTAATCTTACTTTCAACCTCCTTAATCTAACGCATATTTGGAGAGATCTCTATACATTTAATATATTTTCCCCAGACTAAAATGTATTACAAAAAGAAACGGAAAATTTTGACCAGATTGGAGAAGTCACGAACATCCTAGTACTTCAGGATATGCATACAATCAAATCAGATTGACCACGAACATCCTAGTACTTCAGGACCATGTTTTTATGAGTGCACCCGTAAGTGGAGACTATGCAAAAGACTCATAATCGTAAGTCTTATCTTAAGAAAGGAACTCTTTAAACTAATAATTTGGGAAGGTACGGTTAGTTTATTCATCCTTAATTAATTAGTTAATGTCACTGTACGCAAGGAGGAAGGGACACTCACTCTTCGTCGCTGACTTCTTGACTTAACTTATTATATAATTAGGAACTTATAAAATAATAATTACGTTTTTTATCGTATGAAATTAGTCTAATCAGTTTACATATGTGGCATATTTGGATTTTCCTTGTCCATGGGCGGTGGTTAAGGACTTGTCACCATGAACTTGTAGTGATAGACAACCGAAGTTGAAGTCGGCTACCAACTGAACTAGATTTCTACTCTTTACAATGTTGTTGCATTTTAAGCCACAATATTTTTTTGCATCAAATTAGTGGTTCTCACTTCTCACTTCATAATAGAGCATGGGATCTTTTAGAAAAACCGGTACGGTTTCAAGATTAATGATTAATGCTTTGTAAGTGCTTTCACGGTATTATGATGTCGGCTCTATCATATTAATCACTGCTTTAAAATACTATGTATAGAATTTAGTAAAATAATGTTTAGATAAAGCCACATGACTATGACGTAGTTGTTTATATTTTAAAATTCTCTTTAAAAAATATATTTCAAACTTGCTACCAAAATAATCCATGAATGAAAATTCAACCTGTTTAATAGTAAAATTTTAGGCTGTTTAATTTTTTAGTTTAATTTTTAATTTTTTAATTTGATTTATTTTAATAACTTTTGTTTGTAAAAAGCCGATCAATTAATTAATTAATCAGTTAATTTTTATAAATTAATAAAATTTTAAAATTAATTAATTAATTTTCAGTTAATAATTTTTTAATTAAATTTTAAATTTTTCTATAAGTAAATATAATCCCTTTTAATCATATTTTAAAATTTTAAAATTTAATTTAATTTTTAATCAATTTATTGACGGTTTAATACCGGTTGAATATTTTAAATCTTAAATTTTTTATTTTATCGGTTTAATTTTTGAAATAATTTTTAAAATATTAAAAATAATATTAATTTGTTTGAAATTGATTGTCGTAAACTGCAAGTACTGCACCTTTTCTTGAGAATAATCATTTTCCTTCTATTCCTTTGCTTTTACTTTTGGACCACCACTGCACTAAGAAAATAATGATTATAGTATGAACTATATGATTTATAAGCATGTGAAAAACAAGAGTTACTATGGTGGAATGAGTGTTCCAAATCCAATCGACAAAAACCTAATCATGCCCCTAAAATATCTTCAACAACTTGCTCGCGAAATATGTCAATGAAAGCTACTGAACGTTAATGCACATGGCATCTTCCCAGTTTGAGTGTTCTGTTCATTTGTACGCTGTAAAATGTTTTTTTTAAATAAATATATCAAACAGGATATTTTGTAGGGAAACGTTTGGATTTCTTGTGTTCAATCATTTATTTATAGTTTTATTTATACTCTTTCTTAAGTCTCTTTGTTTTAAAATGGTATCAACCTTGATCTCTATATTTAAGGGGTCGACCTTCCTCTCCCTATATTTTCAATTGCCAAGTGTTTTCTTTTCTTGAAACGATTAGATTTGTACTATTTTGATTTTTACATTGTTTGATATAACGAGAATGTTTTGAGCTCAAATCATGCTAATTTTGTTTTATAGAAACTCTCTAAGTGCCTGTTTGGTTCAATTTTGGGAGAGTAAATAAGTACTTTTTTTCACCGCAAAAGCTGTTTTTAAGAAAAGTGAGTGTTTAACTGTAAAATTCAAATTTTTTTTTCATAGAAACAGTTTTTTGGAACTTGAAACACAACTTTTTGATAAGCTCAAATTTGGAGCTTTTTAAAAAAGTATTTTTTCTAGTAGATTTTTTAGATCAATTAATGAGCCTATTTTTTAGTTCTTTCTATCTTTATGTTTTATACTTAATTCCCACAACACCCACAAACACATCTTCACGTTTATTTTAAAATTTATATAATATTATTTGACTTTTTATATGATTTAATATTTATTTTTTATATTAGTTTTACTTATATTATAATCCATATAAAAGAATTAGTTAAATTTATTTTTATTTATGATTTATATGGTTTAAAATTATATAATAATTAATATATTATACTTTACATATTGTTTAATATATTTTAAATAATATTTATATGCATAAATAATTTTTATTACAAAATAAAATATAGTTAAAATTAAAAGTGCGTTTTATTTTTATGTTGCCAAACAGTCTATTGTATGAAACTCTTTCAAAAAAGCTCTTTTTTAAATGACAGTCAAATAGTCAACTGATTTATTAAAAAATCTCTTTTTAAAAGGGATATATTGTTAAAAGCTCTACTGATATAAGCTCATCCAAATAGTCACTAAATCATATAAGACTATGTGTTAAAATGATACGTAATCATCTTATAAACTTTACTCAATAGTATGACCTTTTTTTTTGTGTTAGATAACTTTTTGGTATCAATGTGAAAAAGAGAGACAATAGTGAAGATGACAGTGCAGGTGGCATAGCCTATTCTAAGACAGTGTACATACATCAGCATATCATTTGATTCATCTATCCTTGTATGAATGCGTGTTGCCTGGTTGTCTGCTATTTTATTCCCACTTTGCCACGCCAAAAGCAGAGCTTTACCTTTTTATTTTGTCCGTTTTACATTATATTATTTAGGAAAGTCTATAGATTAATGTCACGTAATCCAAGCACAATGTGTATGTCCCACTGAAATATTTATATTGTGAATTGTGTGTTCGTAATTTAAGATCTTGATCCAACTTT
>JANIJH010000005.1:8092975-8113276 GCA_024520975.1 Erythroxylum areolatum | reverse complement strand
CTCTATGTCTTACGAATCTATCGCTTCAAGAATCAGATCGATCGGAGCTCTATAGCTCAAGATATCTCCAAATAACTAAAATCTATTCTTCAGACCCGAGGTTGAACACTACATCTAAATTCCGATCCCAAATTGAAAGTCTTAGACGCTTAATTGTTGATCGGCTCATTTATAAAATTTGTAGCCCCATGTCTCTATTTTAATTACCAAAAAGAATCAGATCGATTGGAGCTCTATAGCTCGGAATATCCCTAAAATACCGAACGATGTTCAGACCATTACAAAACTGAGACTGAACACTACACCTAATTACGATCCAAAATTGAAAGCCTTAGAAGCTAAATTGTCGATCGGCTCCTTCAGATAAAATGTAGATCTATGTATCTAGTTTAATTTGCAACAAGAATCCGATCTATTGGAGCTCTACCGATCGAGATGTCTCCAAAATACTGAACACTGTTTGGCAATTACAAAACCGAAACTGAACACTACTCCTAATGTCGATCCGAAATTGAAAGTCTTAGAGGCTAAATTGTAGGTTAGATCCTTCATAACATTTGTAGCCCCATGTCTCTATTTTAATTTTCAAGAGGAATCCGTTCTATTGGAGCTCTACAGCTCAAGCTATCTCTAAAATACTGAATCCTGTTCAGACTCTTACAAACAGAGACTGAACACTACACTGAGATTCACTTCAGACATTGAAGGTCTTAGAGGCCGAATTATCACTCTGCTCCTTCATGACATTTGTAACCCCATGTATCTAGTTTAATTTGCAACTTGAATCCGATCTGTTGGAGCTCTATAGCTCCAGATATCTCTAAAATACCGAACGATGTTTATACTTTTACAACCGATCAGCTCACTTTGATCTAATCCATCTTTTTCAATTTAATGTCAAAACTGATCAATCTAGGATGAAAAGATAGAAAAATGTCTTAGGAATCCAACGCTTCAAAAATCGGGTCGATCGGAGGTCGGACGAAGAAGTTATGGCCAAAAGAGTGAAGGGAGGTCAGAGCTCGGCCAGAAAATCAAAGCTCGACCAGAAAGAAGATCTGTCGGCCACAAGAAGATCGGTCGGCCAACAGAGGTCGGCCATCAAAGGTCGGTCGGTCGGCCAACAGAGGTCGGCTCGGTCGGCTAACGGACATGGGGGTTTCCAAAACCCCTCCAAACCTCTCCAATGCTTCTTCGTTTAACGGACATTTATGGGTCAAAAAGGACCCCATGCATTGCCCATGTCCGTTAAACGGACTTGGTGTCCATTTAACGGACTCTCTCGGGTGAAAAAGGGCATTTTGGCCCGACAGTGTCCGTTAAACGGACATGCGTGTTCGTTGAACGGACACTCACGGGTCAACTTTAGTAAATCGCAATTTTTGACCATTTTAGAGGCAGAATCTGACTTTGTGATCCTCATGAAATTTGTAGATCTAGAAGTCTACTTTCAAATGGTCCAAGAAAGAAACTAATCCGACATTTGTTATGAAAGTTATGACAATTGCACCAAGACATGTTACTGCATGACTGAGGTTATGAACATGTTAGATTCTTTCGGTCATAACTCCCTCATCCGACTTCCAATTGAAGTGATTCTTGAAGCGATGAATTCCTAAGACATGTATTTATCTCTCCATAAAATTTGGTAGCTTTTGGTTTTGAGATGAAAAAGTTTGATCGTAAGAAAGTGAGAGGCCAGTTTAGAGAGCATGAATGAGGTATAAACACACTTTGGAATTTTAAGTATATCTTGAGCTATATAGCTCCGATTGAGGTGATTCTTACTTCAAAACAAATTAGAGACTTAAAGCTATAATTTCTTTAAAGAAATCAACTTATTTTTTTGGTGATTGTTTAATGTGCGCTCAGCACCATTGTGGAATGACAACAAATGACCCCTTCAGGAAAATAAGCTCAAGGTTTGTGTCTCCGAATGTTGGGCTCCGGGAACGAGGTCCATGAGCACGGTGACTAATTTTATGTGGGCACGCCATTGAACAAATTGTAAAAAAAAAATTATTGGGATTTTACAAGAATGAGAATGAACTGATGAAGCTCCAGTTTCATGATTTCGCAAGAGTTGGATTCCGGAAGCAAGCGGGGTCCAACATCAATCACTGAAAGCAAGCTACAATTTCTGACTTTGAGAAGCTGAGATTTCTGACATTAAGAAGCTGAGATTTCTGACTTTGAGACAATACTCAACAGATTCTTGGTTGGTGGTGTAGGCGTTGTGGTTGGAGGTGTGGCTCCTGATGAGACTGTAATGCCTAGCTTCTGTCCGAACTGACAGTGACAGTCAATGGTGCAAATGTAGTAATGCTCGCCAGAGGATGTAAGAGTGATGTTTGTAGGCCTGGTCATTATTGCGTCTCCGATGGCATTCGTGGAAGTGCATGCGTTGAAGGACATTTTCTGGACTCTGAGTACATTGTGCTCATTACTTCGGAAGTTGAATGCTGAAAAGAATGGAGCCATGCATTGTATAAGAACCTGAAAACGAAGATTAGAGACAAGAACTCCCAAGAGAAGGGTATAGAGTGAGACTTAAGATGTCACCGACTGCAAAAGTTTTGCCATTAGCCCAATTTGAGTATACAGTTTCTCCACCTTGTGGGACGGCCCAGCCTAGACTATCTCCAACGACATGCACCGTTTGGGCCTCCACACATCCCAACAACTCTGCCGCCACGACTAAGATGAAAACTAAACCCAGAAATCATGCCATCTCTCTTGTTCTCAGTCACTTTCTCTTTCAAAACTTCTCTACTTTTCGCTTGCGTTTGAGTGTCTTTTGGATGTTGTTTAATACTTGTGTTGGTCTCCATGCAAGCATGCTAATGTTGATTGGGTCCGACTACAAATTGTTTCAAGGAAGCATATGTCCCACATGTTCAGCCAGAATAATGCTGGGTCGTGTAGACAAGTCATTAAAGGTTTAATAGCCAAAATTGAAATCCTCGAGCCCGACTAATCAACCATTTCTCACCAAATCTGCAAGTATCTTCGTCAATTGATTATTGTCATAAATTTCTACCTACTAAACGATGTACCTCAAATGCTTTTCTTGTGCACTACTATTAAATAGTGTTTTAAAAAACCCAAGTAATCAATGGATAAAAGTTCGATTCGCCAAGTTAAATCTAATAGTCAAGATCAAGTTTTTTTTTGGAAAGAAAACGACTACCCTCAGTGCATATTATTGAGATCCCTAGTTAAAAAATCATACAGAAAAGGAGGAGGGCATAACTCCCATTTAAAACTAGGCGTAGAATTAGTTGCCCTAGCTATCATATGAGCAACTTGATTCGTTGGTTTTCTAACAAACACATATGAGGTAAATGAAAGCTCATTAATCAGAGCTTTACAATCCTAAATGATCACTGAAAAATATGAAGAAAATGCAGGCGTAGATTGCAAAAACTGAGTAACAACCTGACAATCCGTCTCCACGCAAATAGGAAAGAAAGGTAAGGTTTTTATCCAACTCAATGCTTCCTGAAAATAGAGGGCTTCTCCTACTTGTGGATCTCTCCAACCTAGTAGCGTCATGACTTTCCCCACACAATTGTCCCCCTAGGAGTTTCGGATTATCATGCCAATGCCATAGAAACCGTTCTCCAATAAAGCTACATCAATATTACATTTAAATTGATTTGGAGCTGGGGCCACCCAATAAGCTTGAAAACATTGGTTTAGTGGTTTGTGAGTAGCATTGGATTCCTTTGCTGCCTTCCATTCAGAAAGGGTTTTCCGTGCTTGACCTATAATAAATTGATGTGAGTGAACACGTGATGTCCACACAACTTCGTTACGATACATCCATAAACTCCAGATTATCATAAAAATCTCCTCCTGTTGGGAATGCGGAGAAGATGAGACCATACTAGTAAGCCATTCATGTAAAAGCGAGATAGTGTTCCAGCCCACAGTAGATAGAAGCTAAACAGATTGGGCAAAGTCACAGTAATAAAACACATGTTGTGGAGTTTCTGTAGTCTTACCACAAATAGGGCAGGTGTCATCCACATTTATATGTCGTCTTCTTAAGGTGGCTTTGCATGGAAGAATATTGCGTAGAATGTGCCACATAAGAATTTGTACTTTACCTGGAACTTGAACCTGCTAGATTCTTTCCCATGGGAAGCCAACGACATTAAAATTCTCATTGGCTATCTCTGTGCTAAGTCTGTAACCTTCTTTGACTTGGTATTCACCTTTTATATTTTTATTCCAAACCCAATCATCTAAAATAATTGAAAATCCCAACAGAATCTGTAGAATGATGTCTGCATCCCGTGGGTTGAAGGAGTTTTGAATCAACGTTTCGTTCCATTGGCGTCCTACCATGAGATCAGCCACCACATTTAAATTCAAGTCCTCTATGAATTCTGTCTAAATAGTAGGATCCACATCATCTATCAACCAGGAATCTGGCCAAATATTGATAGTAACACCATCACCAACACATTTTCGGCATCCCTGAAGTAGAATGGGTCATGCTTGACATATACTTCGCCATATCTGGCTTGGATTGTGGCCTATATGTGCTGTAAAAAATTAGAGTTGGGGAAATATCTTGCCTTTAGGATTTTTGCAGCTAAAGAGTTTGGATATTTAATCAATCTCCACCCTTGCTTTGCTAATAAGGCAAGGTTGAATTGTCGCAAGTCATGGTATCCTAACCCTCCATAAATCTTTGGAATTGCTATACGTTTCCATCGAAGCCATTTTATGCACTTGTTGTCTAGTCCTCCATTATGTCAAAAGAAACCATTCATGAGATTTTCCAAGTCCTTACAAATATCAACAGGCAATAGGAAAAGAGACATGATGTAGTTTGGCATAGCTTGCGCCACCGTTCTCAACAAAATATCTTTACCCGCCTTAGATAACAATTTTGCTTTCCATCCTTGTAGTCTCTTTGTTAATTTTTCCACCACATAATGAAAAACTTGTCTTTTATGTCGTCCAATTACAGATGGCATTCCCAAATAGTTATCATGCCCATCACGCTCAACAACACCCAAAATTTGACAAACCGAATGTTTGAAAGCCTCTACTATATTAGTGGTAAAAGAGACTCCGTATTTTGAAAGGCTTATTTTCTACCCCGAAGCTGTCTCATATATTTGTAAACACTCTTTCAATTTTAAAGCCTCCTCCCGTGTAGCTCGAGTAAAGAAAATAGCATCATCTGCGAAAAAAAGATGGGACACTAAGACGGCCCCTCTTGCAACTAGAGCCCCATAAATACGACCTTGTGCTTGACATTTATATAGCATGGTAGATAGACCTTCTGCACAAAGTATAAAGAGATATGGTGAAAGCAGATCCCCTTGCCGTAAGCCCCTGTCAGGAATTAAAGAGTCATGTTCTTCAGCTCCACGGATAAAATAACAGGAGATAGATGTGACTATTTGCATAATTCTGTTAACCCACAACTCATTAAACCCCAATTTCAACATAATCGACCTCAAAAAGCCCCATTCAATTCTGTCATATGCCTTGCTCATGTCAGTTTTTAAAGCAAGGAAACCGAAGCGACCTGTGTTTTCCTCTTGAGTGAATGAAATAATTCATATGCTACAATTATATTATCAGTAATCAGTCGGTTAGGGATGAACGTGCTCTGTGTTTCAGAAATTACCTGTGGCAGGATTTTCTTCAACCTGTTAGCCATCACCTTGCATACAATTCGGTCAGTTACATTGCTCAAAAAGATAGGGCGTAAGTCATCCATAGTCGTTGGAGTTTTCTTTTTTGGAATGAGGATAACATTGGTTCGATTCTGTCCTGGCATTAAAGCTTCTCTATTTAAACACTTTAAACATTCATTAGTAACATCCATTCCCACTATATCCCAAAATGTCTGAAAGAAGCCTGGGTTAAATCCATCTGGTCCGGGAGATTTCTGTGGATGCATTGAAAACAAGGCTTGACGTACTTCCTCCCCTATATAAGGAGCCAACAATGATTCATTATGAAGAAAATTGACCTTAGGCTCAACGTACTGTAAAAGGGGCTCTGGATCACCATTGGAAGATGTAAAAAGTTTCCGATAATAGTCTATAATCAGCTTTGGTAAACCTGAATCCCAATCAATCCACTCTCCATTACTGTTCTGCAATCTACAAATTTTTTCGGTGTTTGAGTGACGCCATCATATGAAAAAACTTTGAATTGCAATCGCCCTCTGCTAACCAATGTTGTTTTGATCGCTGTTTCCAATACACTTCGTTTTGCAACAACAAGTCACTATACTGTTTTTCGGTAGAGCGTAGGACTTCCATATTCACAGTAGATTGTCTTCTTAAAAAATCCAAGTGACGTTTTACGATGCGAAGACGATGGCGAAAGTCCCGTTGATGCGATTGTGCCCATGAATTTAGGTATTTAGAACAAGACGTGAGGCGATCGTTAAGGGATTCAAAAGTACCATCAACCCATCCTTTGCTTACCGTCTGCTTGCAATCAGTCTCAAAGATCCACACTGTTTCAAAACAAAATCGTTTCTCCACATATCTCTTTAGTTTAATCCTTAGTGAGAGAAAGAGTGGGAGATGATCTGAGGATATCGCTTATAACACTGAAACTGTAGCCAGCAGAAAAAATTCTGACCATGAGCGCGTCCTCATCGACCGATCCAATCTTTCCCTCACTGTCGCGTTATCATCTCTACGGTTCTCCCAAGTACAGCGTAGGCCTTCGAAACCCAAGTCATGGAGGTGACAATCAGTGATAGCATTACGGAAGACCTCCATTAGGAATCGAGGATGAGAATTAGTACCTTGCTTCTCTGATATAAACATAATGTCATTGAAATCGCCTATAACACACCACAATAGCCTAGATTGCGAAGAAAGTGATCTGAGTAAATCCCAGCCTTGTCTCCTATTGTTTCTTTCTGGATAACCGTAAAAGCCTGTTAAACGCCATCGTTCCATTCCTTCAATTTGAACCTCAATATCAATGTGATGACTAGAATAACTCAGCAACCGAGCCATGTATGATCTTTCCACAATAACGCTAACCCACCACTCATCCCTACTGGGTCAACAACAAAGATACCACTATAACCCAATGCTGTTTTTATCCGTAAAACACTCTCTTTTTTTGTTTCTATAAGAAAAATACAAGTGGGTTTCTTGTTGGACATAAGGTCCTTTAAGGCCCGAACTGTTCATGGGTTCCTAAGCCCCTGACAGTTCCAACTTAGTGTACTCATATCTCTAGGTGGGCCTGGGAATCAGAACCCACCATTTCCAAGTTTTTTGGCTCAATTTCACTACTTGCTGAGATCACCTCCATATGACTTGACTCATGCACTGTCTCAGATTCCTCCTGTAAGCGCCATCGTTTAGGATCCGTAATTACTATTGTATCTGAGATCAACAGGGACGAAGTTACTGTATTCACGACATTTACTGTGTGCATCATATTAGACTGTTGACATTGCATGCTTGTAAGATTCGATCCACTTCCTATCTTAGCATCGCCGTACGTGTTTGAAATTTGAAATCCGTGAATCTTGATGGTATTATGATAATCTCCTGAATAAGTGCGTAACCCTCGTTGCTGGTCTATCCTCGTCGGGTTTGGTGAAGTGCCCCCATCCCTTCCTGGCATAAGATCGTTCTTCGAACGCAACCATTTAGCACCTATTTGAGTTTGTCGCTTGGAATCAGCCTTTAACCAGAGACTATAGGCGAACTAGAGTCAAGATCAAGTTGAGACATTAAAAATGGTCAAGAATGTAGGGTTGAGAATACCTTGTCCTAACCCAACTTGCAAAGATGACAATTTTTTTCCCCTTTTCTTATCGATGAATTTGGCCTTTCACATTAACGTTATTTTAAAATTTAATCAAGTTTAAATTTGATTCAAATTTTGAAATGCTTGGACCTATGATTTGAAGTTTGAATACCGAATGATTTAGGAATAGAAGTAGGTTCGTAATTAAAACCAATGTATATATGAGGCACATATGATAAAATGGAACCAATTAAAGTTAATCCTTTTTATTCCTTTTAAAATTTCGAATATAAGAGAAGTGTCCTTCAACTTTAGAACATTATATTTTTTATTACCAATTTAATAAGAATATTTTAGAAGTTAAGTGTTAACTAATCATCTTTTTTTTAATGGTCACGTGAAAAACAATAATAGTATTTTGTTCTCTTAAATCCTTATTATATGTAGTTTGAATCCCTGCCTTTCTCTGAGAAAACTTCTTTTCAAATATTAATTCACTCTGGCTAGAGAATTCCATATATCATTAATAATAAAAATAGTAGAATATTATCTCTAATTACTTTAGAGTGACGAATCCTATATTGACTTACTCAACTATCTACATGTGGTTCATACTGTATCGAATTACCATCAACTGAGTTATCTTAGAACGATTCATAAGTAGCATCAAAACATGATAATTCTCATACTAGATACATTGATAATATCAAGTATGAGGATCAATTATATAACCATCATTATGAGATAATCCATAGACATATAAGTAATATTTCATTCGGAATTCTCATAATCGGGTTAATTCAGTGACTTATTCCTTAATAATCACCCAAACATCTGTTTAAATATCTCTATACTTTAATTTATGAGATCAATAACTTTCTTCATAAGAAAGAAATATAATGTGTGCTAGTTTTACCGTTTCAATAATATCTAGTCTTGCTGAAAAAGAAACATAATGTGTGTTAGTTTTACCGTTTCAATAACATCTAGTCTTAATGAAACTACAACTATAAATATTTAGGAATGACACATAAGTGTAAATTGAATGCCATAACTATGATCTCATCATAATTTTAATTACACAGTAATTATTTCAAGGATTTTATCTTTAGTAATAAAACATAAAATATTAATTAAATTAATACATAAAGATAAATAAACCTTTTCATTAACTCAAAATAATGTCATAAATTAATTTGCATCCAATTGATTGGCCGCAAGGGTATAAACTAACACTAACTCCGTTGGTGCCACCAATAGATTATAAGATGATTTATTATTGAATATCCTGCTAGCATGTACAGTCCATATTACCTTATCCTTCCTTTGTACAGTAGGCAACTCAGGTAAGTAGTTTTCCAGCAATTGAAAATGCCCAAATTTTCGGATTCTATCCCTCTCCTGTATGAACCATGCAACTTTAGCCTCCCTAGGAATCCTACTTCTTAACACTTATAAGTCATTATCAAACCATGAGAATCGAAATCAGTCCAATTATCAAACCACCCCCAAATGTCTTCACCATCCCCTACCCTAAACTTCATACAAGGATAAATCTACTCCCTAAGGAACATGTTCTTAAAAATCCATGAATATTCACGATTCTGTTGAAGCTGCCAAAAAACATTGAAATTTAAGATGATAAGTCTGCACCCATTTCACACACAACGTTTCCTTATCAACAAATAATCTCCAAATCCTCTTCATTAGCAAAACTCTTTGCATTTGGGTAGTCAAAATGACCCCTAATCCCTCTGCTTTTTTGGAAGAATAATTTCACTCCACTTAACTTTGGTCTATTTGCTATTTTCAGCTTTACCAGACCATAGGAACGATTTTAATAGCCTCTCCATTTCCTTGATTACTCTCTTTGGGATTACCATATGAGCTACCCAGTGAATATGCATACTATTCAAAACAAAAGTAATAAGGGTGACTCTAGCAGCTAATGACAAGAATCTGTCCTACTACACAAATAGCAAAAAGGAGTTTCCTGTGGTGCAAACCCCACTTTATTACTTATCCATTTTGGATTCCTAACATCAGAGGACACATACATGCCAATCTTCTGCTCATTTTTCTTCATCCCCGACCAACCAGAAAATGTGTATACCATGTTCATTGTCATCGTCATAACGTGAGGTTTAGCCTTGCAAAACAGAATAACATCGACAGGATAAAGCAAGTGTGACAATTTCAGCTCCTTACATTTAAAATGGTATTGAAACAAACCATTGCTATCCACAAGTTTAGAAACAAGTCTAGAAAATCCCTCTATAGCTAAAGTGAATAGGTCAGGCGAAAGTGGATCCCCTTGCCTAATCCCTCTAGTATTTAAAAAAAGGTCTCGTAGGAATCCTATTCACTAACACACTCATCGACGTAGTTTGTATACATTGTTGAATCTAATGATAAAATTTGACAGGTAAGCCAATGGCTTCTAAGCAAGCTTTCAAATATTCCCAGCTGATGGTATCATAAGCTTTAAATAACTCAAGTTTCAGTGCACAAATCTTAATATGTTTCTTAGTATGATATTCTGCCAACAACTCTTGAAGAATCAATATATTGTCACCGATGCTTCTCAATGGTAGAAAAGCACCTTGTGCCTTAATGACAACCTCTGACAACATTACTTTCAATCTATCTACCAATAAAGTAGTGATAATTTTATAGACAGTCGAACAACAAGAAATTGGATGATAATATGTGATCGTTGCTAGCCTATCCGTCTTAGGAACTAAACAAATGAAAGTATGGTTGATCTCCTTCAGTAACGAGCCAGAAGAAAAGAACTCCAGCACTGCATCAGTTAAGAGAGGCCTCATGATGTCCTAAGTTTGTTGAAAAAACTAGTAGAATATCCATCAGGACCAGGCGCTTTCAAACTATGTAATTGAAATACCACCTCTTTCACCTGTTGAGCAGTGTAAGAGGCATTGAGCATCTCCATGAGTGATTGATTTGGATAAAACTCCAGAAAATTACCTACCCCAAATCCACTCTGTTGAACTTCAATGCTCCTCATTAAATTGATAAAATAATCTCAAATGTGATCAAGGATCTCCTGCTAATCAGATGTCAAGTTACCCTCCTTATCCTTCAATTCAGTGATGGGGAGAGTATTCCTCTGAACTAATAAAGACAGCTAAAAAAAATTCAGAAATTATATCCCCTTCTTTAAACCATGTCTATTTTGCTTTCTATTTAATAATTGAATTCTGCAATCTCAACACTTCTTGGTAATTCTTCAACCGATCTGTTTCAAGAGTCCTTAATCTAACATTATGTGGATCCATGTAACACTGTTGCTGGACCTCTTTCAAAGACTTACTCAACTCTTTCAAGTCCTGAACTCATTCTTTGCTAAACTTTTTGATAGCTATTTTAGCTAACTTCAATTTCTGCATCAATTGAGAAGCTTTTTACCCAACCACCTCTCTATCCCAAAGTCTATTGATTATAACCATAAAACCTTCTACTTGAGTTAATCCATTAAAAAATATGAACGGAGCACCTATCCGAGATCCAACACACATCTGCTGAACCAAAATAGAAGCATGGTCTGAGAATACTGGTTCTCTAAAGAAAGTCGAAGCTCTAGCCTCTAAGGAAGGAATTGAGCCATCTTTGATTCACCATAGCTCTATCTAATTTTTTTCCTTGTTGTTTATTTTCCTATGTGAACCATCTTCTTAGCCCTCTAAGGTCCACTAGATCGATCCGTTGAAGTAGCTGAGATAGTTCTCTCCCTGTTCCAGAATGAAAACCCATACCTCTCTCTACTTCATCTGACTTAAGACAACAATTAAAGTCCCTTAAAGCTAACCATGAATCTTGCATACAAATATATAGAACTTGCATCTCCTCCCACAACTTAGCCCTTTGAAAAGTAAAATTCGAAGCACATATAATTATAACTTTGAAATGGAACTTGCCTATTAGCCAGCAATGTAAATGAATGAATTGCTCTCTCATCTTTTCAACATAAGCCTCAACCACATCCATATTATAAAATTCTGCCATTATAATGATAATTGTGATTATAAATAAACTTCCACTTTGAACCCAAAAAAGCCATACCTTTCTAGATAGAACCAACATTTATTTTAGTCTCTAGAAGCCCCACCAATATAGGTTTCTTATCTGCTACTACTTCCTATACCTACAGCTTCTTAAGGGGGTCATTTAACCCTTTGGTATTCTATACTAGGATCGACATCTAGGGGAACCCCTAAGAAAGATATTCAGGTGATATAACCCCTTTGTGCTTCTTTTTCTTGCCTTTTTTTTGGAACCCACACCCCTTTTAGTTGTTACTACTATAGTCTGGTTGGGAGCAACATCATCCAAATCTGAATCTAATTCTTACCGGTAATAGTAACTAGTTCCGTATCTTCTATTGCAGTTTGCTCCGTATACTCAGGCTCTCTATGAGCATGTACTGCCTTCAAACCATTTTGCACACCATCTGTCATTGCTTCCTCCTTCCTATAAGGTGTATATGTAGGACTCAAAGGCCCACCTGTTATTACTTCCTTACTAGCATTTTCATCTGCACCACATTGCTTTACTTCTTGCTCATCTGCCACTGGGGGAGGGATATCTACTTCATTAATCAGATTCGTTATCTCCACTGTTGCCCCTGACTCTGTCATTCCTTCCACATACTTCCCTCTATTACTATGGTTTTCTCTCTGCGCCACCGAATCCACCTCAATAAAATTCATACCATCCCTAGCTTTAACAATAACCTGCCCATTTTCTGGTTGACCCACTTGTCCCTCGGACAGACTATCCCTTATCAGTAAATCATCATGCTAGCATGATTTAAAAACATTTCCAGTAGCTACCCATTTGTTGTTAGAAAAAGAAGGTTTCCAAGGATAACAAATAGCTATTTCATCTCTTACCGTCTCTCCTTATTCTCCAAGTTGAAGAATAGGCAAGGTTTCAGGTATAGGAGCAAACTTTGGAATTTTTATGCTAATATTAGCATAACCAATCCTCTCCATTGATGCAGTTTGTGAGTCTGTACATATTTGTTTACCCAATGCACTGGCTAGGTGGCTCAAGCCTTCGACCATCTAATATTCCATAGGTAGTCCATGAAAATGTATCCACATGGGGATAACATCGATTGAGCCTCTATCCAAAGCCATTCCCGATTTCCATTGTTGCAAAAACAAGGGCTGATCCCCAATATGCCACGACCCCTGTTCTATAATCTCAGAAAGATTTGAATTATCTGAGAATTTGAACAACGTCGAGCCATCCTCCCTAAGCATTACCTTTTTAAGTCCTTTGTTACCGCAGTATGCCTTTGCACAAGCATTAACAGTAGGGAAAGCCAACTTCTTAGACCAGAAGAAACCAGCTAGGGCATTAGGCCAAGCTCTGGCTCCCGTTTGTAACAACTCGATCGGAGGAGAGAAAATGCCATCTTGAAGAAAAATTGGGTAATATTTTGGCTTCCCTTTGTTGTGATGAACCTTAAGCTCACTTTTCCAAACTCCTTCCGTCAGCGATTTGTCATGTGTTCTTCCACCGATGTCCTTTCTCCTATCTGATTTTTCCATCGATACGCCCTTAAGTGTTTCATGGGATAGAGGCGGAAAGATCTCTATATACGGAGGAGAATACCTCATCTCCATAGTCTCCTTGTCGGACTGAAGGAGAACCTTCGGTGAGGCACTGGCCTCCGTCATTCTTGTAAACCCCGAAGAATTACCTCAATACCACACTCAGGAAATGAAAAAAGCTGACAGGAAGGAAAAGAAGGGAGGGCAGAAAAGTAAATCAACAAAAATCAGAGTGGGGGAAAAATGTAGAGAGAACCATTCGAGCCAAAAACTTCAGGTTCCTTAGCGGGGTTCGGTGAGAATTCTTTTCTATGAGAAAACTTGAATCTAGCTTGTTCTATTTCCAAGAAGCTGAATTTATGATTTTGCCTTATAGCTTTGCAAGCCAGCAAGCATTCTCAAGACTTTCAAAGTTTATGTTTTTCTGTTATTGCAGCATAAGAAAGAAAGTCTAAATTTTTCACTTCACTAGATTTTGTACGATGGAAGAAACATGACAAGAAAGGGTGATGTTCTAAAACACCATATGAACTCTAGAAAGAGCTTTGTGAGTTATATGGTCAAACAAGTTATTGATATCATGTGTAAATATTCTCTCCATATTTATTTCCTTATTTTTAGGAAGTTAGATTGGCATTGATATCTTTAAGGAGTCTTTTTCTTTTTAGGAGTGAGTATTGAGCTGTAATGAATGTATATATACTTATAGGTGGAATGAGATAAGGGAGCTAGGAAAAATTGAACCCTACAAAATTAAATTGATAATCCTGGTTTGATGATTATCTAGGTTCAATTGAAGGGTGACAATTATGATGATTGGGTGAGGTCTCTTAGACGAAAGAAGTTTAGTTTCCTGGATGGAACAATCCCATAGCCAAATGATGATTCTTCGAACCTTGAAGATTGGTGGGCCAATAATTCGTTGTTGGTGTCTTGAATAAGAAATGCAATTGAGCCAACGTTATACTCAACTATTTCTCACTTTGAAATTGCAAAAGATCTCTAGGACATAAAATAGCGATTCTAGATCGCAAATGGGCCACGTACAGTATACAACATTTGAAGTCAGAGCTTATTGAATGCAAACGGAGGGGCTTGACCATAGCAACATACTACGGCAAGATGAAGAAACTGTGGGATGAACTTGGCAATTATGAACAAATGCCAACGTGTAAGTGTGGAAAGTGCACATGTAACCTCGGATCGGCTCTAGACAAGAAACATAAGGAAGAAAAGATACATCAATTTCTCATGGGCTTGGACGAGACTATTTATGGGACCGTGAGATTCAATCTACTATCCCAAGACCCCTTCCTAGGTTGAATCGTATATATTCAATTCTGGTGCAAGAAGAAAGGACAAAAAAACCTGACACGAGGAAGGGAAGAGCGTGGAGATGTGATGGGTTTTGCTATGCAAAGTGGATAGCAGTCTCGCTATCATTGTGAGGGAAAGGACAAAGATTCGGTATGCAGCCACTGCAACCAAGCAGGACATGAAGCAAGTAATTGCTTCCAACTTATTGGCTATCCAGAATGGTGAGGGGACCACCCAAAAAGAGAAGAGGAGCAAGTCGAGGCAAAGTACAACAACAGCAATAGATGCAGTGAACTAGTTCAGGACGTGGACAAAATTAGGTACAGGCCAATGCAACACTGACAGCAGCAAGTAACTGGAACAGTGCGAGCATTCTTAGCAGTCGCAATGACCAAGCAATGGGAGTTACAGCAAATGGATGTCCACAACGCTTTTCTACACGGTGATATTGATGAGGAGGTTTACACGAAAATGCCTCCCGATTTTCATGTACAATGTCCTGGTATGATATGCAAGCTTCGAAAATCATTACAGGGGTTGAGACAGACCCCAAGATGCTAGTTTGCAAAATTATCTACAACCTTGAAAGAGTATGGTTTCTGCCAATCTTTTTCAGATTATTCTTTGTTCACTTTACATAAGGATGGTGTCCAGATTAACGTCCTTGGCTACGTAGATGATTTAATTATTTATGAGAATGATCATGGAGGTATACAAAAATTTAAAGAATATTTGAATGTTTTCATATGAAAGAATTAGTTATTTTAAAATATTTATTAGGTGTAGAAGTAGCGAAGAATTCTAAAGGAATTTTCTTGTGCCACCGAAAATATGCACTACATATAATCTCTAAAGCTAGATTACTTGGTGGAAAGCCAGCTAATTTTCCCATGGAGCAAAATCATGGGCTTGCACTCGCTAATGGTAAATTGCTTGATGATCCAGAACGTTATAAGCGGCTAGTTGGATGTCTCATATGTCTATGCTTTACTAGGCCTGAGCTCTCATATTATGTTCATATACTCAATTTATGGAGCAGCTGAGGGAGGAGCATTGTTATACTACCTTGCAATTTGTCAGATACCTAAAAGGAGTGCCAGGACAGGGCATTTTGCTACACCATAACCGTGATCTCCAATTGTCTAGATGGTGAGACTCAGATTGGGCTAGTTGCCTATTGACTAGGAGATCACTTACTAGCTGGTTTGTGTTATCGGGTGATTCTTCGAAGACAAAGAAACAACATATCTTTTCCAGATCATCAGCTGAAGCAGAATACCGGTCTATGGCTACAACAATGTGTGAGCTTAAGTGGTTAAAGCGTATCTTATCTAATCTTGGATTGGAACACTTTAAGCCAATGCATGTATACTGCGATAGTTAAGCTGCACTTCATATACCTGTTTTTCATGAGAGAACGAAATACATCGAAGTTGATTATCACTTTGTTCGTGATGAGATCTTGAAGGAACTATTCAGCTGGCTTTTGTGCCTACCCATGCCCAGTTAGCTGACATATTTACCAAGGCCTTAAGCAAATGCCAATTTGATTCTTTTATCAGCAAGTTAGGCATTTGGAACCCCCATGCATCAACTTTAGGGGGGTATTGAGATCATGTGTAAATATTCTCTGCATATTTAGTTCCTTATTTTTAGGGCGTTAAGTTGACATTGATATCTTTAAGGAGTCCTTTTCTTGTTAGGAGTGAATAATGAGCTATAATGACTGTATATATACTTACCGGTGGAATGAGAAAAGGGAGGAAAATTTGAACCCTACAAAAATTGATGCAAGTGCACCCCGTCTTTTCAAGATTAAAAAGGTATTATCTAATCTTGTGCAAGATGAAAATCAGTCTGTTACTCACTATTTCACTACCTTCAAAACTTTTTGGTAAGAAATGTATGTTTGTGATCCTTTACCAGTATGCACATAACTATTGCCGAAGATACTCAGCAGCACCAAGAACGGGAGAAAGCAATTCAATTTTTGCTTGGACTTGATTCCAATTTTAAACGATTGAGATGTCAAATAGTTTTGGTTGTAATTTAGTGACAAAATATTTAAATACATTGTTTATCTTTGTACATATTTAAATGCATATGATAAAATTTGTGTGATAATTATACATTATAAATAAAATTATGATGAATTTATAATTATTAGCTATCTCATCTGCTCTCCTCTCTAAGGCTCTTGGTAGGCACTGGCTAGGTGTAGTGTAAGATGCTTTAAATTAGAATGCAAGGTGAGTAGACAATTGAAATGAAATACTGGTAAAAGCATGCCTTTGGTTACACCAACCTCCTGGCTGCTCCGGTGGCTATATATCTGATCATTCGGGCTTGCCCGTGGTCATGTGTTCGAAGGATGGTAGGGAAGAGAAAGAGAAGAGAAAAAACAAAAAAATAAGAGGTATTTCAAAATACCTCATTTTTTATTTTTAAGGTAACAAGGATGAACTTAATCTTATTAAATTCAAAATGAATTCAAAATTTTAAAATATGAACTTTCTAAAGGCAAAAAAGAAAAAAAAAAGAATCACGTCTATGGAAATATATATATATATCACTTGATTATGTGATACCCATGTAACTTTTATTTAAAAATTATATTTAATTTAATTTTAATTGCCCTAGTTTAATAAATCAAAATTCTCAAATTACTGAAACTTAAATTTATCTTTTATTTGTTTTAATCTCTTCATCTCCTCTATCCTTACCGTCTAGAAATCAGGTTATATTCCCAGACGTGATTTTCATATCAGGCTTGTCAAGATCTGGAAAGAGTTGTAAGCTTCGTTGAATGAATTACTTTAATGCTTAGAGCAAAGCGAGGAAACTTCACTAATCCAAATGCGTAAAACATTGAGAAGTAGGTAACTAAATGTATATATACTCGAATTTCAAACTGTCAAATTCATGAATTATTGTGTATGGGATAAGGTTGAATATTGACTTATTAGTGTTTTCCTTTTTGAAAAATGAAAAAGAATTGAGATTATAGTTGAACTAAAACGTCATTACAATGACTTCCGGGCTTTAAACCTACCATCCTATTACAATATGATCTAAGAACAAAAATTCCCTAAAAAAGATAATATGACTATCAGCATAATAGACAACAACATGAATCAATTATAAGCACTACTGAAGTTTTATCTTCATGGAAAGTTCATTCACCATTTCTTATATTTGAGATTTTGGTTTCTCCTCCTAACAAATTTCCTTTTTACAAATTTGGGTTGCACGCAAAAATTGTCAAAGATGTCTAGGACATAAACAATAGCTAGTGAGGCATCACATTCCTCTATTTATTCGATATCCCTTGTCCCCTGATTCTCACTTTGCCTAACAATTACAATTGGAGTCAGTGCGTTAGCCCAATCCATCTGATAATGCTCCAAATATTGGGAGGCGAAATCATTTGCACCACTGTATAGATTCTCCACATTATCTGCACTGGAATTGTCAAGAGTTGTCTTTCCTTGAAAAATATGTGTGATAACTTGCTCAGTTCTCAAAGCAACTAGTTGATTACCATTGTCTTCATCACCGGTATCTCCATCCACAGTACCATTAAGCAAACCCACAACGACGATAGTAGTTCCATCCTCTACAAAAAGGCTATCTGTAATAACCTCAAATGTCCCAACCTACAACATCTTCGTTACTTTCTCCAAATTTGTATTAAGCATGCTTGTTTCTACCAAAGGATCAGATTATGTTTCTGTTGCCGAGGCCTTTGTAGTTTCTAATCTGTCATTACTGTCGATCAGCCCGTTAGAAATTTGGCTCGTCCCCGATGGAGTTCTCCTATTGGCATTCACAGGGCAAACCACAGGTGTCTCTATAACAACATCAGCAAGTTGACCAGTAGTCATAATGTTACTCTGTTTTAGATGATTCTATATTGGTATCTTCGTAATAGTCTCCAATTGAAAGATCCTCATAGTTTGTTGCCACTGCTTGGCGTTTGATTTCCAAGGGTAAGACAACTGTATAGTCTTCATAACCATTGCACCTTTATCTCCCACACTTATCACCGAAAGATTATCAAGAAGAATCGTTGACTTAGGTATCTCAATACACACTTTTGCGTAGCCTACCCTCTCTATGTGTAGGGTTTAAGAATCTAAGTTTAGAGGTTTACGTAAGGAGCTCGCCATATAGCTAAACCCTTGGAGTGTCTATAGCTCTATAGGCAGGTTGTGGAAGTGGACCCGTGTGAAAATTTGTCTAGCGAACCTCTGTCTATGTCCATGCCTGAAGTCCATTATCGTAAGAATAAAGGCTGATCTCTAATGTGCCATGGGACTTATTCGGTGATTTCCTGTGCATCAAAATCCTTGCCAAATTTGAAAAGAAAGGACCCATCCTCACGTAGCAGGACCTTCTCCAGTTCCTTGGAACTACACCTGGCTTAAGCCCAAGGATTCACTAGTGGGAACGTTGCCTTCTTGCTCCAAAAAAACCAATGAGAGTCGAGGACCATACTCGAATGTCTGGAGCAAGAATTTCCTTTGGGGGGCATATTATGTCGTCCTTCAATACCTATTGGAAATGTGTCATAGCAACTTTTGGTAACTGGGGTATCAATTTTCGCTTCTAGGCGTCATCTGGTTTAGCATTTGTTGTCACCACCTTGGGCTCTTGGGTGTCTGCATTAGAGTGTTTATATGCCTGTGAGAATTTTGGATTGAGGTTTTCTCTGGATATCACTAGGGAGGCTTCCTTTAGGCCTGAAGGCTCTTCGACTTCCATCCCAACACCCTCAGCCCTATCAAGGTTTGGTCGGTGGGAGGAACAAACCTAAGAACGTCAACACCAAACTCTTTAATGGTTGAGGAGGCAACCAACCATCATCAGTAGAAACCATTGACGTTGCTATGGAGCTCCCATGGGTCTTAGCCCAGCTTGCTTCTCTCTCTGAAGTTGGGTCTTCGCTTGTTTGGGTCGTCGGTAGTAGATCTGGATTTGGGTTGAAAGTAATAGGAATAAGTCAAATGTGACTTTGTCTAAGCAGTTACGATAGTCTTTGATCTTAGGTATTTATAGTAGATTAGTTTGTTACATCCATCACTTATATTTTGTGTATTTATATGTTCATTTTGTAAGTTACAAGGCACAACAAAAATCACCAATTTACTGATCCATATTATGGTATTAGAGTAGTAGCGTAACAGCAAATCAACCATTTTTGTGCACCAAGTTTGCAACCTTGTCCATCATCTCCCAGTACTTAGTTAGCACGAACCTTTGTCCATCGTCACTATAAGAAATTGTATTTTTAGTGAAAGTAAAAGTTGTCATTAAAAGCAGTAATATTTGTCACTATTATTAATAGTGTCCAATCTTTATAGTCGTCACCTCCCGTCACAAATACCTCCGTCACTAATGAAATAGTGACTAATTTAAAACATGGTCACAATTATGCAACACTTTTGTGTCACAAATATTGACACTAAAACTTGTGAAATGTGTGACAAAATTATATAGTCATAATAACTGTACATATTTATGACAAGTTTATCGTCATAAATAATATAAAGTGGTGAGGAATTAACTCGTAACAGTACTTCATTTTATTGTGACAAAATTGCCGACACTAAAACCTATCAAATGTGTGACAACACTATATGGT
>JANIJH010000005.1:8076391-8092329 GCA_024520975.1 Erythroxylum areolatum | reverse complement strand
ATTATACTGAGCATGAAATGCAAATTTTTTTCTAACTCCCACAGTGCTATTTTCTCCATTATTGAAATCTAAATTCTAATCCTTAATATGAGTACGGGATGATATATAAACCCTAAATTTTACATTATTTTATGAATCTTATCCTGGCTAAAGGGCATTGTCAAAATTAGGAAGCAAGATGTGAATTAAAAGGTCTGAAGGAGAGAATTCTAATTGTTTCTTTAGTTTCTCCATAAAGCATGTACATCTGAACACAAGCCTTTTAAGAAAATAAAACTTAGTTGAAAGGAAACACAGAAAGAAAACTTCCAAAATGGCTGAACTTTGACCAAAAAACAGTGTGGTAGATTTATGACTTTAACAAACTTGAAGTATATGGACACTATTAGAAGTATATGGACACTATCAGCAACCTCAAGAAATATTTTGGCATAACCTCCGTGCATAATTAAGAAACCTACCTCTAAAATGAGATTGTACTGCTCCAACTTTTCTACCATTGGCAGAGAGTCAACTCCATATATATGTCTAGCATGATCCTGCAAAGACATTACCCAAATCCACCATCATGTCTTCAATTTGATAGATAACTTATAACGACGTACACATGTACACACAAATTTGCAAAATTCATTAATCAAACAAGAGATACAAATATTTCGCTATTTGCAATTGATAAAATATGTCAATCATACCACACCAAGAAAATGAGCAATAAGAACATCCCAATCTTCTTGAAAAGGGGAAGGAAAAAGGTGTTCGATGCACCCATCATCAACCTGAAACAATAAGTTTTTGGTATATTATGAAATGTGAGGAATTGACAACGAGAAAATAATATAAAAGCCATAATGCAATACCGTATGAAGATCTTTAACATTAAAAGATGGATAGGGATAAGATTTGTTAAAATGTTGAGGAAATAGCTGAACCATGTATCATCACCGATCATCACTACACGTTTCCCATTGAGAACCATCTGCAACAGGCAAAATCTAGTGAAAATGATATTGGAGCAAGAATTTTCACTGTTTGACAATAATTGAATCAACAATAAAGAAATCAAAATAAAATTTGGAGTGAAAGTGAAAGATAGCAACATTTATAAATGTCAGCAAAATCTGGGAAAAGGGAGAGATAGGAATAGCAACAACATAATTAACAATAATGAAAAGAGACCTACTGTATGAAGTTGTCTTCAATAATAACAGGAGCACCAAAACTATTACCAACATCTATAAATGTCAGCAGTCCACCAATAGTCAAGACCTGATATATTTAAAACATCATATAAACACAATCAAAGTGGTACCAAAAAACATGAAAAGTTTTTGTCAGGAATCACTGAATAATTAAAGAATAATAACTGGAAAAGTTAAAACACCAATGAAGACCTTCAGACATTGAAGACTAGTTGTAGGGGGTATGCAATAGTTTTGAAAATATTTGAGGTTTAACACATAACAAGCACAATAATACTCAAAAAAAGAATCAATAGCCATGAATCAATTTTATTTAATAAAATCCAGAATCAAATCATGTAGAAATTCAAAAACTACATCCCATCTTTGAAATCCAATAAGAAATCTACTCACTCATGCTTATGTTCAACAAAATAAATATCAAAACAAGGAGAATAGAAATTAGAGGAGTAAGGAGTGAAGAACTCTAGTGACTCTTGAACAAAAACTTCAATAACCCAGGTCTGAAAATGGTGCTCGCAACTGTGGTGTCACTTTGTCTTGGTTCTATTTCTCGCCTGCCTCTTTTCTTCCTTTCTCTAATCTCCTACTTTTTTTTTTCATTTTTGTTCCCATACCCTACGTCAGGTCGTTGTCGTGCATCTAGGTCTTGGAGCTGTAACATCCAGGTCTTCTCCGTGCATCAAGTCTCCTCGTGTCAAGCCTTGGAGCTGCGGCGTCTCTTCGTGTGTCTAGGTCTTGGAGTTGCGCGTCTGGGTCTTCTCCCCAATTAAAACCTAACACGTTAAAACGTTTTTCCCCCTTCTAGCGTCCCCCAATCCACTGTGTTTTGGACTCTTCTTCTGGACCTTCTACTATGTCGTTTTGTGAGTGCATTATTTTAACTTGCCAACTGTTGTATATTTTCTAATTCCCAGCTGGTAAGTTGCTTCTTGATGTATCTGCCAGGTGCACAAAAATTTCTAGACTTCTTGACGATTAAATTGCAAGGCAAACTTTTTCATTCCAAAATTTTCTCCATGGTAGATTAGGTGTGATTTGAAGCCAAGCTTCATACTTTCTACGAAGAAACAAGAAAAATAAAATAAATAACAAACTTAATGAAAATAAATAAATTAACCTAAAAATGCTACTAAAATGAATGAATGAATATGTAAAATGGATGCAAATATGACCTAAATACCTACTGAGAACAAGACTGAGAAGAGGAGTCCTTTGGATCTTCGCAAGCGTCACCTTCGGAGTGTCGAAATCATCCCCCTTAATTGAGTAACAGATCGAATATTCGAGAAAGACAAAATTAGTTTTACCCTAAATCGTCTAAAGATACCTTTTGTAAACGTTATCGTTTTTCAACTATTTTCGTGTATCAAGTGAACCAAATGGGCTATCCACGAGGGATAGCCATCCAGATGTAACTTCTCCTATTTTTAATGAAATTATTTAATTTCTCAAATTAAAAAAACATTTGTAACAAAAAGTTGATCAAGTGACAACAAAAATTTTTGTCACTAAAATTACAATAATAGTGAGCATAGTAATAGTTTGGTTGTTGTGATAATATTAAGTAGACACTAACTAATTGAATTTTTATTGACAAAAGTTTTCGTCATAACAAGTACATAGGCTTTTAATAACAAAGATTAGTGATAAAAGAAAATTTGACAATATTAATATATTAATAGTGACAATTTAATTGTGAAGGTAATAAATTGTCACAATTCCCATTGTATTAGTGACACAAAAATAAATCATTACAGTTAATCTAAATAATAGTATCAATCAATTGTTTTACCACAACAAACCTTGTATCTGTGACGAAATAATACTTAGGCACATAAAAATTGTCACTAAATTACAAATGGTAGTGACCATAGTTATAGTTTAGTGATTGTGACAATATTAAGTAGACGCTAATTAATTAAATATTTATTTACAAAAGTTTTCGTCACAAGTAAAATATTGTGTGACGATGAACCGTTTCGTCATAATAAGAAAAAATGTTAGTTACTATGTTTTGTTACAACAAATAGAAAATATTAGTTACCAACATTTGTTTTGTTACAATTACAATTGATTCCTGCCAAAATTATTTTGGCGCCAAATTTCATAGACTTTTAGTGACAAAACTTAGTGATAAAATAAATTTTAACACTATGAATATATTAATAGTGACAATTTAACTGTGAAGGATACTAAATTGTCACAATTGTCATTGTATTAGTGAAAAAAATATAAATCATTACAGATAATCCAAACAATAGTGTCAATCAGTTGTCTTGGCACTAAAAAATATCGCATTTGTGATGACAAAAATAGTTAGTCACAAAAAATTGACATTAAATTACGAATAGTTGTGACCGTAGTTATAATTCAATTATTGTGACAATATCAAGTGGACACTAATTAATTGAATATTTAATGACAAAATTTTTTGTCACAACAAGTAAAATATTGTGTGACGATTAACCTTTTTTTAACAAAAAGAAAAATATTAGTGACCAAACTATATTTTTTCACAACAAATAGAAAACATTAGTGACTAACATATGTTTTGTCACAATTACAATTTATTCGCATCAAAATTATTTTGGCGCCAAATTGCATAGGCTTTTAACGACAAAACTTAGTGATAAAAGAAAATTTGACACTACTAATATATTAACAGTGACAACTTAATTGTGAAAGATATTAAATTGTCATAATTACTATTGTATTAGTGACAAAAAAAAATCATCACAATTAATCCAAACGATAGTGTCAATCAGTTGTCTTATCACAAAAAACCTCGTATTTGTGATTTGTGACGAAATAATAGTTAGTCACAAAAAAATTGTCACTAAATGTCTTAACTCTTGTAATGCGTCTACCAGTGCTTAGTTAGCACCAAAACTCTTTTTTTTGTCTCCTATTACCGATCCTAATGGCTCCTGACAATGCATTTTCTACGGCAACAAACATTCCAGATGTAACACTGCCACCGAATTTAGTTGTCTTCAACATAGGTTTCGCTTCTGGCTTGAAACTGACAGGTGTAAACTATCCAGCCTGAAGAGTTCAGATGAATGCTCTCTTCATCGGATATAATGTAAAGGGTTATGTGGATGGCTGCATTCCACGTCCGGCAAGTGACAGCTCCGATCTTTCTCTGTGGATCCGACAGGACCAGTTTGTCCTCCATGCACCTATGACCACTATTGTGGAAACAAATGCAACATTACTTGCTTCTGTCACCTAATCAAAGGAGGATTGGGACCTCCTTGAGAAAACTTTTGCAAGAAAACCACGTTCGAGACTGATTTCAATTCGAAAAGGCATCGCTTCAAAGTTTACTAAACAATCCCAAACTCTTCATTAAAAGCAATCCCAAACTCTTCAATCGAAGCAAGCTTATTGGCAGATGGATTATAGAAAATCTTTAGCTTCTCACCCTGTAGATTTACGATTAGTAGCAATTCAGTCCGAGACTATGCCATACGAAAGAAAACGGCAGATTTCATTCTGCTCTTGAAGTGGACAACTTACAGAAGGGTAGAACAAAGATATCGATGTTTTCACTGATGAATCAAGATTCCATTTACTACAAAACCAGAGATGTTTCTTTTCTTTTTCCAATTTTAAAGGCAGAAGCATTAGGGAAGAACATCCTTCAATAATATATAAACATTCCAGTCCTAGAACTCTAGTGCTAACGAACCAGAAAGAAGAAAGTGACAAAACGAAAGAAAGTGATTCATACACATCAATTTCCTCCGAAGGAGTTGTGGCAACTACAGCTGCTGCAGTTACTTTCTTATTAATCTTTACTGTTCTGTTTGTCTTTGTGAATCTCCTTGGCACTGAAGCACCAAGAAAGGTACTAGCTGCAGAAAGGCATCAAGTGAAGTAGTTTGGTCCGTAAACTTAAATTCTTGCTTCACTTCAATTTTATTACATAGTAGATCAAATATGGAAATCAATGTTCAATCAAGTTCTATTCTTGCATCAGCTTATGGATAGTCATAGATTAGAAAAGTTGAAAAACAAAAAACATATTGGACCCGAGAAAGATCTCCACAGATGTTCATAAAATTGTCATGGCAGATTTATTCAGTGCTTAATTGTTCAAGAAGTAGATATGAAGTTCTTTTCTGTTTTATATAATTTAGAAATTTAAGGAAAGAAAGGAAGACAATCCCAGAATATGTAGTACTAGCTTTGAAGATTTAAGGGAAGTTTTATAACACATATGAACTAATCCTTCATCTGCCTCTTTTCCTATTTCTTTGTAGACTACAATAAATCTGCAGCCGACATAAAGAGGTAGATATATGATATTTAGCAGTTATTACACAGATGTTATCACGTAGACAGCTTTACAGCTTTCAACCCTTCACTTAGAATTCTCTCAGTTAAATAGAATGGAAGAGGGACAGGAGCCCCATGTGCAACTTATCAATCTCTCAATTGTTTGGCATGTTAAAGACTAATCTTTAAACCAAACAAGTGAAGAGGGAGATGTCTGATACATTCTTGGAACTAAGGAAGCTCTACAGTAAGTTAAAAGAGTAATCAATTGACAATCACTAGTCTTAAAGGTATCCAAACCACATAGTCAAACCATACTTGAACAGGAACTACAATCTTTAAAAAAACTCTCTTGCAGTTTAACACTACAAATGCAATTCGGAAGAAATGAATGAAATTAGTTTCTGATAAAGAGTCAATTAGAGGGAGATTAATGGAAAGAAACAGCTGAATGGGACCTACCAAGAGCTTCTGAGACGCAATGGTTTGCATTAGCACTAGCGACCGACCTTGTTGTACCATAGGATTGCCCTGGGGAGGTAAAGATAGATGACTAGCAGCTGCCCTGTTCACACTACTAGGGATGCCTTAACAACCCACGAAAAGGAAAGGGAGAAGAGGTAGTTGAACCTAAAGAACTATTTAACTATAGTATTTTACCTAATTCTTACACAGATATTTCAAAGAAGAACCTTTTTAACATTCTAATTAAAGTTTGATTCTATTCTGAAATCGTTCTCAGGTGGGTTGCAATACTTGCATTGGGAGAGGGTTGGCATAATAATCAGCATGCTTTCGAACACTCAGCTAGACATGGCTTGGAATGGTGGCAACTTGACATGACCTGATATGTTGTGAGGCTACTTCCAGTTGTGGGTTTGGCAACTGAACTAAAATTACCTACTTGGTTGCAAAAGCAAAGAATGGCGGGGGCGCTCAAATAAAATTAACTAATCTATATACGTATTTGTAATTTCATCATTTGTTTATGCAATTAAAATTTCAACATTACTTTCTTATTGATACAAAAAGTCATTACAGAAGAATTAATGTGCGAAAAATACACTTTTTGTTTCAACTACTGAACTAAACTGTTCTAGGCAACATAACTGGTTCAAAAACTCCGCAGCAGTACTGAGGGACGACGTGGCAGGAATACCTTCTGGTCCTAATCTGGGTTGTAATATCAAGTCCATACAAACACCCTTCCTAAATGGATGGATTCATGTCAAACTCCATCATCTTCGTTGCAAGAACCATGGCCGTGAGTAAACTATCCGATCCTGCATTATGCGACCCTCCAGTCCTCTTGATACCAAGAACATCTCCCAACCTCTGTAGCCCCAACTCCCCGCCATGAAGCCCTTCACAGAACTTGGCCATATACTTCACGTCGATCACCGAACCCAGGACACGTTGTGTAAGAACGGCAAACTCGGCGGCAGACTCCGGCAGAGGGGTGAGCGTCACGGCATGCAGAATATACGCCAAATCGTACAAACCCTGAAACGTAACCCAATGAATATTCCTATGCCGACTCAGCATATAGGAAACAGCCGCCGAAAACCTCTCCGTCTCTATCCCGTCGTTTTTCAGGCGGGTGAAGTCAATCCCATGTTGTTTCAGGAACTCGATGGAGTCCTCAGAGTGTCTGTCTTCGTCAACATCGAACTGGAAGTTGAACTCCCATGTCGCGAAAATAGTGCCTCTTTCGTTAGACAAGGTTACTCCGAGTTGGATCATCTTGGATTTCTCGACGTTGAACTTCAAGTTGGTGTAACGAACATCATTGGACGAGGTTTTTGATGTCTTCAAGAGACAACCTGGGAACTCCGTATCAACGGAAAGCACCGAAAACTTGAACAATGACGCGTCCATCATAATGAGTTCCTCCTCCAAGTTGTGACTCCACACTTCTCGGATTTTAAAGTAAGGGTAATTCATGATTCCAAATGATCAATTGCTAGTAAGAAGCAAGAACTTCAACGGCTTCGAAACGACTGTTGATAAGCTGTTGAGTCGCTTAATTATATAAACGAATAATCCATTTGGTGAAAGGAAAACAATTTACAAAGGATTCAAATAAAGAAAAGGAAATTTATTTTCAATTAGAATTAAAAAAAAGGAAACTATTTTCAATTAGGATTGAAATAAAATACAAAAACTATTTTCAATTAGGATTGCAATAATTTATTAATTACAAATATTAGACTCATTATCATTAGTTGATAAACAATTATTGTTTTTTAAATATTAAATAAGGTTGAGAATAAATTATATTTGAGTTCAAACTTTATCTATTTTTAACTTCAATTAAACTTAATTTAAAGAAATCAACAAAGTCAATTAAAAATACAATGGAGCAGCACTTTAGTGTTCTTGAAAGGAATCAATTCAACAAGAAAAAAGAACATCGATCCAATATCTTTTGTAATGAATTCACATTAATTAACATGATTATATGATTTTAAAATTTATCTATTTTTAAATCCAATTAACTTAAATTTAAATTATTAATTTTTATTGATTTGATTCAAATTAAACAATTTATTATATTTAAATAAATTTGAAATTATTCTATAAGTACTCAAACTATTTTTTTAATAAACTCTTCTGATCCTAATCCTTTCCTTGTCTTTGTGATATGATCACATGGAGATCCTATCCCAATCCTTTCCTTGTCTTTGTGATATGATCACATGGAGATCCTATCCCAATCCTTTCCTTGTCTTTGTGGTATGATCACATGGAGATCCTGTATTGAGGACAAGGGTTGAAGGAATGGTAGAAACGGAAACCTCCTTTAGTGACGATGATGATGGTGAATTATATTCATATAAATAAGGTATTCTTTTTCCTATTGATCACCCTATTAATTAATAATACATAATGTAAGGTTAAGTGAAACTGAAAAAATAAAATAAAAATCAGAAGGAGTTGTTTTTTTTAAAGAATATCCATAATATTTATATCACCAATATTATATAAACTTCAAATCATAAGATTACAATCTTACACAATCTTCACAATCATATATCTGTATACATTATTTATCATACGCATAGATCATGAACTCCGGCCAAACAATGTAGCATCATTGACTAGCTGCGGCATCGATGGTAGGGTAAGCAGCCGCGATTATAGTCGTTAGCAGGTGGAGGGCCAATGTCTTCGCCGGGTTTGTAACACCCGGGAAGCGTATATCCAGAGCGCTTGCAAGCGTCGACGTCGAGATTTCTAGCCTCCACCTCTACCTTCACGTGACTTAAAACAACAATGCTAAATAGAGTCAAGCACAGCAACCATGAACCCATCTTTGATACGCCCATTATGATGATTATTCTTTCTTGGCTTTGTCAAGCTGCTCGCTTGTTTGGCAGGGAAACCAATGTTTTGCCAGTTTATATACCCTCGCTGGTGGATCTAATTTTGGAAAACTGGCATAGCTTAACCTAAAAATAGCAAGGCTTTTGCTGTTATATTGAATGGCTTATTGTTTCTACGGTTGCATTTTCACATAACAAATTCTAGTTAGAAGTTTATATTAGAATTTTTGAGTCCATGTTCGTTCAGTGTATGGTTTTCGAGTTTTTGATTAATTTAGCATGTTGTATCTGTTGGAGATTTCATGATTAACAAAATTGACCACTTGGGTTCTCTTTCCTTTTTGTTCTTTTGGCTGGAAATTCACATTGGGTACTCAATGAAACAAATTTTTTTTTTTTTTGGTCGGATTCTAAACAAAAAATCAAACCATAAACCGAAACCAATGATTCTAATTATCCTTAAATTGAATCCATTTTTATAATGGTGAAATTTGTATCTATAATTACTCTTTCAATGTATATTGGATACATTAATAACTTCATTTATTATTCTTATCTATAAAAGGTTAAATTTGGACGCATTTTAAATGTGTTAAATATTAAGATTTAATTTATACTTGAATAAAAAATTAAGATAAATGGAAAAAGACACACATCTCTCATATAATTTAAGAAATCTTAAGAAATTCTTAATCATTAAAATGTTTCAAGAGTGCTCTTTTTATTTTTTAGTTTTAGAAAAAATTATTCATGACATGGTATAAATATCAAATATAAACTAATCAAATGCCACTAATATAATTATTCTACTCAACTCTTCAAACCATTATAAATCAATTAAACTCGACTCAAATTAATAATTTATGATAATTTTAATAAATTATGGGTTTGAGTTAAATTTAATTAGTTTGATTTGAATTTAAGGGATGGGCTGAATTGTCATATAAGCACCATTTGATTAGTAAAAGTGTGAAGTTAATGTCACATATATTTCATAATTATTTTTTAATTGAAATCTTAGAAAGGGATTTTTAAGAAAAGAAAACTAGAAGAATTTTTTTATAAAATTTTAAAAATTAAGTAATTTTATTTAAAACTAAATATACTTTTCATGTCTTATTACAAGTAGAAGAAATCGGTGGGAGCATTTGTTTGACTTCTTATTAGTAATATTATTGGTAGGAACATAGCCAATTTACTTAAATTGCTAATATGATTTACTTACTTACTTATCATGCCATCTCTTTCTTATTAATTTCATTTCTTAATGACAATGGCAGTGAGTAAGTGTGGTGTGAATAAATCATAAGGTATCTACTTTGGATGAAGTGAACCTAAAGTCTACAAGTTTATGACTTATTCTGTGACACTAGTCTCCAGGACCCTATTTGAGACCATAAAGTGCTATGTGAAGACGACACATATAATAGGGATGATAAGGATTAGCAAAGCCAAGTGATTGATGCATAAAAGTATGTTCTTGTCATCGAATATGCTCAAGGTTAGGCTATTTTGAATGAAAATTTGGAAGTTTCATACACACGTCATTATTATACATAAAAAAGTGTTTGGAGAGGCCAGATGATTCCATTTGGATTTTCATTATAAAAAAAAACCATTTTTTTAACCCTTTCCTTTCCTTTCCTTTGCAACATCCCCATGAATCTCTTTGTTATTACTATTTCCTTAAGCCCCCTCTCGTTTCTCTCATTTCTCTCTCTCTAACTACAGATTTCAGGCTTCTGTCAACTACATCTTTGGCCTTTGTTTGATTTTCATGCAAAACAAAGATTTCCCATTCTTATTGCTCAACCTTTTTTCTTTGATTTTTGAGTAAATGTTCGTTCAGTGTATGATTTTCAAATTTTTTATTAATTTAGCAGGTTGTATATGTTGGAGATGTCATGATTAACAAAATTGACCACTTGAGTTCTCTTTCTTTTTTGTTGTTTTGGCTGGAAATTCACATGGGTACTCAACGAAACAAATGTTTTTTTGGTCGGGTTTTAACCAGAAAAATCGAGCCATAAACCAAAATGAATGATTCTAACTATATTGTTACAACTGAAGTTCAATAATACCATAATTAGCCCATTCTAGTTTGATGTGTGTCTTGTCTGGCTAAAACCAATCTTGACTATATCTATTCTACCCAAATGCATTACTATGGCACTAGCCCTCATTATAGTCTCAGTCTTTAAAGGTATAGTGATCTGTTGTAGATATTCTATATAGGCCTACTGGTTATTGCCAACTCTAGAGATACTAGTCCAATAATTTTCCCTGCAGGTGTCAATGCATCTCTCACTATTATCGTAGTTGTACTAACTGGTCTCATTGGATCAAATTTTGTGCAACACTTGATAAGTTACAATTTCGATATCCTATTGCTCAAGGAATAGCAAATACTTTTTGGAATTTAATGTTTCTTATAGTTAAATGAAACGACAGAACAAGATCCAAATTCAACCTTACTCGAGCTTGAGCATGAGATTAAGCTTGAGATTGCTTTAGAAGTGATGACAATGGATGATTCTTGCCATACAAGATGTCTAACATACATTTAAATAACATCACTTGCAATTTCTATTTCCTAAGAGCAACTATCTAGTGTTATAATGCGTATTTTTATCTTGAACCACAAAGTTATGACCATATTAGCGTCCAATCTTCTTGATTTGTAGTGCTCATAGACTTGGAACAACAGAACTATCAGCAAAAGAACCAAAGGCACTTGCTTTTTGTGTCAATTACTAGATTGAATTTTTGTATCAATATTGCATTTGTCTTAGGTACTTGATTGATGACATAAAGTGAAAGGCAATTGCATGATGATATTTTGACTTTTTAAAAACAGTTTCCTGATCCTGACTTACAACTGGTGCTAAGGCATCGAGTAAATAATTCTGCAGGACGATAGGGATATATTCAAATAGAAACCATCTGCCACTAGAAGTTAGTTCAGGGGCATCTGTAACTCGCTTCACCTGGTTCTATCCAGGAAGCTTCTCATCTGCTCCACAAAACCATTTATGGCCATTTATCTAGTTTGTACATATAGTGTTTCTAGTGCTTACCAAATGTCTGGAACCATTTCCTAGTCTAAACTATTGATGCATATTCCTATTACCATGAAGGGTGTTTACTATCTTGTAAACATCCCATTTGTTTAGTAGCTTTCTACATTACTTTTGAGGAGTTAATAATCTTTAGCTCATGATGAATGCATTAACCAGCTTTTGATTACAACCTATCTAGACTCAACTAATTGTGTTTTGATGTATTGGGAATGGTAATTATAATAATTCATGCTCTTTTATTTTACTTTTTTATGTACTTGTGATGATGACAGTTTTAACTTAGAAAAATCAGTATAAACACTTGATACAATTGTTATTCTTTCTTGCTTCAAGCAAATCAAAACACTTATAAGGCATTTTCGCGACAAGTACATTCATAATCATGCACGTGATAAGATATTACCCTGATATATTATTTGATATTATCTTCTTTGCTTTGAATTTATTGTGGTGCTTAAATATTAAAATTAATGTTTGTTTTGTTTTAGGAGATGAAAAGTGGAGATTGCATCAACTTAAGACTCTATTGAAGATAATCACGAATTTTGGGTGAAGTGAAGAGATTGTTGAAATGGATAAAGTTTATCGTTTGAAGAATTGGAGTTTAACTAGTAAACTTCCATTTATCCTTATCATGTAGGAATTTGAATTCGTTTTACATAAATATCTTTACAAGTTAGAGTTAGATTAGGATTAGATTAGAAAACCCTATAAAAAGGACGTCCTCACAACAAAAAAGTTCTCTTCTTACGTTTTTAGCAATTCTTTATCTTTTTTCTATTTTTGTTATTGGAGTGAAAGTCATGTGTGACTAAACTCAATCGTTCTAATTCAATTGGATTCGATATTTGGTAATGTTGTAGCTTGCAACCAAAAATAAAAAGAAACCAACTTCCTGTAACATAAATTAATGTAGTAGTGGAAAGTGGGATCGTTCCTACGAGGAATCTATTGGTAAATATTATACGAGTTGAAAACTAAAACAAATTGGGGGGTTGAATTAACATGATTTAAATAATTTAAAAATGAAAATTTTTTGAAATAAATGAAAATATTCAGATCTAGAAAATTAATAACGAACCTTAGTTTCGAGTCAGCTATGTAATCAAACTAATATGGATCATCGAGATAAAATTAAGTCCATTAACAAATACTCATTGGGTGATATTCTCTCTTAAGATTAAATTAATAGAAACATGTATTTTAATCACTCTTATTAACTAACAACTTAGATACGATCTTAAGTTTGATTAATTAATAACTTTAAGAACCAAGAGAACCAGTGAGCAAGACAATACACATATGATATGTATTCAATCTAGATAAGTATCTTTCCTAGAATTTCCAATCCCTAACGTAAAGATGGTAAACCTAATTGCCACTTTAGTTTAGCAAAACTAAAAGCCAAATCCTACTAATCTGGTTGTAAATTAAATCAATCAATTCCTAGTTGCGCATCCTAGAAATCAATCAATTCGATCATAAAAAGTAATTTGAAAGACACTTAATATTCGTCAATGAAATAAACTTTATTCAAAAAAATCTCACACATACTAGATGATAACGTGGTTTCCTTCAACCAAAAAGAAGATTTTAGCTACTTATAACAAAGTTAAAACCCAACAGAAAAATAGTAAAACACATAGTCTCCATATTTGCACTTTTCCAGAATATTACAAAAACTTTAGCCAAAATTGGAAAAACCAGCAGAAAAATGTAAAGATGATATAACTAGAAATGTCCTCTCTTCCCTCTTTTCATTATCTTTATCAGATACAATCTCTACATAATCAGACAGCAGATCCCCACCTAAAAGGCAACAACTTGATTCCCTAAATAATAAAAATCCTAAGTATAACGAATTTGTATTCAAATCAGATTCTGTAGATAAATTTTCCCTTTGCACATGCCCACACTTAGTCAAAAACTTTTTTATCAGCTGGGAATTCGAATTGTCTTTGCTTTCCTTGCATCTTTTTTATTCAAATTCATCTCCCATATGTTGAAAACCATATGAGAATAATTAAGAAACAAGTTCATTAATTTTAAATAAAAATTTCAACACATTAAAGAGATTTATATCCAAAGTTAGCATAAAAATAACAACTTATCAAATTCCCCCGCACCAATCTTTTGCTTGTCCTCGGCAAACTATATTTACATTCAATTGGCTAACTAATCAACTTCTTTTATTACAAGTCTCACAACAGCAAATAGTACACACTTCAAGAGTCAAACAATTTGTAACCAATGGATATCCCAGAGTTAACCATTCAAGTAATATAGACAAAGTCAATTTAAAGCAATCATATTTCAAAAACTAGCACATAATTATAGCAAACTCTCACAGATTGGATTTTACTCAAATCACTCAAGTATTTTTTGGTTTAGTATTTCACTCAAATTCTTCTAATGCAAATATTGTACCATGTGTTTGCTTTTTCACTAACTTTTCACCACTTGAGAGACAAACATGCACAAATCAAAAGGACTTTATTCAATGTTGTAATGGGCTATAGGTAAAGGTAAGGATTTTTTAAGAAATTAAAATATATTAAAAAATAAAGGGTTTACTTCTAAGGAGTCAGCCAAGGATCCTTTAGTACATTGAATCACTAGATAGATCTAACATCTACTGCATAACAAGCCAACAAATAAAAGTCTTAACACTAAACGACGATGCATAGGAAGCTCGGGTTTTTACTATCCAATTTGGGTATAACCAATTTCCTCTTTCTCATCTTTCTCAACCACGTTCAGAACCTTCTCGATTGGGGTGGGTGAAGAAATGGTGAAGAACTAGCAATCTTTTCTTCTCCATCCTTGTCCGAGCCCTATAGATCTTTACCTAGGTAAGTCTCCTTATTTGAAGCTCTTCAGTTTTTATCAATTTAGGGCACTTATCTTATGCCCTAAATCTCCAGTCGTGGCTGACCATCTGAGTGAGCGATGCACTCTGTGTTGTCCCTTTCTTCTTTTCCATTCTAGTCCGATCTCCATGGATCATAACCCAACTGTAATGTCCCTTTCTTCTTCTCCATTCTAGTTTGATCTCCATGGATCATAACCCAGGTAAGCCTCCTCCTTTGAATCTCTTCGATTTTTATCATTTTAGGGCAACTAATCTTATGCCCAAATTTTCCAAACATGGCCGACCAAATGAGTGAGTGATACACTTTGTGGGGGTCTCTCCCAGGTAGGTAACTCATTTTGAAAGCTCTTTTCTGCTCTTCTGGTCTCATTATAACTCATCATTCTAATATAGGGGTAGCTAAGACAAAGCTGAGAAAGAGGAGCTTCTCTGCTTTCATCAGGTGAGTCCCTTGCTCCTCTTTCTTGTTTTTGTTTGTAGACCTATGCTCTTTCATTTTTTTTCCTTGATGAATGAGATCTTGCAATCTGGAACAGTAGGTAGAAAGAACTTTGATTATGCATTACCGTATAATTTAGGATCAAACGTTAGATTCTCCATTGGAGAGCTATTCCTCTGCTACAGTAGGAGTTCAACTGATTTGTAATTAGTTGTTCTCTTATACTAGCTACTATGAGCTCAATAATAGAGGGTAGGGAAGTAGTCTTCTGTTCAAACCTCTTGTAGTTCCTCTCTTTCCAAATTTCTTGAGTGAAAGTGGCCACTGAAATTAGGATCACTGCTTTGTCAAATTTTGATACTGGTAGGTGGGGTAACTCCAGTAGTATATCATAGAGTTTGTTCGATATTGGATCACTCATACTAAGTCTTGAGACTTTACCCTATATTTCTTTAGAGTAATCACACTTAAAGAAAAGATGGTCTCTAGTCTTATCCTTTAGATTACATAGAGTGCACATCTTTGAGGAGGCCAAGAATTGTAGCATATCCATTGTGCTAATCTTGTTCAACATTACAAGCCAAAGCAGAAAACTAGTTTTAGGTTTAAGAACCTTGTTCCAAACCATAGAGAACCATTCCACTCTATTAGCTATCCCCTCACTCAATTTCTTAGTTTCCTTAAGAGTGATTTCTGAAACTGGAATCCCTTTCCATAAATAAGTATTCTTTT
>JANIJH010000005.1:8026148-8041771 GCA_024520975.1 Erythroxylum areolatum | reverse complement strand
TATTTCATAATTACAAAATGAAATGCATTTTATACAAAAACATGTAATTAAATGTTAATTACAAAATTTAAGAAAAAATTTATCGACAAACTAAGACTTTTCATCATCACTATTATTGACATATTGTGACCCAAGTATTTGTTTGACCATCTTTTCTAACTTGGTCAACTATCTTTCAGTACGGTTTAGTTTTTGCTCATTACGTTGTAATTTTTCTGAAGTATGATCTAACTTTTCTTCGTTACATTGTAACTGAGCCTTAAGCGATTGATTCTCCTCTTGAAGCATCGTTATATATGCTGGTCATGATGATAATGAACCAATTGGCTTAGACCTTTGATATACCCTAATCTTATACCAAGGATGTTGTTGCAAATGTCATTCACATCGGGCTCATTCCCGTTAGACAATGATCGCTACAACAACTCCTGCATCTTCTCCTACAATTTAAAACACAAAATCAAGATGTAATTCAAATATTATTACTTAGTATTACATAAATAAATAAATTCTAAAATTAAAATTTTTATATTTACATAATTATTTTGCATCTCATCAAACATCCAGTCTTCACCTTCTTTATAATGTGTCAGCTTATAGAGTGTGATAGGAGTTGAGTCTAACTCTGTTATACGAATTTTAAAAAGTTGGAACATAATTTTTTATATTATATTAACTAATACAATAACAACTTCTAAACTTTACACTTACAAATTCTTATCGTACGATAACAAATGATTTAGAGCCGATGTTATGAGGAGTTTTTATTTTTACTCTGTTAATTTTGACTTTCTCACACTTTTCCTAAATAAATAGAAGAAATAGTCATTAAATGCAAAAACAAAATTAATAGAAAGAAATCTAAAGAGAAATAAGACAAACTTATGAAGAAGCCCAATAATTACACATTTCACTCCAATTAAGATGTCTCTAATCGTAAAAGTTTTTCCTTTAGCCCAATTTGAGTATTCAGTTGCACCACCTTATGGGATGGTCCAGCCTAGGCTATCCCCAACCACATGCACTGTTTGTGCTGCTAAACATCCCAAAAGCCCTGCCACAATGATTGAGATGAAAGCCATACCCCACAATTCTTGTCATCTGTCTCTTATTCTCACCCTCTTCTCTTATTGCTTGGTCGCTTCTTGGATTCTTTATATTTCGAATGTTTTATGTTACTTGTGACTACATGACTTGATGACATAGTGTCCTCTTATGGAGGTATGAATAGAGTTGATTGGGTCCAACTAGATACGGTCGTCGTACAATTATTATATGATTGTATGTCACGACTTTAATGATGTCTAGCTTTTACAGGTTCTCTCTTACTCTTAGGATTACTAAACAGGAAATGTTATTATATGATTAGTAAATTCCTTATTTAAGAAAAACAAAGCACACTTGGTGACTTTTCAGGATTACTAAACAGGAAATGTTATTATATGATTGGTAAATTCCTTATTTAAGAAAAACAAAGCACACTTGGTGACTTTTCAGAGTAGCACGTCCAAGACACAAATTGATTTTCTCATTGTCAGGAAAAGTGTCAGATCATGGTGCAAAGATTGCAAAGTGCTTCCGACTGCACTCATATCGACTCAACATAAATTGCTAGTTTTGGATTTAGGAATTAAAGACTGGAGGTCACAGTTTTTTCCCACTCATTGTCGTAAAATTAAGTGGTGGAGGCTAAAAGGGGACAAGGTGGAACAATTTAGGACTCAAGTTTGATCTAATTCAACATGGTCTGTGAGTAGGGATGCAAATCAGATGTGGGAGAGTGTAATTTCTGTAGTGCGGGCAACTGCCACAAAACACCTAGGGGTATCCAAAGGGTAGGGGGAGGGCAGATGGAATATTGATAGTGGTCGAGTAAGGTCCAGGGGACGGTTAAGGCAAAAAAGAGAGCATTTAAAGATCTTTAAGTAAGTACAACAGAGGTAGAGCGGGAAATTAACAGAGTAAAGTATAAACTGGAAAAACAGAAGGCAAAGAAAACTATCTCAATGGCTAAAGGAGATGCATATGAGACTATGTACAAGGACTTGGATACATTAAAGGGCACACAAAAGATTTTCAAGCTCACACGAGATAGGGCACGTAGAACGAATGATTTCAACCAAGTTTGTTATATACGTGATGAAGCAGGATAGGTACTCACAGAGGCCCAAGCCATCAAGAGGAGATGGCTGAAATACTTTTATGGCCTATATAACGAAGAGATAGTGGGAAACATAGAATTAGGCGTACCCTCTGTGTCGGGGCATGTTCTTAACAGATACTCATGGGAAAGGGTCACAAGGGGTAAAATTATAAAGGTTTTGAGAGGGATGAGGAGCGGAAGAGTCGTAGGGCCGGACGAGATCGCTATAGAGACATAGAAGCGGTTAGGAGTTGTCGGTATTGAGTGGTTAGTTCAACTCTTTAATGTGATCCTAGAGTCAGCCAAAATGTCGAATAAATAGAGATTGAGTAAGTTGATCTCCTTATACAAGACCAAAAGGGGACATCCAACAATGTCACAATTATAGAGGCATCAAACTATTAAGTCACATCATAAAGTTGTGGGAGAATGTAATTGAAAAGAGAATCCGGAGAGCTACTTTTGTATCGGCCAACTAATTTAGATTTATGCCTGGTAGGTCTACAATAGAAACAATACATCTACTCCGTAGACTCATGGAATGCTACAGGGAATGAAAACGGGATTTGTATATAGTTTTTATTGATTTGGAGAAGGCGTATGACAGGGTTCCTAGAGAACTCTTATGGAGGTGTTTGGAAGTAAAAGGCATTCATATGACCTATATTAATGTAATTAGGGATATGTATAAAGGAGCATTGACTAACGCAAAGACGATAGAAGGCGACACGAAAGCGTTTTCTATAAGGGTTGGACTACATCAAGGATCTACTTTAAGCCCTTTGTTATTCACATTAGTGTTAGATGAACTTGCCAAACATATGCAAAGAGAGGTACCTTGGTGTATATTATTTGCTGATGATATTGTCCTTGTGGATGAGATCAAGGAAAAGGTCAATTCCAAGCTCGAATGTTGGAGAGATACGTTAGAATCGAAAGGTTTTAGAATGAGCATGTTTAAGATGGAATATTTAGAATGCAACTTTTTGGAAAACCAGATGGTACATAAGGCGGTGGTAGTAATTAGTCCTGACATCATACCACAGAGATCAAGTTTTAAATATCTCGGGTCCATCATTCAGAGTGATGGTAATATCAATGTCGATATAGTACATCGTATTAGTTCTGGATGGGTCAAACAGAAAAGTGCATCAAGGGTTTTATGCGACAAAAAAAAATTCCTTTAAAACTCAAGGGGAAGTTTGATAAAACGGTGATCCGTCCAACCATATTATATGAGACAGAGTGTTGATTGGCCAAATGTAGACATACAAGATAGTTGTTGGTCATAGGAATGCGTATGCTTTGATAGATGTATAACATTACCCAAAAAGATAAGGTCCGGAACCGTGTGGCGCGAGATAGATTACAAGTAGCTAGTATTGCGGACAAGTTGAGAGAGACTAGGCTTAGGTGTTTTAGGCATGTACGCAAGAGGCGCTATGATGCTCCAGTACGAAGCCGTGAAAGAATAACCCTTAGTGGATACAAAAGGAGACGAGGGAGGCCTCACAAGAACTGGAGGGAAGTAATCAAGAAGGATTTGTCAGAGTTGGCCCTTACTGAGATAATGGCTAAAAATAGAAAAGTCTGGCGTAATCAAATTAGGATAAAGGATGACCTTTCAAGTTCGCCAAAACAGTATAGTAGTTATTAGGAGGTGTTACTCGCAATACACAGATAATTGCGTAGGAAATACAACCCAACGTCTTTTCTCCATTTTTTAAGTGTAAGTCTTGGACAAAGGCTTACAGGCATTTCAACTTGGCTTCCCAAAACTAGTGTGTGAGGCAGTAAGATTGTCATACCTTTCGGGTCTCTGAGCAAGAACTCTTAACTTAATTAGAGACAAGAAGAGTCGGACTTTACATCTTATCTCGTACTCGGGGATTTGGACTCCATCAGGTATACACTGTTATTTTTATTTTCATTTATTTATATATTTATTGTAATTTTATTTACATAATATTTTATCGTGCTAATTGTACCTTTTTTCTCTGTAACCTACATCACTCTTATATTGTCTCATTTGTATGTGGGTCTATCGGAAACAGTCTCTCTATTATGTAGAGGTAAGGTTGTGTATTATCAGACCTCTTCAAACTCTGATTCATTGCGGGACTTCGGATTGGGTGTGATAATGATGATGTTGACGACATGACAAAGATATAATCTATTATCCTTCATTAAGAGTCTCTGAGGACTTCCTTTTGATTTTATCATAATTAACCCTTCAATTTTAGCTTTTTTAATATTTAAAAAAAATTCCTTAGTAAATTCAGAAACTTAACATGTAAAATTATGTATGTGAGCTATTTGTTTAATAAAATAAAACAGTTGTCCGTACAAAAACTTGTAAATCACTATTGTTTTAAAAAAGAATGCTCACATGGTAAGTAATCATTGAGATAATTCTAGTAACAAGAGTCATCCTTTGTGAAGAAAATGTTGCCCAAGAAGTTAAAATTCTACCAATTGAAAGTCTGAGAAGTCGTTAAATTAGGCACAGAGAGCTTTCAAGTCTGTTGAAAGTTCGAATATATTACTGCAAGCATTCAGTGCTTCTTTGACACTTTCTAGGCTTAGAAGTACGAACCAAAGTCAAGTTGAAGAAGCGGTGACCTGAGGGCTGGATCCATTCACCGACTGAAACTCAAGTGGGTTCTCCACCAAGCGGTGACTTGAGGGCTGGATCCATTCACTGACTGAAACTCAAGTGGGTTCTTCACCAAACACGTTGGAGCTCATCAAGACATTATTGACTCAATCCCATTACCCCACTAATTACCTTTCTAAAATAGAAATTACTTGCAATTGTCATAACAAAACTGCTTTAAATTCGTTAAGTAAAGGGTTTTTATTAAATTTTTAATTTGTAATTTTACATAATTTTCTAATTTTTTCATTAGATTGTAAAGAAAATATGACATTATCAAAGTTTTAAATTGCAGATTACAATTTTAATTAGAGTATACTGCATTCATAAGTATGTCCTTAATTATTGCAATCCACAAAAGTACTCTATGTATGTCATTTGATTAGAACATTTTGTCTTCACATTAGATTATAAAGATAATCTGATATTGCAATTTTAAGTTTTAAGGATTGCATTTATAATTAGGGTTAATTGATGACAATTATAATGAAAATATAGTTAGAATGCTTAGAGGTCGATTTGTTATTAGATATATTCACCTTTATCAGGTAAAGAACAACATAGTTTCTTGAACATCAAATCAATTGGAATCCCCTGATTTCCACTAAAATAAGTATTGAACAGAAAAAGGGTGAAAAAAAGAGGGAAGAAAACGTACGAATATAACAAATTGCTCATTGTCATATATGGTAAATTGCTGAAGATGTTTGAAAAGGCCATCAGCAATTTATGGTCATCATTGATTCAAGAATAGGAAATACATTTGTATGTAAATCAATGTGTCACAACTACATTTAGTTAATTCAAGAACATGGGAATGAGAAACTTTGTAATCCCAATCAACTATGAAGCCAAAGTTAGTAGCAGAACCGCCAGGCAACTTGTCAGGAGTAATGAATAGGAAGAGGATGCCCAATGGTGAGACCCAGGAGCCTGTAAACCAAAAAGATTATCAGAACATTGGTTACTTTAATTCTTTAAAGATTAGCATACGAAGGAAGATGTAATCAGGAAACTCTTACTCTGAAGGGACGACGAGACGAAAATCCTGAGGAGGATGTAAGTCCATGGAACCCAATATCGTATGCAATGCTTCCATCAGGTTTAAACAACCCGAAGTTCCTCTCAGAAGTTGGTCCAGGCTTCGAATTCTCATTGAACAATGCAAACACATAAGCTCTAGCCACTACCTTAGGCCGATAGGGTGTTCCCTTCTTTTTTGCCAGGCGTTTACGCAGATTATAGTTGTAAGTCTTGGCATTCTGTAAAGTAGCACCTGCCTCATTTTCGTCTCCATGCGAAGCCCAGCCTGTTTCAGAAACTATGACTTCCATCTTTGGAAAACCAGCCTTCTCCAGAGCTGCATAAGCTGCATCAACCTGAGCCTCGAACATGTTATCATAGTGCAGATTAGTCTTTGTATCTACAATCCCAGCATTTTTCTTGAAAAGTGCATAGTTAATGTCAATGTGCTCAGGATCATTCTTGTAGGCCAGGAAAGGATAAGCATTAATGTAAAATGGAGAACCAATCTGCCAAAAGAACTGCAACAATGGCTTCATGTATGGAGCAACATCTTCCCTGAAGGTACACGCTGAAGGTGGGTATGAATTGGCGAAGACGGCCTCTGAGTGTGGACTAGACACCTGAATGGTTTTGGTCAAGCCTAGTCTTCGCAGTGCAGCATGAACATTTTTTGCTGCAGGCAACAGAGCCTCCCATAGCTCGATGTCTGTACCCCCCAAGATCTCATTTCCCACTGCGATTCCAACGATACTAGTTCCAGGAAGGAATGGCTCCACATTTTCTTTCACCCAATTCATTGCACGATCCTCACCAACACTTATATCCTTCAGATACTCATTCGGAAGTCCAACTATGATTTCAATACCTGACCCTTTAAAGGCCCTGAGGACTTCATGATCAGCATCATAAATTCTTATATTCTTTATCTTGCAGGCTCTCAGGAGTTTTGCCACGCTTTCTGGTGAAGGTAAATTATTTGCTATCCTACCATAATTTACTCCATATGTACCTTTGAAACCCTGCACTACGAAAACTGCAGGGAAAGCAACAATACAATACTAATGGATTAGTCTACATAATAACTAATGAACCAAGTCTCGTAGGTATAGCTCAATAAACTCAGATTGAAATCTTATCTGCGTCACGTACATAAAGCATGTCAATAAGCATTTCATAGCATCAAAATCAAGGAGAAAGGTAAGAAGTGCATACGATTTGAGGAAGTGATCGAAAAGATGAGGAGGAGCCAGAGGAAGAAAGAAGAGAAACCCATATGTCTGGTGGACAGATTATCGGGGAAACCGCATTCCGTTTGAAGAAAAGAAGTATGTTACAGTCTTTTGTAAATCGAAAGTGTCAAAAGGATCAACCCTTTGGATGATAATGCAATTCTTGTTCCAGAGGTATGCCATTAAGACCACCTCCAAGGAAATATTGGAAAAAGATTCCTAGCCTTCTGTTAAAATCAGTTATAAAGAGATTCTTAGCCTTGGTCCAAAGAAGAAAGATAACTTTCAGGAGACTTGGTATTCGATTCTTTACTTTACTCTCAAAGTTCACCTTTTGGCTTACTCTTCCTAATATTGTTATCAGGCTACCTCTCAATCCCTTCTTTTCACATGGTTCACCTTTTAGCTTACTCTTCCTAATATTGTTATCAGGCTACCTCTATCCATTCTTTTCACTCTGGTTTCTCTTCCTCAAAGGTATTTTCACTGTCGAGAAAGGCCAAATACTAAGTCTGTCTACTGTTATAGAAGAATGAATTGTAAAAGAATAAAGTCTTTCTGATTGTAAAAGAATAAAGTCTTTCTGATATATCCTTTACTTGGACAAATGAGTTTCAGTTAGGAAGAAAGGTAGAAAATGGATGCGGTAGAGACATTTATGATGCGTACTGGGTTGAGGGCAGAGGTAATCAACAGCTTACTCTTGATGTGGAAAGTTTTGGACGGTTTGTGGACCCTCCAGATAGTTCAGTAATTCATTAAAGTGCTGTTTTCTGGACATTCCACTTCTGTTTAAATCTTTCTCTGGTTTGATGAGATAGAAAAGCTTAAAGAAACTGACGTGAGACTGAATAAACCAAACAAGATTCTTAGGATCATATGGACATTCCCTGCGGACTGGTTTTGGGTTTGAATTGACGAAGCTTCTACCCTGCAATCTCCTATGAAATTAAGCGCAGCTCAAGAAATTATCTTTTCACTTTTGGACTTTGTACCAGATCATGGTCAGATAAAACACCACAGCCTGTAAAGTGGACATACAACGTCACAAGGTTCACAAGTAATACATGGTAAGCTTAACAGAACAAGAACATAAATGGTCTTAGTTACTGACAACAGGCGTTTCAGAAAATTTCTGGAGTTAAAAGAGACTTAAGCTCCTGCACATTGCAACAAAAGCTAAAGCTACTACAACCTAAACTCTAGTGGAGGACAGGCTAACTTCCCTCCACATATTAAATTTAGCATACAATCGAATCTATCTGTGAAAACTACGATTAAAGGCTACAGTTATCCAAGAAATCCAAATGGTTGGTAGAACACTATGGATCGTGAACAATAGTACAGGGCATTAGCAGCTAACGGTAGGAGGAGCTGGATGCTTTGGAGCATCACTTAGCCCAATTTGATTAACTTTACCATTTTCCGCAATTCCATCCACAGTCTTTGCTTGCCCATCTATGCCTTCAGGTTTGTCTTTGGTCTCTTCCTCAGGTGCCGCAACACTTCCGTTCGAATTATTTTTATCTGGTCCCTCATTTGCTTCCACAGTCACAGTAACTGGGATGTCAGAATTATTTTTATCTGGCCCCTCATTTGCTTCCACAGTCACAGTACCTAGGATGTTCTTTTCACCATCTGGGGCGTTCTTCTCTGCCTCAGTTTGTGGCACCTCACCGACCAAGTCTTCATCCTTCTTATTTCCATTCTCATCGACTCCACCTGAGCTGGTTTCTTCAGCTGGTTTGTCCTTCAGTTCTGCTGCAGTATTTTCTTGCATTTCAACTTCCATTGCATCACCTTTGACTTCAGTATCTTCTGCACCCTTTCCAAGACCAATATCCTCGGTGATCTCTGAATCCTTCTTAAATTCTTCACTAGAAGTTTTTTCCTTGGTGGCATCCTCGTTTTCCTTCCCTTCATCAGGTTCCTTATCTTCTCCTTTCTCAGCCTCTGCATTTTGTTTCAGAGTTCCCTCAGCATCTTTCATTTTTATATCTTTCTCACCATCAGACTCTTCAGGAGCAGATTCCGTCTCCTTATTCTCCTTCTTTGAGCCAGATGATTTCCGGGAACGCTTCTTTGCTGGCTCCTTTTCTGGTGTCGGAGTGGTCTTTGCCTTCTGACTGATTCTTGCTGATCTCCTTGGGGTCTCACCCGTACCCCAATCAAACTCTGAGATTGGTGGATTTCCAGGATGAGCTTTCAGGTATTGCTCCAATTGTTTCCTGGTATTAATTTCTTCACCAGTTGGAGCTATGAACATAATTTCACTCTTCCTTGGCGTCCCTCCTCTCTTAGGATAGAACTGCAAAGTACAGATGGATAAATGTGTCAGACAATGAGAACTACTGCATAGCAACCACAAATAAGAGTACCTTTAAAGCCTTTGTTTCTGATAATCATACACAATTTATTGAAGAATAAAGAACTTCATGTAACTGAATAACCAATAAAACAAGGCAATAGAGCTAGATGGGAGATGGAACTTTTCACTGAAAGTCCCTTCCTTATCAACTACGGTTTGACTCCTCCCTGAGCACTTCGGATGTACTTAAAGTAGTAAAATCCCAAATGCATCAGGAAAATATAGGGCTGTGCAAGCTTAACATTGTAGGACAAACTCTCAACAAATTAGAAAAGAGATGGAAACTATCATCACAATCTCTTCCATTCAGGCATTCACTATATGGCGTGTATTAAGTATACTTTTCAGGAGTAAACTCGCATGCTTATTCTACAATTATGGATTCAGATAATTTCTGATATACATTGCAAGGAAAAGGAATTTAGTATATTAACTCGAATGTCTTCAATGTCTGCCAAGTGTGTTGTACCTACAAAGTTCTCTTAAAGTTATTGACAACAAATTACAAAGGTATATTCCATAATCATGGTAGGCAATAATGGAAGTAATGAAGTAATAATCAACTCCACCTATAAAGCCTCACTGCACCTACTTTGAACATAGGAAATCACCTTTTTTATGCTATAAAACTCATTGAGGCAAAAGACTAACAGAAAATATGGATTCAACAAACAGCGGAGACCATTAGGTGTAAGGGGATAATGAAAAACAATAGCAAACATAGTGTGACTAAACAATCCAAAGGTTAGGGAATAGGAGGAATGACAGGAATAATTAAATCCCATAAAAAAGAAAACTGCAATTCGTTGCAAAATCAAAAGGACCAGTTATGATTCAAGATGTACAATTTTACAACCACAGCTTGTGATAGTTACCAGAAAAGCAAAAGAGGGAAAAGCTTGAGAATAGGGCAAGGAATTCGAAAGCTAAAAATTAGTTGGAACTTGTACAACACAAAGAAAAAACAGACAGATACTCATTTTTTCCAATTTCTTCACCACGAATACTGAAACCAAACTCAAACATCAAAACACAAAAGTGTACACCATTTACAGAGAGAAAGATGGCAAGCATGAAGTTACAAGTAGTATAAAGTTATCAACAAAATTATGGGCCTTGCTGTAAAAATGGCATCAATAGACACTGTAATAAGCCGATAAAACAAAGTGGAAAATCTGCGAAACAATCTGTACTTCTAGAAAAATCAGAAGACAAACCCTCCTAAAACACTAATGTTTTATAATATACTGCTTATCAACTATTGAAAGAAAATATGGTAAAATTCAACAAATGCGTGAAACCAACACCACCAATAGCAGCAAACAAATATTTAGATTTTGGTTGAAATGCCGAAGACCAATCGAATCACATATCGACGACACATGACGAACCCCAAAGCTAATCTATCATTAACTATCTTGGCAACACGAAAGTAGTATGTGATATATCTACCAGTAACCTAAGGAAACAAGATGCAAATGTATAGTATATTTAATTAGAGCTTTGCAATAAGAAGCCAGCTTTGTGACTATCCCTTTAAGCTTTTGAAAAAGTCAATATAGATGGAACAAGTTGATTCAAGAAAGGGGATGAATCAGCGATTTGCATTGGAAAAAACTTCTACATTTTTTTTTTTTTGGAACATCCAAAAAAACAAGTTTAAACAGATAATTCAGATAGCATTTACGACAAATAGATAAAGCTGGAAATAAATTATATCCTACACATGTCAGGGACAGTATTCCATACAATAAAATATTTATTAGTTGCCAAAAAAAAAAACTTCATTAACAAGAAATTTGGAAAATTAGAATACCAGAGAAAACTTTTATTCTTTCTTACAGACCTGAATTAAAGCAAATAGTTTTACTCTATCTAGGGCTCCGTACATTTGAGTATATAAACCACTTGTAAAAGTTTCACTCCCTCAAAATTAAATGTTCTCTTCCTCACTTGACTACTTGAACCAGTGCATTCACAACATATAAAAAATGGAGAAGTATTATGCATAATTGTTTTATTCAAAAGACTAAAACAAACTCACAAAAATAACCCACAAAAAGAAAATTAGTAAGATCCTTCAAGATGTCAAAAGGATCCATTATCAGAGTAAACGCATGGGATATAACATGGGAGTCGCAGAAAAACTGTTCTCCCTTTATACTGAAGCAAGTAGCACTATTACCAAAATAGATTCCTCAGCTTGTTTTTAACAGTGAATGAGAATCTCCTTGCTATAAAGGAGATTATAATTGGACTAACTTTGCATAATCTTAACAACATTAATTAGGCACAACCTGGTATGAAAACTACCACCACGAAAAAGCTAGCAAGATATATCAAGAGAACATCTCTACAAAAACTTACAAATTTTATGCAAAGCCCTAATCACAAAATCTGGGAAACCTAACAAAAAAAGAGACATCACCAAGTTCCAACACTGGACACTAACCAAGAACTCAACCTAAATAACCAAACCCTAAACCATAATTCTCAACATTACAGCCATGAACACCAGATTAACAGCTTAAACCATAATTCTCAACATTACAGCCATGAACACCAGATTAACAGCTTAGAGAAAGGGGAAATAAAATATTCAAACAAGAAGCAACACCCTTCAAGGTACAAAAATAAATAGAACATAAAGCTCAAATCTTTGCAGAGAAACAGAAGCAAAGAAAAGGAAAAGAACGTAGGAGATACATAGAAAAGGGACAAGTATTATGAATCATTGTTTTTTATTCTTGAGACTGCAACAAGCTAACAAAATAACCTACAGAAACAGAACCAGTAAGATCCTTCAAGTTGTCAAAAGGCTCTATTATTAGAGTAAAACGCAGAAGGATATAACATAAGAGTCATAGAAAACACTATTCTCCCTTCACTCTGAAGCACGTAGCACTATTTCCTAAAACAATTCCTCGTCTTGTTTTTAACAGTGAAGGAGAATCTCCTTATTATCGAGAAGATTATAATTGGACTAACTTTGCATATTCTCCACTACAACAATTAGGCACAAGCTGGAACCAAAACTATAACACGAAAAAGCTAACAAGATATATCAAGAGAACGCTCCCCCTATAGAAAATTACCAATTTTATGCAAAACCCTAATCACAAAATTTGGGAAACCTAACCCAAAAAAAGAGAGACATCACCAAGTTCCCACCACTGAACACTAACCAAGAACTCAACCTAAATAACCAAACCCTAAACCATAATTCTCAACTTTACAGCCAGATTAACAGCTTTGAGAGAAGGGGAAATAAAACATTCAAGCAAGAAGCAATACCCTTCAACCACAAACATAAGCAGAACACAAAGCTCAAATCTTTACAGAGAAACAGAAGCAAAGAAAGGAAAAAAGGGTAGAAGATACCATCTTTTTCCAGGAAGATGGAGCCGGCAGCTCGACTGAAACAACTTCCTCTTTGGCCTCCATTCCTTGAACTGCAATACACAAGAACAGACCAAACCCTTAAAGCAAACAACTTTAGTCTCTCAGAAAACGCACCTATTCCTCTCTATATACCATGTGCTAACTGTGTGTGCGCGTTTGCTTTTAGGTGTGTGGTAGCAAAACGGGTACGGGGTACCTACCTACAGACCGTTTGAGAGTCTCTGAGATATGTTGCCGTTGTGACTTCTTGACTTCTTGTAGTTGTGTTGGTTTGCTAGCACCTCGCTCTATATTTTCCTTCTTAATCTATCTTTTTCTTAATTATTTAAATATCTTCGGAAACAATCACATTAATGTCCCAATACAAAAGGGCGGTGCTATTCTCACCCCACAAGGCACATAAGATCCATTGAAATCGAAGCTCAACATTTTGAAAAAGCATCCAATCCGAGGCTTACATGTGTCCAAATTCTTGTGAGGAAAAAATAATGTAGTTGAAAAGGAGGGATGAATTGAATACATGTGGAGTAAGTTTGCATTAGGTACACAATTCACTTTTGACCGGTCAAGTACCATATTAAACCATTAATTAAGATAATTAATATTTCTCTAATGTTAATTAAAAAAGGTGCTTTTCCAATCTCTTTATGGAAGGGTAATAAATAAACCCTTTAGTTTTGCATATTTACACATTATTTAAAAAAACTGAAAAGATAACATTTAGTGAAACCATAATGTAATGCCACATGACCTAATTTTTAGGATAAACAAAAAAAGGAAAAAGGGGAAGGTTAGGAGTTGGGACATCGAAAGTAGATAAGGTAAATTCTAAGATACATCTACATTAGAACACGAACTCGGCCCAACTCTCCACTAGATACGGAACAAAAGGAATATTCACGCGCTGATGGCAAACATGGGCTGCACTTCCGGTAAGGTCGATGCACACGACGCCGTAATATGAGCTGGAGTAGTTACGCGCTCGTTTTGGGGGTGGGGGGTGGGAATGGATAGAGGAGCACTCGAGTACGTAGTTTATATGATAAGATGTGTGTGCTTTACGAAGATAAGGAAATGAAAAATAAAACGGAATGAATAGAAGATTTCGGGTCCGAAAGGAACGTGGCGGAGTTAGTGGGAGGGCTATTGGCATTGGGAGCGTATGTTATGGTCAAAGTCAACGTCTTTATATGACTATTAAAAAGTGTTTTGTGACAAAATAATTATAGCATTTTTTAAATAAAATTTAAGACATTTTTGTTGATATTTTTTTTTATTTTTTTTTCCTTTCAAATAGAAGCAAAATTATATTTGTAGTTATATTTTTATTAGTAATAATTATTATATATTAGATAACACTTAAAAATAAATTATTTGTAATTAAATAAATTTATTTTAATCTCTTATATAATATTTATTAATAAAAATTATTTATTTTTATTAAAATAAATAATTTAATTTGAATTTTTATTTAAAATTAGCAATTATTTTAACTATATTTAAATTATATCAAAATTTATCTAAAATTTATATATTTTGAAAATATTTTAATTAAATTAAATTTATTATTAATTATTAATTATATTTATTTAACTTAATTAATAAATTAAATATATTTATTAAATAGAATTAATTTATTGATAATTTATATTAATAATTAGTTTTAATTAATTAAATATGCACTATTAATATATTTGGTTGATAATAAATCATATTATATGAAAACAAAAAAGTTACTTTTTATATTTTTCATAATTTTTGAAAACTAAAAGAAACCAAAACTAATTAAAAACCAAATCTAAAATAGAATCAAAAAATCCAAACAATATATTTTTGTACTAAATTTGAAAATAAAAATCAAAAATAAAAATAAAAATAGAAATAGAAGTAAACATGTAATATAAAATAAAATGTAATCTTCTGTAATAATAAATGTAAAAAATTCATAATTAGATAATAATTATAATTTTGGTAAAAAAATTAAATAATAATAATATTAAGCGATTCAAAATAAATACTAGACAATAATTTTAAATTCAAATAATTGTAGGTTAATTATAAATGTTAGACCAAGTTAAATATTTTGAATTTTTGATACAATTCAAAACTCAAATTTTAATTTTTTTAAATTCAAACTGAATAAATCTTAAAACCTAAACCCTTCAACTTTGAGATTAATCTATGAAGCCGAATTGATTAGATTAATTTGTACTGACCTCTAAACTGGTCTGAATATGGGCTTTATTTCTGGCTCACCTACGCTTCAATGCTTTTGGGTCAACACTCTCCTCTAAAGATTTGATTATGAAGAGACTAATAAAGTTTCTAATTTTTAAAAAGGACAAAAAAAACAATTATATTACATTTTTATTCTAATATCAATATCATTCATTGTTTTAAAAAAAACTTTAAACCTAAAAAGGTAAGAATAGTGTTATTACATAAGACTTCTGAAAACGATCGAGAAGGAGGATTGAATAGATCTTTTAATCTTTTCGCAAAGTGCTACAAAACAGAAAATTAAAACACGCAAAACAAACAAGCAAATCGAAATGTAAGAGAGTAGAGAAGAGATGCAAACACAGTGTTTATAGAGATTCGGTGCTAAGGCCTACGTTCTCTACCTAAGCTCCCACTTAGGATTTTGTCAAAGCTCTTTACTACACACTTTTTAGTTCAGAGTGAACGCTTCCAACTCAACTTAACTTCCAGCTCAAGCTATACCTTACAAACGATTTATTTTCCCGGCACAAATCCTACCTCCCAAGTGATTCTTCTCTAATCACTCAGCTCACAATA
>JANIJH010000005.1:8005557-8026048 GCA_024520975.1 Erythroxylum areolatum | reverse complement strand
CGTAATTCCTTCTTCCTATTCTTGAGTAGTCCTTTGAACATTCTCAAGTTTCTAGCATAAAGTGCTAGTTCTTCATCTTCTTCCTCTTCATCTAACTCTTCATCACTTTCATCAAGAGAAGAAACATTAGCTTTTAAAGTAATTGATTTTTGTGACTTACCTCTTCCTCCTCTTGATTTGAGAATGACCTTATAGTTTATAAGTGATCCCACCAAGGCATTGAATTCCAATCGATTGAGCTCTTTAGACTCCATAATGGCTGTGACTTGTGAGTCCCATTCTTTTGGCAATGAACGAAGAATCTTTTTCACCTTCTCGCTATCCGTCATATACTTTCCAAGGTTGCCTAATCTATTGATAATTTCTGTAAAACGATCAAGCATAGTGAAAATAGACTCACCTTCCTTCATGACAAACATTTCATAGTCATAGAGAAACATGTTAATCTTTGTTTCTTGAACTTAGTTGGTTCCTTCGTGAGTGATGCGTAGTCTCTCCTACATTTCTTAAGCGTTAGTGCATGAGTTCACTCGATTAGGGGTGAGCATTCGGGTAATTCGGGTCCAATTTTCACTGTTCGGGCCCGGCCCGAATTACCTGAAAATTTTTTCCATCTTACCCATCCCGAACCTGAAATTTCATTACCTTAACTTACCCGGCCCGAATTACCTGAAATTTTATTCGGGTAAAGCCCGAATTACCCGAAATTTTGTTTGGTTCTCTTTTAAAAATTACACAAAATAACTAAATACTTGAATTACATTTTCATATCTCAACAAATAGTTGAATTCACTAATAATATAACCAAATATTTCAATTAATTAGCATAATTAATCTGTTAATTCTACAAGAAAAATAACGAAATGTATGTTCATAATTTTTTTTAAACCTAATTCGGGTAATCGGGCCGGCCTGAATGTTTTTGGAGTTACCTGTCCCGGCCTAAAAATAATTCGGGTAATACCCGGCCTAGCCCGAATTACCCGAAATTTAACATTTTCTTACCTGAATTAATTCGGGCGGGGACGGGTAATCGGGCCGGGCTGAATAATGCTCATCCCTACACTCGATTTCTCTTCTCAACAGTGAGAACGCAATATATCAACTTCATGGCTTTTGCGTTGATGTAGGCTTGCTTCCAATCATTGTCATCATATTCCAGCTCCATCTTTACCTCACCATTTTCATTCAATGGAACGTGTGGACCGAAGATTATGATCTACCAATACTCCACTCCCTCACTTATGATGTGGTATTTCATAGGATTTTTCCAAGAGGAATAGTTAGTACCATTAAAAAGAGGAGGGCGATTATTTGTGTTACCTTCTTCCGCTATGTTTTTATGTGTCAAATTCAGCGTCATCCCTGTATTTTTCTGCTCTGATACCAATTGAAAAAGATCTAGAAGGGGGTTTGAATAGATCTTTTAATCTTTTCGCAAAGTGCTACAAAACAAAGAATTAAAATACACGAAACAAACAAGCAAATCGAAATGTAAAAGAGTAGAGAAGAGACGCAAACATAGTGTTTATAGAGGTTATGTGCTAAGACCTACGTCCTCTACCTAAGCTCCCACTTAGGATTTTGTCAAAGCTCTTTACTATACACTTTTTAGTTCAGTTTGAACTCTTTCAATTCAACTTGACTTCCGGCTCAAGCTATACCTTACAAACGATTTATTTTCCCGGCACAAATCCTACCTCCCAAGTGACTCTTCTCTAATCACTCAGCTCACAATAATAACAATGATAGAAATGAAGTAGTAAAGCTCAGTACAGTTGAATACAATTAGAATATGCTAAGAGCAAATTGAGAGCGATGTGAAGATAATTTCGAACTATGATAAGTATGCTTCACTTTGGACTTGTGTAATCAATCCTCTAAAGTTCCGTCCTTTATTTGCAGGCTTCAAGACGTTTTTAGACGCTGTAGAACTCTCCTAGCCGTTGTAAAACGTTCTTAGCTGTTGTATGAAGATTTTCTCCCCTTTGAAATTAATTGACACAGTCAAATTATGTTCGGCTGCAATTGATAGTCGACTAGTCAGTGTGTAATAGTCAACTAGTACATTATAGTCAACTTGTCTTCAAGAATTAGTCGACTAGCACTAACGTTTTTAATGAAAATTTCAGCTCCGCTCTTCGAATAGTCGACTAATATAATGATAGTCAACTAGTCCATTTAATCAACTGACAGGTCTGAAGAACTCTCCAAGCATTTGTAGAACGCTCCTAGCCGTTGTATGAAGATTTTCTCCCGTTTGAAATCAATTGACACAGTCAAATTATGTTCGGCTGCAACTGATAGTTGACTAGTCGATGTGTAATAGTCGACTAGTACATTATAGTCAACTTGTCTTCAAGAATTAGTCGACTACCACTAACGTTTTTCATGAAAATTTCAGCTCCGCTCTTCGAATAGTCGACTAATATGATGATAGTCAACTAGTCCATTAAACCAACTGACAGGTCTGATTGTTAATAGTCGACTTGCAACATGATGGTCGACTTGTCCCAAACTCCAACTGACAGATCTCACACAATCTCCAATCTTTGATTGTTGAGATGCTTATTTGAATTCTTCATACAAGATCTTCTCATGAAATACACGTTGTTTAATTCTGATACTCATTATTGCAATCTTAATTTTCACAAATCGACTTTATTTAAATTTCATCTGACTTGAAAATTATCAACAACATAATAGTCAACATGTGCCATCATTAGTCGACTAGTGTACCACCATCTAAATACCTTAAATTATTTCTTAACCAATTCTTTAAGTTTTATTATTATCAAAACATAGAAGGATTTAATTTGTCAATCTCTATTGGTCCAACAACTTCCTGTTTTGCAAGGGTCGGTAAATAATCATTAATTGTACATAACCGACCTCTAAATCACAAAAGAATAATCTTACTAATTATTATTAGATTTATCTTCAACTTTAAACTTAAAATTTAAATAAAATTATAAGTAATTTTAAATTAATTTTATTTTAAATAGTATAAAAATTTAACTCGCTACCTTCAATTTTAGATTTGCATATTTCTAAAGATTTTGAATATATTTAATATTAGAATAATTTACAATATTTAAAAAATAAATTGAATTCAATATATTATTCAAATTCATTTACATCAAAATAATATCAAATCTCATGACATCACTTTTGTTCCGGAATGCACAGCGAATTAGAAGAAATTTCGCTATCAAGGTAGATGGGCTCCATCAACCACCGCCCGCGAGGCATGAGTTGACCTCTGAAGGATTCCCGTGTTAGGGTAAGTGTCCAAATCATGATATGGCCGTATTACAAATACTAGTGAGTTTTGGAGTCCGCTCTTCAATTATGTTTTGGAATTTTTGATTAACTTTATAGGAGTTCGAGTTTTCTCTTTAATATTATTCCGTCCTATTCTGTTTATTTAAAATTTAACTATTTATTTATGTAAAACTTATACAAGATTTATTTAAATAAATAATTGAGATATAATTAATAAAATAGAATAGAGTAATCTTGAGAAAGAATCTGGCTCTCTTAAGAGGGCACAGAAAAATCTAAAGTAAAAAAGATCGGAAGGTAGAATGCAACACATGCAAATGCAACCCCACCGTCACCTTTGAAATTAAGACTGCACTAGTTCTTGTTCCAAATCACTACAGGTGAAACTTTGAAACTGATAACTGATACATGAAGGACGTCATGGCACCTCCTTTCTTTGTCGCCTTCTTTGTAAACAAGAGGCATACGACTCATGGTCTAGGAAAATCTTAGCCTTGCCTTCAATAATTTCCTCAACTGTTCTGCCCACTTGTTCTTGAAGAAAACCAAAGCAAAAGCAACACATGTTCATCATTTTCTCAGCTTTTTCTTCTTCTGCTTTTTTCCTTTCTCTTGCTTCAGCCTTCAGGAGCCAAGAAGCCATTTTTGAAAAACCACGTAGCTTCTTATTAATCTCTTCTGGGTCATCTTCCTTTTTTCCTGCTAAGTAAGCCGTTGCGGAACGATGGTCGTCATCGAACATGAGTAAGATTTGTTGGTGGACTAGTTTAGTGATGTGTATAGTTCTCTTCCCATTAATGGATTTATCAAGTTGTCTTCTTCGAGTAAAGTATCAAACTTTTCTGTCCTTACGCAGTCGAGGAAATGTGGCAAAGTTTAAAGTCAAGACTCTTTGTGTCTTATCATATGTTTGTACCATCTCTCACCTCTCTTTCTTGATAACAAACCTCAAAATCCAGTAATTGTTTCGTGTGAGCTGGTTTCGGAATGGACTGGAGCCGTCATAATGGTTCAGCTATGGAAATTATGCGTTTATTCCATTTCAGAGTCTGTTGTTTGTGTCTACTTCTTATGCTCAAGACATGTACTGCCGGCCCTCCACATCAAGGCCTCATATATCCTGGTTTTGAAATATCTCAGACGGAATCTGTTGGGAACCGTGGCTTGTTCTTGCTGTCCAAGAACTCAACTTTTGGTTTTGGCTTCTATACTAGCCTTGATGTCAATCTATTTGTGCTTGTTGTAAAGCACATTACCAGTGCCAAGGTGGTTTGGACTGCTAATAGAGGCCTTTTGGTGGATCATTCTGATAAATTTGTGTTTGATGAAACTGGGAATGCTTATCTGCAAAGGGGAAATGGTTTAGCCTGGTCCAGTTATACTGGAGGTCAAACAGCTACTTCAATGGAGTTGAGGGAGTCAGGCAACTTGGTGTTGCTTGGGGATAATGAAAAAGTTCTTTGGCAAAGTTTTAGCCACCCAACAGACACTCTTTTACCTAGTCAGGAGTTTGGGGAAGGGATGAAACTCCAAAGTTTCCCCAACAAGAATAAACTGTTCAATTTTCTTGCGATCAAGTCTGGTGATTTGGTTCTGTATGGAGGTTACAGAACTCCACAAGTCTATTGGTCCTTGAGAAATGACAGTAGGAAAACCAACGACAGTGTCGGTGGCAGTGTTTACTCTGCATTGGTAGTCTCCAATTCATGGAAGTTCTATGACGAGAGGAAAGATTTGCTTTGGCAGTTCATAATTGATAAAAACTCTGATCAAAATGCTACTTGGGCTGTTGTTTTAGGAGCAAATGGGGCCATTGGTTTCTATGATCTTCAAAACGGAAGGGAAGGAACCACTGCAGCAAATAGGATACCGCAAGATTCCTGCAGAGTTCCTGAGCCGTGTGACCCGTATTACGTTTGCTATTTTGATAACTGGTGCCAATGCCCTCCACTTCTTAATTCCCAGTTTGGTTGCAGACCTCCAGTGGCCTCAGCCTGCAATAGCTCTACAGCTTCAAGTGAACTTTTGTACGTAGGTAAGAGGCTCGATTACTTTGCCTTGAAATTTGCTACACCCCTCTCAGAATCCAACTTAAATTCATGCATAGAAGCTTGCCGTCGGAATTGTTCTTGTGTTGTGCTGTTCTTTCATGAAGGCACTAGTGGTTGCTTTCTGTTTGATCAACTAGGAAGCTTTACTCGCTCTCAGGAGGGCTCTTCTGGTTACATTTCATACATTAAGGTCTCAAGTGAAGCTCTAAGTTTCAGAAGTAGAAAGACTGAACGGAAACAGGTCTGGTTGATTGTAATGATAGTTGCTACGACAACAGTTGTCATTGCTGGTTTAGTATATCTGGGATTCTGGTTCCATCGAAGAAAGAAGAAATTGCTGGAATTTCCTGAAGAAAACTTGGAAAATGATAGTTTTTTGGATGGTTTATCTGGAATGCCTGTCCGCTATAGTTTCAGTGATCTCTGTACAGCAACTAAGAACTTCACAATGAAGATTGGCCAGGGAGGGTTTGGCTCAGTCTACCTGGGTACGCTTCAAGACGGCACACAACTAGCTGTCAAAAAATTGGAGGGCGTTGGACAGGGAACAAAAGAATTCAGAGCTGAAGTGAGCATCATAGGCAGGATTCACCATGTTCATCTGGTCAAACTCAAAGGATTCTGTGCTGAGGGGTCTCACAGACTTCTTGTTTATGAATACATGCGAAAAGGGTCTCTGGATAAATGGCTCTTCAAGAACAATGAAGCAAGCGTCTTATTAGATTGGAATACAAGGTACAACATCGCACTTGGCACAGCAAAAGGTTTAGCTTATCTCCATGAGGAGTGCGAGTCAAAGATCGTGCATTGTGATATAAAACCTCAAAATGTACTCCTTGATGATAATTTTACTGCCAAAGTATCAGATTTCGGTCTGGCAAAACTAATGAGTCGCGATGATAGTCTTGTTTATACTACGGTAAGGGGTACAAGGGGATATCTTGCACCAGAATGGATCACAAACCATCCTATATCAGAGAAGACTGATGTGTATAGCTATGGCATAGTTTTGCTTGAGATCATTGGAGGCAGGAGGAGCTATGATACAGAAGAAGATTCAGAGAAGTTCCATTTTCCTTCCTATTCCTTTAAGAAGTTTGAAGAAGGAAAATTGGAAGAAATCGCAGATCCAAAGCTTGGAATGGATGGAAATGAACAAACGGTGGTGAGTCTTATCAAAGTTGCATTATGGTGCATACAAGATGATAAGTATATGAGACCTCCCATGTCCAGAGTTGTCCAGATGCTTGAAGGTCTTTGCGCTGTGCCTGAGCCACCAACTCCTTCCCAATCAGCTGCACGCACCTACTCTTTCCTAAGATGGAACGTGAAAGATTGTTCAACTTCTGGTCTTACTGATCTCAACACAGACACATCTCTATCAAATGTTGAGGAGCAAGGTTCCAGATGACAGAAAGCAGTTTTAGAGGTTGACATGTTTTTAAGGAAACCAGAGGCTTCAATCCAGGAATTGTTGAGTTCTTATGAGCAGAAGTTCTTATTGCTGTTCAGGGCAATTAATACTCATGAAGCTTTCACATCTACTCAATAATGTTTACCCTACATAACGAATCTCAAAAAAAACCTTTGAATTGTGGCTCTTCTTCAAACAAATCTAACTTGGCCTAATTTATAAACATATCCTCGTCTTTTAATTTAATTATCCTGCATAATTTTGAAGTCATATTCAGGTTCTCTTATTCTCTAATGACACTATGCCAATAATCTGAATGCCCTCCTAGTTGGAAATGGAATTAGCAACGAGTCAAGTCGTCTATACCAATAATCTGAATTCCCTCCAAGTTGGAAATGAAATTAGCAATGAGTAAGGTTGTCTTTACCAATAATCTGAATTCCCTCCAAGTTGGAAATGAAATTGGCAATGAGTCAAGTCGTTGGCAGCAATGAGTCAAGTCGTCGACAGCCTTTTTTTTTTTTTTTAAAGTTAAGTTCAGTTCGATTTATCGAATGTTTAAAATTTAATGGAGTTTTAAATATAATTTTAATTTCAAATCAATTCTTTTTAGTGATTTAGACAAAACAAAGATGGGATGCAACATCTTAAACTTAGAACTCTTTTTCTCTATTAACTTTGGTTAGATTAAGATCGGGTTGATCTGCACCATACCTAATCGCCGACACTATGTTGCTTTCAACACATCGTATGTTACTTTCAAGACATCATTATGGAAATATATAAACGATAACGTGCGAAAGATAACAGCAGTGGCCGAAGAAAAGTAATAATATGATGTTATCATTGACAACTTGAGTGAAAGGAGATCCGGTGAACCATAGAAAGGGGCAAGTTGTACCAATAACTTCAGGTCACAAAAGAAGGATATTCAGAATTCAGATTGGTGGATTGTAAAGCACAGAAATTGTACTTTGGACTTGGCCTACGTCGGTTTTCTCATCTTAATGTAGACTTAGTGCAGATGAAGTCAAGGAAATGTTTAGCAAGTCGAATGATGAAGGAACGAATTAAGGGGTGTTACCCCACATCATAGACTAGGCAATTGTTTAATGCCATCTGGTGTCTGACCATGATTTCTGAAACATAGCTCTTAGAATTTGGTGCTGCGTCAAGAATTACAAGCCTACTTTGACAATAACCTAACTCTATTGTTTAAGCATGTTAACTTGGACTTTTCAAGCAACCTAAAAGGTGCAAATAGAGCTTTTTGCGTGGGTCACGCATGGAAAAAAGAGTCTTGATGAGTTTAAATTTTTAGATTTGATCGGATTTGGAGTTGACAAATTCTTTCCAAACCTAATTAATTATAAGAAATTGACTTAATTAATAGACAAAAATAACTTTTACTGTTCGAGTACTCCAAATTACGCAAGAAAAAATAAGAGTTGGATAGGTCTGACTAGAGCTAAGGTATACAATCCAAAATTATTTTTGGGTTCAAACTCGGACTCAGGAGGGCTAGACTCGGTCCGGCCTTACCAGTAGTGTGCATGATTGCTAATCCCCTTTTACCAAACAAATGGAAATTTAAGCATAAATAAGTTACAACATAAGACGTGAAATTCATACCTTGTTTCCTTAATCTTTCATCCCCCTTTGAAAGCAACATGCAAAGAAGGCAAAGTACTTGAACAAAGGAGCTCTGGGAAAAGTTACTTGAAGAATGTTACAACCTGGAAGAGATCTCTCAACCCAAAAAAAGAAAAGATCCGTAGGAAAAAAGTGCAAGTCTTTTGGATGGTAAAAATGACACCAAGTTCACATCAGAAAAGTCGTACTATATTTCAGCAACCCCTTGCAGCAGACGTTAAGAAGCTCTATGTAAAAGAGTGTAGTAAGGATTTCGGTTCAAAAAGACTAGGTAGAGTTCGACCATTGGGGTGAGTTTTATGTCAGGTCTCTTCATGTTCATTGTCATCTTCTTCAGCACACCAAAGAATTATAGTAAATGAAGCCAAGATATAGCTGAAGGCACAATCAAAAGAGGGAAATCTTTAGGTTCAATTATGACAGATAGCAAAATTCTTAAAACTTTTTCCAGTTTTAAAAGGATGCTAACCAAAGGTTTTAGCATGTCATAGAGAAGTATATAAGAAGAAAAAGAATAAGGATGTTTGATCGATTATAAATGCCTACGATCAAGAACTAGAAAGTTAATAAATTTCATGGTTGGTTAACATATTTATACCTCTTTCAAACCTTTGCTTACTTGCGGAGTAGAAATGCATTGCCAGGATTCACTTCAATCCGTTTCTGGTAATATTCATCAGTACTATCACGCCTGAAAAGGTCTGATCCATCACCACCATAGCACCACCACGTCCAAATCTTCTGCCACCACCTCGACTACCAACTCCACTATCTACCAGTGTCTGCAGTATACATCTTTCATCTTCGTCATCTTTCTTTACTACTCTTTCTCCCAAACCAGAACTTGAAAATAGTTTTTGGATTGTTGAACTAGGTTCTTGTTCATTTTCTTGATCACCAACACATTTCTTTGGTTCCAGTTTGTTGCTGTGTGGTTCTAATGGTCTACTCTCCTTGGTAATCTGGAGGCTGTTTCCTTGCAAAGCCTGGATGGTGGTTTTCTTGGTTGCCTCATGAAAAGAACGTTAGAGAATGCAAGGATCCTGTTGAAGAGATTTGCTATGTTGTCTGGATAATTTGAAGCGGCTCATGTGAGGAGTCATTAGAGTGAGGAAGCCATGAGTTTAAGATAGGCGTCGAAGAGCTCCATAGAGCTTGCATATGTGAACAAGTTAATAAAGATCATCACACACAATGCATCTATAAGCCTGGATATTACAATTCAACATCTAGATAAAAGATAAAGATAAAGCTTCAAAATGTGCTTATGAAGCATAAGGTCAAAGAACATTGTAAGACCTCCAAAGTCGAGAAATCCAAGTGCTAAGTACTGGAAGTAACAGGGAAGTCTAATGAAACAAAGAAGCAGATGAAATCTAAGCATTCAAATACTCCATGTGTTTTTTCATTGCAAAAAGGTGTCCATATCAACTCAGGCAGCCTCTAGAGATACTGATCATAGGCCATCAGTAGGACCAACAGAGTTCTAGAGTATTATTTACCAAATATAGCTTAAGAAATGGACGGCCTTCATGTCTTGCTAGAAAGGAAACAAGCAAAAGATACATTACTGTCCATCTCATATGCCGACCCATGTTGCCCCCTTCTTCGAGACTGTTCGAGGTAGAAGCCAAACTGATGGTGCTTTTGTATGTGCATCTTATGTGGCACTAAACGAGACAATCACAAGTGTTGCTATAGACTGCAAACCTATTATGGAATTGAAGGTGACTGCTTTAGATGGTCTAATCAAAGATGATATTAAATTATAGGCTTAGAGCTTTTCCTTTCATGTTAATTTTTCCATGAGTACTTTATTCTTGAATGAGAACATTTCATCCTCATAAGTTTTGTATAGCCTACCACTTTGCACCTGGAAAGCAGTAAGCCTGCATGCTTGCATAGAAACTTTCTCCTTAGTCAATAACTTAACTATAAAACATTTTTTTGTTTCAGTCAACATGATCTTCTAAGGTCAGGAAATCATTATAAACAGAAGGATGGAAAAGCAAAATGTAACCAGGCCAACGCTGATAGAGTAATGCTTTATAACATAAAATCAGATGTTATTTCTTACCATCATTTTACTAATGAGGTCTATTATTGATTGATGCAAGGAGTAGCATCATGTATCACTTTAATGACTTCTTAGTACTTTCAGAAAATAATGTTAATAAATGATGGAAATCCCTGTGGTCTTTAAAAACAAAAGACGAGGTTGTGTAGGACATGCATTCAGAAAGAACAAAACATTTTCGTGTTTAGGAGACCATCAAAATTTCAGGTATTTGTTATGTTTCAATACAAGTGGTTTAATAGCAGTTCTTTTCTTTGAGTGAAACCCCGGCTCTAGTTGCACTGACAAGTCAGCCCCTTATCAAATCATATAGTCATGAACTCTTTAAAACTTGTAATGAATGATGTATTCTTAAGAATGCGTTCTTTCAAATTAACATATACCTCTCTTCTTCAATAACATTCAGATTGACGTTTATGCAATTTGTCCACGAGATTGTATAGGCTCATTCGAAAGAATGAATACATGTCTTCATAAAATTATGATGATCATGTGAGATCAAGGCTAAAGATCTGCAGTTGGAGAAAACTTGCAGCAATCTAATTAATAGTTTTCTATATTCCCTCAAAACCTAAGCACATAATCGATTGAGAAGACATGAAGAGATAGTAAATCATCCTCAAGGAAGGCCACAAAATGCATCTCTTTCTTTGCTATACCTGAATCACATAAACAGTCTCCAGAGAAGGGCCGTTTTCTTTTCCATACGCTATCCTGAATGTGGAAATCCACTTGAAACTCATTCATTTCAACAATTTTCAATTTGATTTGGTTGAGATAAAGAACAAGATTACAATAAGCACCTATATAGTGTTTTGCATTTTGCCATTTTTATCTAACTACCACTACATCTAACAATAGCATGTATGCATATACACAGGTCAAATGCTTACTACTTCATCTTCTAAATCGAGATCCTTTGTTTGACCTACCGCGGCCAGTATTCCTTTTATCCCAGACAGAAGCCCAGAAGAACAGGGACATCCAAAAAAGAACAGCCAAGAAGATTTGAACTCGATCCTGAAGCCTGGACATGGATACAACAACACCTGCACCAGGATAAAATCATAAGAGAACAGCCATATTCCTATATGCATCACCTATGCAAGTTAAAAAAATAGGCTCTTCTAATGCAAATGGGCCAAAGTTCAAATCTTTAGTTATCTTCCTCTCGAAAACTCAGAAAGACTAAATTTAAACAATCATACATATCCTAAATAAATATAACTATTACCCACATTAAAACAATCAAACTGGTCCATATACGTCCATGAAATAATTAGAAAAACTAATTCTAACAACATAGGCTGTACAACAAGTACCAAATTTGACACTAGTCCAACCAAACTGTATCTTTTGAACTTCAAATTTGAGAAAGAAATCCAAATACTAAACTAATACAGCACCACTCTACCACACAACTGACCGTTTAAAACTATCTCAACCGCAAAAAGAAGACAAACTTTAGTCTTAATTTCGTTTAAACAAATATTTTTAACAACTTGAATTTGTATTAAAAACCCAAATAAAACGAGTTTAAAAGCTAAAATATCGATAAAGATCGAACCTTTGAGCCGATTAGAACCATTTTCAGGAGGTGGGTCGGTTTGTGGTGGCGGTTGAGGGGACAAGGCCTGAGAAGGGAGGAGCAACTGCCGCCGATGTGGCGAACTGGGATTCGCTCCAGAAGGTGGTAGAAACGGACGGGTTTGATTAATCCGAAAAGATAAAGAAGATAATCTGGAGTTGATTACTGGAGATATTGAGCTCAAAGTAGAGGGAATAGCCATTAGAGCAAAGATGGAGAGTTTGTCACTTGGTTGCATGTGTTCTTTTCTTTGAGAAATTAGAGTAATAAATAGACATGTAAATATGTGGTAAGAAAATAGAAAGGGCATTTATTTTAGGCTATGTTAGGTTGGTTATTTATTAATGAAATGTAATAGAATCAAGTTCTATGATTTGAGTTATATAAAAAAAAAACTTCTATGATTTGAGAAGAAAGTTTATGATAAAATAGAAAAGAATATGATAAAAATAGAGGGTTCACGTGACATTTTATTGCATTATAAACAGAAAAAACAAATTACTTTTTATTTGAAAGAGTTTAGGAAAAAATGTAGAATGAGAAACAATTTTTTTATTATGTTATAAACCATTTCATCTATTTAAAACAATAATTTTTAATATTATATTTATTTATATTATATTTTATTATAAATTATTTCATTTAAATACAAATCTTGCATTAAAAAAAAAAAAGCCTCAGGACATAAGATTTTTGTTCCCATTATCCTCTTTTAACCTATCTCTGCCACGTACATTTAGACATAAAATGACATTATATTAGGACAAAAATAGAGTTAGAATCGGCTACGAATAGGAATGCGAACCCTTCTTTTATTCTCTAAGAGAAGAAGGCTTGTAGATTCTCTTTTTGTCTTTTTCAAAAAATAATTAAGGACACTTAAAATGAACATTTTGACAAATTGAAATATATATTCACAAGCTCTATATCAAACACTTTAAAGCAAATCACGATTAGTGAAGAGTTAGTGATAATAATATAAGTTCGATTTTTTAATTTGAGTTTAACGCAAAATTTAATCAAATTTTTAGATATAATCATGTAATTATGTTATAATCTTTAATAATATGAAATTTTGATATTTATTTAATTAAGAGTTAAATATTTTACTCCCAAAACTCAAATATCTCCATAATTTCTACACAATTTCTTATTCTATAATTTTCTACTTCATATTTGATTGGTGTATGATTTAAACAATCTATTTTACCTAACTCTTAACCAAGTATTTATGAATAAAATAAAACAAGATTAGTATAGACATCCTTAACTGTAAAGATGACATTTTGTTAACTATTAGTTGGAATTAAATCGTTTATTAATTTACAAAGTAACAATTTTACTTAACTTATGGCAATAATAAGGTAATTTTTCAAGTTGAAAGCGGTCTATTGGGGATTTAAGATATGAATTATGTATAATTGTATAAATTAGAATTAAACTCATTACTATTTTTATAAACTTCAAATATATTATATTTTATTCATATGAATTAATTAATTGTTGATATATAATTATTATAGGTAATAGTATGCATATTTGATTAGTTATAGTTAAATTTCTTCTTAACACATATTCTTAAAAAATGAAATTGAATTAATATCAATTAATTTGTAATAACATATAATTAAAAATACTAAAATACTAAAAATAATCTAATTATAAATATATTTATAAGCAAATAATAATAATAATAATAAATATTATATATTTTTTAATTTTGTCAATATTTTAAAGCGAAAGAAGTGTTGCCATGCAAATTAGTGTTGAAGATGATGACACGAGGTACCTTAAACTTTACAAGAAACGTTAGAAAAGAATCTCATCATCAGAGCATAGGTGAGTTGATAAGGAACTTTTTTTGCTTAAGTAAGATCGCAGATTTGAACTGTCTTTATGTATGCAAACGTTTAAAACTTGAAGCTAGAGCTTTGCCTCCTGAAAAGGATCTACCTGGCTCGAACAGGAATTAGTCTAGGAGTGGATGGCTTAAAGATGTCTTCCTATAGTTGGGACCCTCCTAGGATACCTCGTGGACAAAAAAAAGAAGAAGCAAACATTTCAATAAGGAAAATTTTAATTAATTAATTACTATATTTAAAATAAATTATATATTTTATCATTTATAAATATTAAAATTCTTGTATTATAACTTTAAACTACATATCTAAAATGTTTAATGTACTTTTATAATATAAAATAATTATAACAATGTTTAAAATCCTTAGTATTTTGAAGTCAATTGCATGTTTTTTAACATTTATATTATATTTTAATCATTATATTAAAAGTTTAATATTGTAAATTTAAAATTAAATTCACTTTTTTACATCATATGTGATATATAGGTTGTAATTATAATAACTTTGCTGTGTATATTTATAATAAATATGACACTTTTATAAATATTTTCTCTCTATGGAGTCTCTCTTTAACAAGCATGAAGACCATTTTTCCTGCCACTTCAGAAATCTCTCAGTAAACTCTTCAACTTTGACGAGAACATTGTGTGTTTCTACTTGAACCATGTATTGTATTGTGCGGGCTTCAACAAAATTTTATGTTCTAATCAGCCATGCCTTTTATTTTCATGCTGGTATTCTTTGTGTATTACTAAGGCTCCTTTCGGTTGGCAAATTATTTATTATTTATCTTAGTTTTATTTTATTACTATTTTATTATTTATTGAATTTTCTTATTATTAGTAGTTTCATCATCATCGTCATATTTCATTTTATTTTATTAAAATTCTTGTATTATAACTTTAAACTGCATATCTAAAATGTTTAATGTATTTTTATAATATAAAAAATTATACCAACGTTTAAAATACTTAGTATTTTGAAGTCAATTGCATGTTTTTTAACGTTTATATTATATTTTAATCATTATGTTAAAAGTTTAATATTGTAAATTTAAAAATTAAATTCACTTTTTTACATCATATTTGATATATAGGTTGTAATTATAATAATTTTGCTGTGTATATTTATAATAAATATGATACTTTTATAAATATTTTCTCTCTATAGAGTCTCTCTTTAACAAGCATGAAGATCATTTTTCCTGTCACTTCAGAAATCTCTCAGTAAACTCTTCAACTTTGACGAGAACATTGTGTGTTTCTACTTGGACCACGCATTGTATTTCGCAGGTTTCAACAAAATTTTATGTTCTAATCAGTCATGCCTTTTATTTTCATGCTAGTATTCTTTGTGTATTACTAAGGCTCCCTTCGGTTGGCAAATTATTTATTATTTATCTTAGTTTTATTTCATTACTATTTTATTATTTATTGATTTTTCTTATTCTTAGTAGTTTTATCATTATCATCATCATCATCATTATATTATATTATATTATATTATATTTACATAATAATTTAGAATGTCGGTTTTACTTTTTTACCTTTTAACTTGCATCACTCTTTTATTATCATATCTGCATGTGAGTCTACTGAAAACAGTCTCTCTGTTATGAAAGGGTAAGGTTGCATACTATCAGACCTCCCCAGATCTTGCTTTATTGCGAGACTTCAGACTGATTGTGATGATGACCATAAATGAATGCCTTAAATAACAATAACATCAAGAATCAATTATATTTTCATATATGTGATTTTATTTTCATCGTCTATTACAAATATTATCATACATGTAAATTTATTGTAAAAGGTTATGAAAAAATTATATAAATATTTAAAATTATCAAATATAACTCTCGCTAAGGATAAAATTGTGCATTACTAGACCTCTCTAGACTCCGTTTAAGAGAGATTTCTACTAGATATTAATGTTATTCTTGTTATGAAAATTAAATATATCATTTTAGTACTTTCTTTAATATTTGCAAATATATTTTTATTTTATAAATAAAAAAATTATATGATATTTACTTTACGAATTTGAAAATAACTAAAGTCAACTAAGAATGAAGAATAATTTGATGTTAGTTACATATATTTTAATACTGCAGTTATAGATATTTAATTGGCATATATTTTAATTATTGGCTATTTTATATTTCCAAAATTGATTTTGACTTTATAAATAGATATTAAATTTCAATATTAGTTAATTTAATAAAAATTTTAAAATCAGACATTTTGATTAATCTATTATCTCTATAAATTATTACAACAAACTAGTTGATATTTTATCAATCTAACTTCTTTGTGTCTTTCTCCCTCTAGTTTCAGGTGGGATTCAATTCTATCTAAATTCTCATTCTTACAAAATGAAAAAACCATTTTTCAGAACTAGACGGGCCCCTTGTTATTTCATTTCATGTGTTCCAATTCTATTAATCTTGCAAGAAGATATTAGGCAGTACCACTAAAATCTCAATTCTGGAACAGTTTGTTACTTGAACCGTGAAAAAAAAGTCGAGCCAGATCTATTGTCTTTTCTTAATCCTTGGAAACCTACGCCTGAAACAGGGAATTGATATAAAGAATGAAGCTCATGAGTTTACCAGTGGACACAAGTGAATCCTGAATGTGCAAAAACTAAAAAAAGTATGCAGGTACTTCATAATTTCAAGTTTTTAATCCATCCACCTTACATGTTTGCGCTAAATATAACACTTACCATGTCTTGTCCAAAAAGTTCACTGTTTCCATGTATTATCACTGTCCTGGAAACATCAACAAGTGATGGGATGGGAACTTGATATTTCCATTTTTGGTTTGGTAGCATCTGATAAAACATATTATTTTGTACAAGAGTGACAGAGAAGAGTCTTGTCACATTTTGATATATGCATATTATAAACCTGCGAGACTGAAGCCATGACTTCTGAGCATTAAAAACCAGTAAATATGACAGCAAAGCAGAAAAAAATATGTCACAGCTAATGATTAACCTCTCATGCTATTATTATTGCTTACAGGACTAAAGCAAATCCACGGAAAAGAGAAGACACTAAATGGGAAGTTTCTGCTAAACCCTACTTCAGAAGGCTGATACCTATAAACAGAAATTGGCGCGGTATATATAGATATTAAGGCTGATAGAGCTTATTTCCACATCTGCATTTCCATAACAGAAGATAATAACTATCATCATCTCCATGACCTGATCCTTCTAAAGAGAAGCCCTTTTTATGACGAGAAGTGACGACGAGTGTAGCCAGGCAAGGCTGGCAATTCATGCACTTGTTTACACAATTTGGTGGTCTCGAACCCAAAACCGTTCTTTTCCTTTGTTGCAAGATTTCACTGTTGCTTGAAGACAGTGAGCCATGAGCTGATAGGAAGAAGACAAAACGAAATCAACATACTATTGCTTAGAGAAAGAAGAAAAGATAACAATTTCCAAAGAACAACTTGAAATCTCCCCAAAGCTGGCATGGAGGGTAGTTCTTATATATCTAGAAGAAAAGATATGACAAAAAAAGCTCCATGGTTAGAGAGACAACCCAGTTCGAGTAATTCGATGTCACTGAGGATTTAGGAGTTATTACATTTTCTTGTTCAAATATGTTCTTTTATTCTGTTTTACCTGATTTCGGATGTGAAATTGTGATGAGGGGAACGATGAAAGCAACAAATATTGCAACTTTGAGGCAAATTGGTAGGTTTCTTGATGGAGCCATCAGTCGCATAACAGTAGTGGAACGTGCTTGTGATGTATGTTACGGTGAACAGAAAGTTAAACCAAGAAAGGGATGGTGATTGAAGAGAGAACGAGAAAATCCAGGAAAATCTTGAAGATGAGAGATTACTGGGTTTCTTTGGGAAGAGAAAGGAACAAATGTGTACAATAATATATAGACAAAGCTTTGAAGAGGTGTTTGCTTTAGAAGGGACATGTCTCTGATGCCATATGGGTTGTTCACCAATTGAAGACCATTGGACTTCGACACTGTTTGTGAAGTTGGATACAAGTTTCTTAGTCCCTTTGGGAAACTGTAGCACTGACTTCAAGTTTCTACCAGCAAATGACTGAAGCCATTATTTGATTGGATCATCTTCAGAAAAGTAAGCTTGTTATCGAATTCATCCCTCCACCATTTGTCTACGTCTAGAAAAATTAAAATTAGGTGTCGAAGATTAAAAACTTTGAACATCAGGTAAGACACTATCATTATTGTAGTAGACCTGACTCGAAAAGGTTTAAGGTTTGATCCATTGTATCGTGTCTCATCTACCACATCCCAAGTTAGACACATACCCATTTGATACATTGTGGCACTAAGCTTGCTACTGCAGTGTCGTCCACCGAGATTTGGAACTTGATAGCGAAAAGAAGAGGGAGCCTAAACTCTCGTTTATGTCTTCAGGTTTTGTTGAGTGAGTTAAGGACACTTGGAAAGTTGTGTTACAGGGAGCTCAGGAGGCATGTTCAGGTGCTCAGGTTACCACATTTTCACGTAACACAAAGCCGTTAAGTTTTGAGAAATTCAGTGAAGATGTGGTCGAAATGGGTTTAGTGCTTTTCATAATTTTAACCTCTTCCTTTTTCCCAAGTCAAGTCCCCATCATGGAGTGATCAAATGAACCTATCGGTCAGAGAAAAGGATACACTCTCAACCGCAGTTATGCTATATTTTGATCATCATTTTATTCTGATTGGCTTGACAGTAAGTTGCATGAAAATACATGTAATGTGTTTTAATCTTTAGGGGGGCTTGACATTTTTACTATCTGTGCCTCGTTTATCAGGCATCCAATCAGCTATTTTCGTTAGTTTGACTTTTCAGACAGTTATGAAAGTTGTTTGATGAGCAACTCTTCTTCTTGTGACTGATTTAACGTACACAGCTAAAATTAAAAACGTTTCTTTGTAAGAGCATTTTCATCGATTAGCTAAAATTTTAATTATTAAAAGTCAATTTTATCCTTTATACAGTTATATACTAGAAATAAAATGTTACTCTTAAATAAAAATAAAAATAAAAAAAGTTATATAAATTTTTCGTAGACGATGAAATAGTACAAGTGAACATAATTCTAAAATTTAAATTTTTATAAAAACATACAACAAAATACTAAGATTTATAATATTCATACCTTTATAATTTTGTTAAAGTTATGTTCTCGTAAGTTATTTTACACATAAACAGTTAATTTTATCAAATGCCTCTAACAAATAACTAATATAATTCACTGGTTAAATCAGTTAATATAATCAACTACTAAATAAGAGCTGATTGTAAAAATGAAAAAAAATTTGTTATTAGTCTTCTTTGTTTTTTTGTGTTTCAGCCAACATTTTGGGCTCCATATCGTTCCGGCCGGAGACCGGTACCTGGAACCCAACCTCGGTACTGGCCAAAAATACCGGCCAGTACCGGGGTTTTCCGGTGGGTACCGGCCGGTACCTAATGTATCGGAAAATTTTGGTATATTTCGCAAAATGTATAAATCCGGAGGACTTATTTGCAAAAAAAAAATTTAACCAACCCCTCCCTCCTGGCGCCGGATCCCGACCCCGAGTCTGCTACCCCTCTTTCTTCGGTCTTCTAACTCTCACCCTCTCTTACTCTTCTCTCTAACTCTCACCCTCTCTCTCTCACTCTCTCGCTCTCACCGTCTCTGTCACCGGCGTCTGGATCGTCTCACCGCCGCCGACGCTTGGTTGCTGTCTCTCCCCAGTTGTTCTCCTCCTCGACCTCGCCTCATAATGTCGATCTGGTCTCTGGATTTATGAAGATCGCTGCACCTCTCCTGCTCGCCGCACCACCGCACGACCACCGACCCTCCGACAACGACCGCCGCACGTCTCTCATGCACACTCCCTCTTCTTTTGTTTTTTACCCGAGAAGTCTGAGTCTCTCTTCAATCTTCATAACGCCTTTGTTCTTGTGTGGTGTTGGAAATTTTAAGAGTAGCGGAATCCAAGAGTCAAGAGTCAAGACTCAAGAGAGTGAGAGACCCTTTGATTAAATTAAATGTAGTTAAGTCATACATTGGAATTCGACGAGACCATTAAAAAAGGCATGGAAAAAAGCTGTCAGAAACTCAGTTGGTACTTGGTAAGCCGTAAGCCTCTTGATGATGAATGTGTAAAGAATATTATTATTATATTCCCAATAGACTACTTGGTTTTTTTTCAAATCTTCAAGTTGAATAAAAATGGTGGAAATGGAATGGTTAGTCCAATTAAGATAAAACAATTCAATAGAAAAAGGGTATCAATAAAAATGGTGGAATGGTTATAAATATTTATTTTAAAATTTACGAAAATAAATATTGAATAATTCAATATTATTAATATAATAATTCAAATTATTTTGAAATGGAATTTTCACAGCTTTGAAATAGAATTTTTAAAGTTGATAATTTGAAATTGATGGATTGAAATTAAAGAATACCGTAGGTAAGTAATTTATGTTATTTTGTTATGAATTTGTAATTATGCAAAGATTGTAAAATGGAATTATAAATTAGAATTGGAAATTTGAAATTGAAATTGGAATTG
>JANIJH010000005.1:7968454-7982645 GCA_024520975.1 Erythroxylum areolatum | reverse complement strand
GCCTTCTTTGTTTTGCAGGGACATTCAAGCCAGGATTCTCACATTCAACAGTCAGCTTCATGGATCCAAACGGCAACATGCAGCCTCGTCAGGATCCGGCTAAACCAGCCTTCTTCGAGTTCTATTGGTTCTTCGGCAAGCCACACGTCTGCGGCTGCTATGGCGTCTATCGTTTCCCCTGACACTGCGGCGCTGTAGGACGGTTTCGGTCTTGGTGGTGGTTCTTCTTCCCGCTTTCTGGTGCCCCTCATTTGGGGAGCTGCCCCTCCGGGTCGAGGGACTCCGTGTGAAGCCCAGCAAGCTTGCTAATGAGATCGAGTTCGCTTGAAAAAACAGACTTTTATTGTGGTGTGCGCGCTCTCTTAAGTTTCTGTCGTGCCGTCTGCGTTCGCCTTCAAACAATTTCTAAAAGCAGGACTATTTTATTATAAGAACGACGACTCTCTACGTTCGCCTTCAAACAATTTCTAAAATCAGGACTATTTTATTATAATAACGACGAAACATCTTTAAAAAAACATACAATTGCCTTTGGCTTTTCAGGAAGAACCAGGTGATAAGATCGGTTCTGTAACTTCAGGATTGCCAAACCCACTTCCAGATCATGGCAACCAATTACGACGCACTTAAGTTGAAGCTCTATAAAGCTGCGCTACGAGGTGACTGGGACACTGCGAAGAGGATCTTCATGGATGAAAGTGCTCCGTTGTCGTTCACAACTGGGGTCACAGTTAAGAACGAGAGTGCTCTCCATATTGCAGTTGGCACAGGCCATAGCAACATGTTCGTTAAAAAGCTCCTAGAAGTGATGCCTGTGACTGATGTAGCTCACCGTGACGTAGTCAACAGCACTGCTCTTAACTTGGCAGCGATAGTTGGGAATCTTGAAGCAGTGAAACTCCTGGTCGAGAAAAATCCAAGATTGCTACAGATGGCGAACACAGCCAATATGTTACCAATTCATGATGCTGCCACGCATGACCACTTGGAAACGGTTCTTTACCTTCTAGAGCGCAGTGAAGCTGCAGATCCGAGCTTGTTCTCTGGCGAACATGGCATCCATTTACTTAATCTTTTGATATTTGCTGATTCATATGGTTGGTACAGCTTTCTTGCCCTTGATTATAATCTAGCGAAGTTACAGGTTTCTTATCCTTAATTGTAATCTAGCTAAGTTGCAAGTCAACGTGTGCGAATTCGTGAACAAGTTAAGTTGCTATTGTCATTGTCTGAGAATGTGTGAACAATTAGTTGATTAACTTTGACCCTTGGCTTGCTTTTCAGCTAACAATGGGAATACATATTGCAGTGAATTAGAGTTCAATTAGAAGCAAAGAGTGCTAATATTCTCCTGAGTAATGGGTGTAGAAATCCCCTAATTCGTTGTGATACAATTAGAGTTGTAGCTGTAGGTGCATAGTTCAAAACCCCTTCCAAGCCTCACTAACTTGGTTCTCTATCGATTACCAGGTATAGCATTGAAATTGCTTAGAAAACACCCTGAATTAGCAACACAAATGGACAGTGAACGGAGAACTGCCTTGGATCGGTTGTCAAAAAAGCCTCAAGCATTCTACAGTAGTTACCAGGTAGGATTTTTTACCAGTTTAATCTATCAAAGGTGCCAAGATCCCAATTGCAGTTATGTACCTTTCACCTGGTTTAGACCACTGCAAAATGTTTATGACAAAAAGCTGACACACTTGCAAGCACTTGAAATGGTGAGGATAATTTGTCAGAAAATTGTAGAGAATAGACGACCAGGTTTTGAGGAAAAGCTAACGCGTCCAGCATTTGTTGCGGCTGAACTGGGAATTCAAGAGATTGTAACAGAGATTATTAAGGCCTATCCATATGCGATTTGGCTAACTGATTACGAAAACCGCAATGTGATTCATTTGTCGGTTGAACACCGCCAAGAAAATGTGTACAATCTCTTGTATCAAATAAATTTGCAGAGGTATTTTGCGACTGGTTGTCTTCTGGGACATAGTTCAGGCAATTCCATCTTGCATTTGGCAGCAAAACTAAATCCATCACACAGGGTTTCTGGTGCAGCCTTGCAGATGCAACGAGAGTTGCAATGGTTCAAAGTAACAATTAACTTAATACTCTCCATTTTCACAATAAGTCCCACAAACTCAGTATTTTGATTGAATATACTGTCTCTTTCCTTCAAATTCTAATGTTCGTAATCTGACAGGAAGTGGAGAATGTCATTGAACCATCATACAGGGAAAAGATAAATAAAGATGGAGAAACTCCAAGACAGATGTTTTCCAGGCTGCACAAGGACTTGGCCGAGCAAGGTGAGAAATGGATGAAGGGCGTAGCTAAGTCATGCTCAGTTGTAGCTGCCCTCATTGCCACAGTAGTATTTGCAGCTGCTTTCACTGTTCCAGGAGGCAATAGAGACGGTAAAGGAATTCCCTTCTTTTTAAATAAACCATCTTTCATGGTTTTCGCAGCAGCGGATGCAATTGCTTTGTTCTCTTCAATAACTGCGGTATTCATGTTCTTGGGAATACTCACTTCACGCTACGACGAAGGAGATTTTCTCGTATCTCTACCAACGAAGCTCAGTATTGGTCTTATTACCTTATTTATATCTATAGCATCAATGGTGATTGCTTTTAGCGCGTCTCTGTACATAGTTCTCAATCATCGACCAAAGTTTCTGATTCCAATTATACTATTAGCTGGTATTTCAGCAGCCTCGTTTGCGTGGATACAGTTTCCTCTACTTGCTGAAGTAGCAAGCTCAACTTTTGGGAGAAGCATTTTTGGTCCACAAAGTAAAGAGCTACTATATGGGAGCAATGAAGATGACTTAGAAGCAATGTACTCCATGGCACCATCTGGATGTTAAGATTTAGTTTGATTTATGTCACATGTTTAGCAAGGTTATTTAGTGTTCCGAGTCTTTAGGAAGTCAGTAAATTGTTGCTAAGTTGTTGAGTCACGATAGTAGTAATGGGTAGTTTTTATTAATGCTTTTATGACCCATGTTGGCCACTATGCGTAAGCCTTATATAAGGCCTTGTTCTGATAATTTAATAGATGTGTGTGAGTAAACGTCATTTTCTTTTATCTCATTGTTCTCATCTTCTCTGCTCACTCTTCTTTCTATCGTTTATGTTCAAAAATTTCAACATGGTATCAGAGTCATAAATCCTTGAGGGACTGTGAGATTGAGTGAAAGAAAAAAAATTCTTCCAATGGCTACTAGCAATTCAGCTACTCTCCTACCCCCAAATTTCAATGGTGAAAACTATCAAGTATGTGTTGTCAAGTTGAAAGCTCATTTAAGAGGTCTCGGCTTATAGCAATGGGTAGAAGAAGAAAGGGAATTAGCAGCCTTGGGAAATAATCTAACACTAAATCAAATAAGAGCTCATAAAGAAGAAGCAGCGAAAGCTCCAAGAGTGTTATCTATTATTTTCTCTGCAGTTTCAGAATCAGTTTTCACAAGAATTATGACTTGTGAAGCAGCTAAAAACGCTTGGGATATGCTGAAAGAATTATATCAAGGCAATGAAAGAATGAAGAAGATGCAAGTTTTAAATCTCAAAAGAGACTTTTGTAGCTTTGAGCATAAAAGAACATGAGAGCATACAAGAATATTCTGATCGATTGATGACTTTGGTGAACAAAATATGGCTATTGGGGGAGGATCTATCCGAGAGCAAAATTGTAGAAAAGATTTTTATAAGTTTGCCCGAAACAATTGAGGCAAAAATTTTATCTTTTGAAGATTCAAGAGATATTAATGATTTAATTTTATCCGAATTGATTAATGCTTTGCAGGTACAGGAACAAAGAAGGGCCATGTGGAAAGTTGAAACTGAGCAAATCGATGAAAGAGCTCTTCTAGCCAAATCGTCAAAAGGAAAAGGTAAATTTCCTCAATGTGATCATTGAAGAAACCGGGATCTGAAGAGAAAGATTGTTGGCATAAGGGAAATTTTCAATGTTTCAACTGTAAAAAATTTGGACACCTACAGAAAAATTGCAGATTAAAAAAGGAGCAAGCAGATATGGTGGAGTTGGTTGGTTAAGTGTTGGAGTCTTAGAAGTCTAGAGATTCAAGAAGACGTTATTGACAGTTAGAAAGATTTTTTCAGTTAAGTTTGTTAACAGTTGTTGACAGCCAATGTAGCAAATGTATAAATACAAAGAGAATAAATGAAGCTCTCAATTCATTCTTCTCAATATCTATCTTCCACAAATTAGTTATACGAAATCATAAAATCAAGTGTGGTATCAGAGCATTTATTGAAGGATCTTAAGGGGTCTGTGGAGAGGTTCTTGGAAGTCTTCTTCGAACAAGAAAGTGTTGCAGACTCGAAGGAGTACAGACACCATGATGGAAGGATTTCCAAGCATGCAAGCACCATTATTTGATAGAGAGTCGTCCAGATTTGGGCAGTAAAGATGCAAACATACCTGGAAGGACTGGACTTGTGAGAGCCAGTTGAAGAAGAATATCAAGTTGATCCATTAGCAGACAATGCAACAGTAAATCAGATGAAGTGTCAGAGGGAAAGACTTACCAGAAAAGCCAAGACCAAGTCTTGCCTCTACTCAGCAGTAAGTCCTTCATTATTTACAAGAATCATGCATTTAAAATCTACCAAAGAGATCGATATGGGATTTCTTAAAGGCTGAGTATGAAGGAGATGAGAGAGTGAAGAGCATAAAGGTAATTAACCTTATGAGGAAGTTTGATAAGCTCCAAATGATAGAAGATGAATCTGTCAAAACATATGCTAGAAAATTGCAAGATCTTGCAGACAAGATCAGACTTCTTAGAAGTCGATTTGAAGATGAAAATATTGTAAAGAAGATGTTGATTTCCCTCCCAAAGAAATTCGAAGCAACTATCATCTCTTTGGAAAACACCAGAGATATGGCAGATCTGAAGTTGTCAGAGTTGATGAGTTTTCTGCAAGCCCAAGAGTAAAGGAGAGCACTAAGGAATGCTGAAGTCACCGAAGGAGCACTCAGGGCAAGTCAGAAAAACAACGGAGGAGGAAAGAAGAAAAGTTGGACCAAAGGCGATTCAGAAAGCAAGAAAAAAGAAAAGCAAGAAACTTCAGCAACTTCATCTCAGTCCCAAAGAGATCCCTGCAAGCATTATGGTAAGACAAATCAGCCCCATTATAAATGTTGGAGAAAACCTACTGTTAAGTGCAGGAAATGCAAGAAGTTTGGACATATAGATAAGTTTTGTAGAAGCAAGGAATAGGAACAGAATCCAGGAGATGCCCACATTGCTGCCAAGAAAGAAGATGAATAACTATTTGTAGCTTCCTATCACAACACCACGATTTCAGCAGACAGTTGGATTGTGGATAGTAGCTGCTTAAATCACATGACAAGCAATCTGAGTATCTTTAAGAACTTAGACCAGAAGCACACTTGTAGAGTGAAGATTGGCAATGGACAATTGATTTCTGCCAAGGGAAGAGGAGCTGTCATGATTGAAGGTATGAAGGGTCCAAAGACACTTGAAGATGTGCTCTATGTTCAGATCTTGAGCAACGCCTTCTTAGTGTTTCCCAACTGATTGAAAAAGGATACTCAATCCTCTTCCAAGGTGGTTTCTACACAATTACAACTTCGGATGGAAGACTTCTGTTCAAGATTGCAGCCAAGGATAGAATTTATGTGCTGAGCCTACTTAAACAGCATCAGTTAGAACTCAATGCAAGTGTTAAAGTGACAAGTCTCTGGCACAAGAGGCTTGGTCATCCTCACTGGAAGGGACTAATAAAGTTGTAAGAGACAGATCTAGTTCGAGGAGTACCAATCCTTGAAGAAACTCAACAAGTGTGCACTACATGCATATAAGGAAAGAAGGCAAGAGAACCATTCAAGGACAACAATTGGAGAGCATCCGAGTTACTTGAATTGGTCCATACTGATGTGTGTAGACCTTTACCTATTGAATCTCTTAATGGAAGCAGATTATTTGTCACCTTCATTGATGACAAGTCAAGATACTGCTGGACTTATTTCCTCAAATCCAAAGCAGAAGTACCAGAAGTCTTTCAAAGGTTCAAGCTCATGGCAGAAAATCAAAGTGGGAAGAGGATAAAGAAGCTCAGAAGTGATAAGGATCTGAATTTTGTGATCACAAAATGGACAAGATTTGTCAAGAAAATGAAATTGTACATCAGTTGACGGTGCCTTACTCACCCCAACAGAATGGGGTGAGTGAAAGAAAGAACATAACCATCATGGAGATGGTTAGATGTTTGCTCCAAGAAAAGTCTCTACCTAAGTTTCTTTAGGCTAAGGCTGCAGCTACATCAGTATTCCTCCTCAACAAATTTCCCACTAAAGCTTTGGAGAAGAAGACAGCATATGAAGCTTGACACATGAGGAAACCGAATCTGAAAAGCCTGAAGATCTTTGGCTCTTCTTGTTTCACCTATGTGTCACAACAGAAGAGGAATAAGCTGAACTCCAAGGCTACAGCAGGGGTTTTCATTGGTTACTCTGAAGTCACTAAAGGATATAGAATCCTGATTCCCAACAAGAAGGAAGTCAAGACCAGCAGGGATGTGACTTTCCTAGAAGATGAGGTTTGGAATTGGTCAGAATTAGAAGAAAATAATGCACAGATAGAAAAGATGCAGATGCGAGGAGTCAAGTTGCCAGAGATTACTTCAGAAGAGGAGTCTGAAGATGATGCCAGACCACAAATAGAAGGAGATCACAAAAGCGAAGAGGAGCCAGAACCAGAAATCCATGCTGATAGTGACCTTGAAGATCAGGTGGATCATATTCCAAAAAGAGGTACAAGACTTCTTATTGATATTTACCAAACTTGCAATCTAATCCTTTGCGAACTAGTAAGCTTCTAAGAAGCAAAAGAAAGCAAGGAGTGGCTAGCTACAATGGTGGAGGAAATCAGAATGATTGAAAACAATCAGACTTGGGAGTTAATGGAGAAACCAGCTGACAGAAAAATTATTAGTGTGAATTGGGTTTACAAAACAAAGGTAAATCCAAATGGCACTTTGAACAAATTCAAGGCAAGATTAGTTGTCAAGGGGTATTCTCAAGTGAATGGAGTGGACTACTCAGACACCTTTGCACCAGAAGCTAGGCTGCAAACAATTCGACTCATCTTGAACATTTCAGCTGAAAGAGGTTGGCTTGTGCATCAGCTAGATGTCAAGTCAACGTTCCTGAATGGAGAGCTGAAGGAGGAGATTTATGTAGAGCAGCCTGAGGGTTTTATTGTAGAAGGAAAGGAGGAGAAGGTGTACGAATTAAGGAAAGCTTTGTATGGTCTAAAATAAGCTCTAAGAGCTTTTGTATGATAAGCTCGATGCTTACCTACAGCAAATTGGGTTCAACAGAAGTGAGAATGAGTTGACTCTCTACGTGAGGAAGCTAGGAGACAGAATCATTTACATGTCTGTCTACGTTGATGACTTGCTACTGACTGGAAACATGCTAAGGAGATTGAAAGTGTTAAACTCAAGTTGAAGGAGTTGTTTGACATGACAGATTTGGAGTTAATGACATATTTCTTAGGGATGGAAGTTAATCAAGATTAGCTAGGGATTTCCATTTGCCAAAGAAAGTACATCAGAGAGGTGCTTAAGAGATTTCACATGCTGGAGTGTAAACTAGCAAAATCACCTATGAACTATAAAGAGAAATTACAGAAGGAAGATGGAAGCAAAGCTACTGATGAAGGCAGATTTAGAAGTCTCATTGGAAGTTTGATGTACATAACCTCTACAAGACCAGATATTCAGTTTTCAGTAAGCTTGCTCTCAAGATTCATGGCTGTACCAACTAAAATTCATATGACAGCAGCCAAGGGGGTCCTAAGGTACCTCAAGGGAACATACAACTTCAGTCTTAAGTATGGCAGAAAAGGGAACTTGGAAATGAGAGGGTACTCGGACAGTGATTGGGGAGGCTGTTCAAATGATATGAAGAGTACCTCTGGTTTTAGTTTGGGATCAGGTTGTTTCTCATGGGGATCGAAGAAGCAAAATGTGGTAGCTCAATCCACAGTTGAAGTAGAGCTTATCGCAGCTACTGCTACTGTGAATCAAGTTATTTGGCTTAGAAAGTGATGGCAAAGTTATATATCCCACTGGAGAATAGTATAGAGATATTAATAGACAATAAGGTTGCATTAGCAATCTCTCAAAACCCAGTGTTCCATGGAAGAACAAAACACTTCAAAATGAAGTGTTGCTTTCTTCGTGATATCCAGCAAGAAGGAGAGATCAAGCTTGTGTATTGCAAAACAGAAGAACAAGTAGCTGACCTATCCACTAAAGCGTTGCAAGGAAGGAGGTTTGAATATTTGCGGAGCTAGGTTGGTGTATCTTAAAATTCCTAAAACAGGAGGAGTATGTTGGAGTCTTAGAAGTCTAGAGATTCAAGAAGATGTTATTGACAGTTAGAAAGTTTTTTTCAGTTAAGTATGTTAACAGTTGTTGACAGCCAATGTAGCAAATGTATAAATACAAAGAGAATAAATGAAGCTTTCAATTCATTCTTCTCAATATCTGTCTTCTACAAATTAGTTATATGCAATCATAAAATCAAGATTAAGAAACTCTTTTTTGAGAATTGGTGAGATGTGCACCAAGATATTTTGGGAGAGACGTGCTCCAATGATTGTAGGTTGGTGAGAAGGGCATCAATAAGATGATGAGATGTGCATCAATAGGTGAAGAGAAATACTTCACAGAATATTCTGAAGATGGGGAGAAGTGCTCCAGAAAATTTGAATTATCGTGTAAAAGAAGTTGTGCAAGAGCTGACTTAGCCAAAGTTTTCAATTTGTTTCCTAAACTGAATTCTACAGAGTTCAGTTTAAGGGAAGGTGTTAAGAATTAGTTTAATTTATGTCACATGTTTAGCAAGGTTATTTAGTTGTCTGATTTTTTAGGAAGTCAGTAAATTGTTGCTAAGTTGTTAAGTCACAATAGTAGTAGTGGGTAGTTTTTATTAATGCTTTTGTGACCCATGTTGGCCACTATGCGTAAGCCTTATATAAGGCCTTGTTCTGATAATTTAATAGATGTGAGTGAGATAACGTCATTTCCTTTTATCTCATTGTTCTCATCTTCTCTACTCACTCTTCTTTTTATTGTTTATGTTCAAAAATTTCAACACTGGATTGGCAGAAAATCAAGCGCAGAGCTCATGAACCTTGATACAAACAAAAGAGTTGGATTTGTAAGATTTGCATTCAAAATGATGATATTAGTAAGAGAAGGGCATGAAGATTTTGACGACAAAAAGTTGAAACATATTTTTTTCTGATTTGAATTCTTGCAATTAGTGAATGAACTATAGATTTTCACCTCCACATCTTTCTCTTTGAAGCGACTAATAAGGTGGAAGGGTGACAGATTCAGGTTTTCTATTCATGTTCTCAGTAGCTTGCATGAGTGCATCTCCAAAGGTTTAACGCACCTTAAATTTGTTTTCAAGTTTAAACAACGACAATCCTACATAAGAATTTTGATAACTACATTAAATACATGTTATATACCATAGAGGTCAGGAACTTAATTCACGTTCATCTCTATTCCCAAGACCTTCCCTTTCTTTATGCCTACAATTACTTTTCTGGTGTGTTCTATCCTTATGTACCATCAATCTTGTCTACTACTACGCTTGTCCCCCCTCATGCTTTGGTGGGGAATTTAATAAGTTGCTTGCACCATTACCAACATGAAGACTGTCGTTCCCATTGTAATCTTGAGCAGCCGTTAGTGTCTGAACATCAGGAGTGATGTGGTAGTTGGCAGCCGCGTCAGGATACCAAGCTTGCTGAAATTGAGGTGGCATTGGTGGAGCTTGAGAACCATAAGGGGAGTGAACATAGTTGGCTTGTGGAAAATTGTAACGGGGTCCAAAATTGCGTGGTTGATAGCCACTAAAAGACGGCGCATTCCGAGGTGCATATCTACCGCAGCAAGTGACAGCTGTGTGATCCCCCTTTCCGCCAATTTGGCAAGGACCCCGAGGTCGATGCTGGTTGCTGTTCCGAAACCCATTGTTACCTCCATTACGTGGTGGTCTAGGTGAAGAATGGGAATGAGAAGGAGTGGCTGATGGAGTAGAATTCTTGAGAACCATAATAGCCCGTGGAGTATGAAGGCCTTGCAACAAACTCTCATGGGCAACTAATTGCCCGTTCAATTCATGAAACGAGACAGGATCAGGACGAAGATTCAGAGTAGTGATAATTGTGTGATATTCAACACCAATTTTACGATATATTATTGCATTAAACTCAGCAGGTGTAAGTGGCTTACCTGCGGCTTTAAGTTCATCTGCCTTGGCTTTTGCCTTTTGAAGATATTCAGAGACTGACATATCATTACTCTTGAATTCCTGTAATTCAATATGTAATTGAAGCTGTCGATTTTGTGACATGGAACCGAAGGTGTGCGCAAGAGCTGTCCAGACCTCTTGTTCAATTGTAAGTCCGATAACATAAGGAAAGATTTCTTTCGTCAAGGATGAGAAGAGCCAGGAAAGGAGCATCTGGTCTTTCTTGAACCACTCTTCAAATGCAGGATTTGGTATTTCATTATTGGTAGCATTGAGAATGGTAGGAGAAGGAGAGGGATCGGTGAGAAGATAATTAAGATTTTGGTAGTTGAGAACGGGCGAAAATTGAGTCTTCCATGCCAAGTAGTTTTTGGTGGTCAGTTTGACAGAAAAGGAATGAGAATGAGTGGAGGTGACGGTGGAGGGAGTAGGTGGGGCAGCAGTGGGAATAGTGATAGCAGCTGTTTCAGGTGGAATGGAGGCCATTATTGTGGCTCTTATACCATGTAGAGTTTAGGTTTTGAGAGGAATAGAAGATGAGAGAATTTCGTAGTTGTTCTCCTTAATGTGTAAGGCAAATATACAAGATATTTATACTAAAAGTTACACGCTAATTGAGATAAGTAACAAGTAACATAATACAAGAGATCATGAAATATACACGTAATATACAGCTATAAAACCAGAATTTTACATTCCTTTACACACCCCATCTTCCAAAGAGGCCTGGGTTCTGCTTTCCAAAACATATGCAGGTAGGTCTCGTTCCCGACTAATGTCTCTCAATGAAAAACTAATTTGTATTCAGAAGGGAGGCAGAACCATCTCTGAATATCTGAAGGAAATCAAGAGTCTTGTAGATGAGATAGCTCTTGTTAGTTCCCCAATAGATGATATGGATTTGGTAATCCACACTCTGAATGGTCTGTCTACTGACTTCAAAGACGTGAGTGCTGCGATTTGCGCTCGTGAATGTCCGATTGGTTTTGATGAACTGCATGAAAAGCTTGTTGACTTTGAGCGGTTCCTGGAGAGGCAAACACGACTTGAAGACTCAGTTCAGGCACCATCTGCCCATGTTGCATCCAAACAACGTTCCTACTATCAACGACGCTATGGTCTTTCCAATGACAATGGATCACCCAATCGACCACCAGTCATCAAACTCAACAATCCCAGCTCACTTGTTCCGTCTGGAATGACTGACTCACATGAGATTATCTGTCAATATTGTGACAAACCTCGTCACACAGCCAAAACTTGTTGGCTTTTACATGGGAAGCCAATTAAACATCAAAACAGACATACCCAGTCCACTCCACGTCCACATCGTGGTCCAGGAGCTTATACTATTCACACTGAAGGCTCCTCATCCAAAGGCCAATGGATTCTTGATTCGGGTGCTACTCATCATGTCACCAATGACTTGAATAATCTATCTATACACTCACCATACAGAGGACCTGATCATTTGCAGGTTGGCGATGGTTATGATGTCTCCATCGATCACAAGGGTAGTTTCTCTCTTCCCACTACATTCAAACTGATTGTCTTTGACAATGTTCTACATGTGCCAAAAATAACCGAAAATCTTCTTTCAGTTAAAAAGTTGTGCACAAGAAATAACATCTCTATTGAACTTTCAGGTGAAGGATCTGCTGACCAAGACAGTGCTTCTTACAAGTTCTTGCCACAATGATCTCTATGATCTGCGTCTCCCACTATTCAAACCAGTTGTTTTTCAAACAAACCTTCAACGTCCTCCAGTACTTCACCACATTTTAGGTCATCCATCAACTAAGGTGTTTAATTTTCTTCAGTCAACCCACAAGTTAGGCTCACGTATGGGATCATCTGTTGTGTGTGTGTCTTGTCAATGTGCAAAGAGTCACAAACTCCCTTTTTGAGCTCTCCATCTGCATAGTTCTAAGCCTCTAGAAATAATATTTTCTGATGTTTGGGGACCTACTCCATCGGTTTCTATCGATGGCTTTTGTTATTATGTCCTATTCGTTGATCACTTTACGAAATATATGTGGGTTTACTTGTTAACAAACAAATCTGATGTTGTATCTACTTTTATAACCTTTCGAAAGCATGTTGAGAATCAATTTGAAACTCCTATTAAAACCTTCTATTCTGATAATGGTGGGGAGTTTATCAAACTAAAACCATTTTTGGCCACACACGGTATAACTCACATTACAACTCCACCACATACTCCTGAACAGAATGGGCTATCTGAATGTCGTCATCGTCACATTATCGAAACCAGTCGAGCCCTCCTTCATCAAACCAAACTTCCTGCAACCTACTGGTCCTATGCAATACGCACAGCTATTTACCTTATTAATAGGTTACCCACACCAACACTAAATATGCACTCTCCTCTTGAAAAACTGTTTCATCAGCCACCTAGTTACGCACATCTCCACTCTTTTGGTTGTCTATGCTTCCCTTGGATTCGTCCCTACACCATCAATAAACTTCAACCTCGATCTACACCGTGTATATTTGTAGGTTACTCCTCCAATCAGCTTGCCTACCTCTGTCTTGACCCGAGCACCAATCAGATATACACTTCCCGTCATGTTGTCTTCATTGATGATAACTTTCCATATACGTCACCATTACACGCATCTGCTCCCTCCATCTCTGCTTCAACACCCTCTCCGTGTTTGTCTCATCAACTTATTCCCATTGTGGCATCACCTGTAAGACCAGTACTGTCGGCCTCTACAGATACTTCATCGTCCACTCTGCAGCAGCCTTCTTGTTCTCCACCAATGGCACCCTTTGCACCGTCCCCCTCATCATTCGAACCACAACACCCATCCACCAATCTTCACCCCATGATCACTAGATCTAAAAATAACATTCATAAGCCCAAACTTTTCAATACTACCCGTCATCCTCTCCCACAGATTGAGGAACCACGCACAATTCAACAAGCCCTCACTATACCACATTGGCGCGATTCAGCTCTCTCGAAATATGATGCTTTGTTACGAAATGACACTTGGACTCTCATCCCTGTTGAAACAAGGAAATAATTCAGCATTTGATTTAGGATCAGAATAAAAGTGATTAGCTCCACTCATCACGTCCTAGAATTAAGCAACAGATTGAATAGCATTTCTTTGTATAGCATAGCAGTAATTGTATAAATTGTACCCATCATTGTATGATTATAAACACAGAAATATACAGAAAAGATTCAAAGTTATCAATGATTCCGGATACCAAAGATAACATGGTATCAGAGACAAACCCAATTGTTCCGACCAATCAAACAGAAACTGATGAGTTAACCCTGAAGATTGCCGCCATCCTTAAAGGTAGCATAAATCAGGTAAACTCGACATATCCAACCTCAAACCAGACAACACCAGGCCTTACCATCAGTACCAAATTAAATGGTGTGAATTATACACTATGGGAAAGGCTCATGAGTATGGCCTTAGCCGGAAGAGAGAAAACCCGGCATATCACCGGAATCCCGAAACCTCCAGAAGTGGAAGATCCACAGTTTGAAAGATGGCATCAAGATGATCAAAACGTTATGACCTGGATTCTAGAAAACGTTGAAAGCACTATTGTTGGACCCTGATTTTTAAGTGAAAATAAGAAATATTCAAAAGTGGATGAGTTGATTGAAATGAAGTTTAATAACAAGAACTAAAGAGAAAAAGAGTGAAAATATGAAAAATTGTAAAAAGATTGACTTTTTGGCCTTTGTGGGTTGACTTTTGATTTAGGCAAAATTTGATAAAATGGTTGACATAAAACTTGTAGATTATGTTAAGAGCTTTCTGTAGCCATAAAGTTTGTAATTTTTCGATATCGGGAGTGAAAGTTATGA
>JANIJH010000005.1:7954953-7965909 GCA_024520975.1 Erythroxylum areolatum | reverse complement strand
TTCCCGCCATCCGGACCATCCAGGTTACTGTGTGATAATAAAGCTGCTATAGCAATCTCGGAGAACCCAGTACAACACGATCGAACTAAACATGTCGAGGTGGATCGACACTTCATCAAGGAGAAACTTGAAACAGGAATGATTGATCTTCCGCATGTCAGAAGTGAGGACCAGTTGACAGATATCCTCACTAAAGCCGTCACAAGAAGAGTCTTTGAAGATGTGTTGTCCAAGTTGAATATTTCAGATCCCACTATTCAACTTGAGGGGGAGTGTTGAAACAAGGAAATAATTCAGCATTTGATTTAGGATCAGAATAGAAGTGATTAGCTCCCCTCATCACGTCCTAGAATTAAGCAACAGATTGAATAGCATTTCCTTGTATAGCATAGCAGTAATTGTATAAATTGTACCCATCATTGTATGATTATAAACACAGAAATATACAAAAAAGATTCAAAGTTATCAATGATTCCGGATACCAAAGATAACAATCCCTACTACAGAAGCTAAGAATGTTGTTGGGTGTATGTGGCTCTTCCGCACGAAATGCCATTCGAATGGATCAGTGGCTCGGTATAAGTCTCGCCTAGTTGCGAAAGGTTATAGCCAATGTGCCGGGATCGACTACATTGACACCTTCTCCCCTGTGGTTAAACATCAAACAATCAAAATCTTCCTCACGTTGGCCTTGGCCAATTCTTGGTCCCTACATCAAATGGACGTTAACAATGCGTTCCTCCAAGGACGATTACATAAAACTGTTTACATGAAGCAACCACCGGGGTTTGTTAGCAAGGATCATCCAACGTATGTTTGCAAGCTCCATAAAGCCATCTATGGTCTAAAACAAGCCCCCCGTGCTTGGTATCAAGAACTTCTTCTCTTCCTCCTTCGGTATGGAATTATCAGCAGCACATGTGACTCCTCTCTATTCATATATCAATCTCGAGGCGTTACTATGTACTTCTTGGTATATGTGGATGATTTGCTGCTTACTGGAAACTCCCCACCTGAACTTGAAAGATTTATAAAAGAGATTTCCAGCACCTTCTCACTTAAGAATCTGGGCACTCCATCTTATTTCCTTGGCATTGAACTCATACCCAACGCAGGTGGTATTTTTCTTTCGCAGCAGCGTTACATACATGATCTACTTACAAAATTTCATATAGCAGATTGCAATCCTTGTGCTACTCCTATTTGTCCATCAGCAACACTGAAACTGGATGATGGTTCAGCCACAACCGATGCCCATATCTATCGTAGCATCCTCGGAGCACTGCAATATGTTCTCCTGACGCGTCCTGATCTCAACTTTGCAGTAAACAAGTTGTCTCAGTATATGCATAAACCTACTACACTTCACTTCCAATAGCTGAAACGCACACTGCGTTATCTCAAACATACTCATGCCTTTGGTCTTCAACTAAATAGACTAACAAATTTTCGCCTTCACACCTTCAGTGATGCAGACTGGGGTGGAGACACTGAAACTAAAACCTCTACATCCACATATGTCATTTATTTTGGAGGGAATCCTGTATCTTGGAGTTCCAAACGTCAACGTACTGTTGCTAGATCCTCCACGGAAGCCGAATATCGTGCAGTCGCCAACACCGTTACAGAGGTCATATGGATTCGTAATCTTCTACGTGAACTTCATGTTCAGTGTCCAGCTACACCAACGATTTACTGTGATAACTTGGGGGCTACGTATGTCTGCTCTAATCCGGTCTTTCATTCCCGGATGAAACACATTGCCTTGGACTACCATTTTGTTCGTGAACAGGTGCAACAACAACATCTAAATGTCTCTGACATTTCCACACTAGATCAAATAGCTGATGCCTTGACTAAACCACTATCTAGACATAAGTTTGAAGTGTTTCGGACCAAGATGAATGTTACGTCCCGTGATTTCATCTTGCGGGGGCGTAATAGGAATTAGTTACTTCATATATCTTATGTATATCCACACTGATACTTATTATTCATGTATATCCTTGTAGATGCGTAGCATAAAGTCTGTTACAACAATCCTCTGTATATATATCTGATGGACATTACGTAATGGAGGAGCTTTTCCTCACAGCCAATACAGTTTCTTTATATAAATTGTTCCTAGGAGAACCAAAATCCTGTCTTTTATCCTCAACTTTTTCTTATTCTATGTTTCTGTCAGCTTTTCAAATTTAGAATAGCTACATGTTCTCTGATATTACTTTTCATTGAGTTCTTACGCAATGTTTGATTCCTGTCCCAGTTAGTGGGGCAGAGGATGAGATATAAAAAACTGTCTCCGGTAACGTTTAGTTGCTGTCCTTATTTTTCTATCCACCGTCTCCGGATAACAGGGATACATTTTTTTGTACCTCCCAACAAGGGAGGACAGAGGGACACTGTCTCCGCAAGATAAGCATAAACAGCGTTCATGTACTTCGTTTTTATCCTTTACATAAGCAGACAGTTTTGTTTTTATGTTTTGCTTTTATGTTTTTATTTTTAAATTTAGTGAAAAGTTATGTTTATTTAAAATTTTGGTTTCTTTTGTTTTATTTTAGTTTTTAAAATTTACAAAAACCACAAAAAAGAATTTTTTGTGTTCTTTCTATAATCTAATTTACTTATAATTAAATAAATATTATTTAATTATTTAATATATTAATTATTAATAAGAATTATAAATAACATAATTTAATATTATATTTAATTAATTCAAATTATAAATAATTAAATTAAACTAAACTAATAATTATTAATAAATATAATTAAATTAAAAATATCTTTAAAAATATATATTTCAATAAATTTTGATTTAATAATTAAACTATAGTTAAAATAAATATGAATTTATAAATAATAATTTATCAATAAATATTATATAAGATATCGAAATAAATTTAACTAATAAAAAATAATTTATATTTAAGTTTTATTTATTAATAATTATTAGTAGTAGTATAATGTAGATGTATTATTATTATTATTAAGCTTCATTTTGTATTTATTATAATAATAATAATTATTATTATTATTATTAACATATATTTGGAATTCATTATTATTAGTAGTAGTATAATGTAGATGTATTATTATTATTATTACGCATCATTTTGTATTTATTATTATAATTATAATAATTATTATTATTATTATTATATATTTGGAATTTATTATTATTAGTAGTAGTATAATGTAGATGTATTTTTATTACTATTCAGCATTATTTGTATTTATTATTATAATTATAATAATTATTATTGTTATTATTATACATTTTGAACTTATTTATTAATGTTATTAATTTTGTTGTTATTATAATACTAATTATTATTATTATTATTATTATTCGTGATGTGTTTGAAATTGTTATTATTATTATTTGTTAATTTTTTAACTTATACAAATCATTCGTAATAAATTTATCAATGAATTACATATTTTTAATCATATTAAGGACTAGGGGCATTTTCGTCATTGCTACAATTTTTTCATTCTGTCCACTGCAATCAAACACATTCTGTTCTCGAGATGGAGACAAATTTTTCTATTCTGTCCACCATAACCAAACATCTCACTGTCTCTACTTTTTGTTCCGTTTCGTCTTCAAATTTTTGTTCCGTTCCGTCTCCAGCTACCGGAGATAGCAACCGTACGCAGCGTTAAGGCTCAAGTTCTCAACTTTTAAGCCCTTTTTCTTGGAGAACCCAACTTAAAATATTTCATGTACCCACATATTGTCCTATGACATTGAAACAGACAAAAACCAGAACAACAAAGCAGCCAGTTTCTGTTTGGTTATTTTGGATTCTCTTGCAACATTTTATACTTAGAAGAGGAAGGCTTTATTCTCTATTATTAAATTCTTTTTAGTAAGTCCATGGAGTTTTTGATGATAACTTATTCTGATTTCAATTCACACAAGATACGAAGTTAAGAACAAAACACTCAAAGGATTTCATCCTCCACATCTTTCTTAGGCTTTCAAGTTCTTGGAATGGCAATATACATTCAACTCAACCTTAATATCATCAGCTTTAGCGTCTTCAGGCAATAAAACGAAGGTGTTGTATTCATAGCTCCTCCTGGCTGACTAATAACTCATCAGCCGATTCATCGTCTTCCTCTTCCTTGTGCTTTCGTCTCGTTTTCAGGACTGCATCATCAATAGCGATCTTACGTCCTCTTTGCTCAGCGCTGGAACTTCGTACCTCAATTTGTAAACGTCATCTTCCTCTTTGAAGCGTCAAATAAGGTTGTAAGGTGACAGGCTGAGGTTTTCGAATACCTGTTGATGTTCTCAGTAGCTAGCTGGACTGTGCATTTCGAAGCCCTGAGGGAAAGAACTCTAAAAATAGACAAGGAGAAGGGTTTAATGCAATTGAAATTTGTTTGCGAGCTTATATATTCACAACCTTTTATCCAAAGCTCAGATTTCTTACCATCCTTAGAGACGGCGACTTCTTTCCCATTTTACAAAAATGCTCATATGATTCTATGCAAATAATATTTTTGGTTTTGAATGACTTTAAGTTGGAAGGTTAGAGTTTATGCAAACGTTGGTCTCAGACAAAAATTCCATATAAATAGACAGATCACATGGATCAGCTAAAAGTTTATGGAAACCAAAAAGCCATTGATCTTTTTTTGTTTGGAACGTATCATAAATTGGTGAGCAACATATTGCAGAAACAAAAAAAAGATGGACTTACAAGTTCAACAAGCTTTCCTTGGTTTTCTTTTTGGTCAACAAGACCTACCCTTTTTATTCCTTTATGTAATTATATTCTCCATAAGTTTCTAGGGAGAAGTGTTTAATCCTCATTTAAAAATCAAATCTACTCAGCTAATTAGTGTACATTTAAAAGGAATAGTTCAGTGATTATGATCCACACACCTAAACTTTAAGGGCAATGGTTCATATCATACATATTAACAAGGTTCAGGAATTCCCCCATAGCAGCAAAAGAATTTATAACTGTTAAAGCTTTTTGTTTTTTTCAGCAATGAAGCAAGTTACTGTTCGGTTTCAGAGTAATTATGTATATAACCAATGATTCATACATGTCGCTACTCAACCAGCAACTTGCGACCTACAAGGATGGATTGAAGGATCCAGTAGTATCTAGATCCCCTCTAAATCCACTGCCTCGGGTATCATTCAAAGGAACTGAGGGAACCAAGGAAAATTTGCAACCTGATAAAGCACTAACAGCAAGTAGGTTGGCGTTTATCCAAAAGAATGCAATACAAAAAGGCATGACTTAAGAGTGAAACCAAATAAGGTGAGCATTTTATGCACACCAAAAGTTAGTTAGTCTGCCTTTCAATCTTAACCAATTGTTCACATGTCTAGTGCTTCTGCTGCTCAGTCGTACATCCCCTCTTGCTCCCAAATGTCCACAAGAAAATCAACCATTTCCTGTCAAATTTAATATGCAGGAAGTAAGCTTCAAATTCTTTAGCTTTTTGAGCCATATTCGCTCCAGAAAGTGTGTGCACAAAGAGAAAGGGTGAGAGAGAGCTCACAGAGAGAGGAATTGGCTGAGGGAATGGTTTGTTGCTCCCAAGTAAACTGTCATATGTTGCGTTCCAACTGCAGCAAAGCCATAATTTTTTAAGCTTGCAAGGACAATGAATGCTGACAAGATAACCAGAAACTCCTTAATGACAGAGAACCAGAAACACCTTAATGACAGAAAAAAAGCCAAAGGTTGATCAAGTTCTATTTAGTCTAACTCATAGTGTCATTTATCAAAGAATATTCAAGAAAGATCAATGATTGTAATAATCTGAAGAAGACTTCTCCATACCTTACATGTAAAAAGAAAAGAAAACTCAGACAGTTATGTTGACTCCAAAACTTTGGATGAATTTCACAATATCTACAATTCGCTCTTTTCATCTCAACATGTTCTATTCAATCTTTTGATATAGGATTAAAACATTAGGAATCATTATGGTTGACCCTTTTTCATCTCAGTCCTAATATTTTGAAAACTATTGCTGTCCCCTTTGCAATATTGTTTAGCTATCACACAATCCCCTCCATCATATTCTGTTAGTTTGTCATCTGTTCTTTTTACTCAACATGACATAGTATTAGAATTCTTAAGTTTCAACACAACAATGTTTTGAAGATATGAATGAACAGAAAATGGAATATGATGGAATGGCTTGCATGATAGCTAAACAATCTTATGAGGAGGTAAATGAGAGTTTTAAAATTATAAATATTGAAATAAAAAAAATCAAACCACAAGAGGTTCCAGTGTAATTAACCCTTGATATGAAGTATCAACATCTGCAAGAAAGACATGAATTCATGTTCTAGATAGAAAATGTGACCAAATACATTATCCTCTACATTTTAACGCATTTAAGTTACTGCATATGAATTCAGGTTTTATAGCATGTTCGTCCATATTTTGAGAATTTTGTCAAATCTGAAAATTTATATAAGAACTTTAAAATTATTGAATTAGCAATTTTAATAGTTTCCCTAACCTTACCGCAAGAAGGTTCTTACAGAAAAAATGTCAATAAATAAGCAAAAAAACCATCTGCATATTAACACATGGTTGATTGTGAAAGTGTAGTTATAACGCACTTTGCCTTTTTACTTAAAAAACAAAGCATTAACTGCAAAGCAGATGTAGTGGGTAATGGAGAAGACTAAGGCTAATCAAGATTGTGTACTTAGTGAACCATAATAAAGCACTGATGGGTTCACTTATGACACATAAGAGTATATCAAATGACTAATGAATACATGACAGAGCCTCAAACAACTTAAACAACTTACTTCAATTTGGGTTCCCGAGACTGTTGTGCCTGGATCCCAGACCTTGTATTTCCTACCCACTGCTGTCTTGTCTGAGTCCACAGCAGAAGGCCTGCAATCAAAAGTCACAACCATATCGTTTAGCTGAATACTCCACAGCAATTAGGGAATAAAGAATACAACATGGGACCAAGCAAGCAGAACTTTTAGATAAAATAAAATGCTACTTTTGCAGAGGGTTAATAGCAGCTTTTAGAATTTAGCCAGTAAGTGCTTAGCATAGATAAAGCGCATAGAACTCTTAGAGATGATAACCCGTTGAAGTCAAGTACAATACAAGAAGTAACAAGAACTTGCCATGATTTACGAACTCAGAAGGAATGTTTCCACAGCCAGTGCCACCATTTGGATCAAGAGTCTGGTTAACTGTGCTGATTGATGAAATGCTTCCCTGTGACGGAGCCGCACTATTGTCCATATCACAAGTGCTTGTAGTCCAGAAATCTTCAGATATGCTAGGTTTTTTAACTGTTAGTCCTTGGGTTTTTGAACCTTTTGATGGTTCCACTGAAGTAATTAGTTTCGGCTTATTACAGCATCCAAGACAAGCACTGTACTGTTACAAATCACATACAGTCATATAACTGGCAGATAGCAGCAACAACGAACAGATAAAGCAACGTCATATAGATAAAGATACAACGATAAACATGAAAACTGCATACACACTTTGTTTTGGAGATTGAAACATAAAAACCATCCAGATGCAGTAGGAAAAACAGTTTATTTATGCTGCAAGTCAAATAGAGCTGTCTCACAACTTAGGATGGAAGTGTTTCAACTTGTAACTTCAATATTACCAAAGCAATTTCTCACCTCTACTCCCCCCAATTACAAGATTAAGATGTGGTTATAAATGGCAGCTCTTACAATCTAGGTCCTGAAACCTATATTGGAATCTATGACAAACATAAGATGGAACGTAGTAACTATTACATAATAGCAGTAATTAAAGAACGCAGAGATTTGTTTTTGAAAGTTCAAGGTATGATAGGACTATCCAAGTGGTCACAAGTAGACTAAAGGAAGAATTCTTGACAATGTCAAGATGTCACTGCAGAAATTACTTGTCCGCAAAATTCAATAGAATAATTCCTTGTCTCACGTATCATGTCTTGTAATGGTAAAACATTTTGATTTGGAATCCAACTCGGGACAGGCGGGCAATGAAATGTCTAGCAACCAACCAAAGTTAACATAAATGACGAAAGCAGCATGAATCTCTCAATATTAATCATTCTAGCTTAACCAAAAATATTTGCTTAGCTTGCTGTGCCTTCATACCAGACAAAACCACAAGGTTCTAGTTATTTTGATACAAAACTTGATCTTCTATAGCACTTCTATTATCCAATTAAAGGAACCAAAAGTAAGACCTGGTAGCCACAGAACTAAGCAATCAACTTCACCAAATTCATTTGCACAAGATTTCCGAGTGAAGCCCAACTTTTTCAGTAACTTAAAGTCCAAAATCCGCAAGTAAAAAACAAAAAATCCTTTCTGCACTAGTTTCCCAGGAGACAAACAAAGCGAATCAATCAAGTCATGTAAACCCCAACTAACATACGATCAAATTACGTTTAATTCGCAAACAAGGAATCGAAAAACCCCAGAAGAAACCAAACCCAGAAGCATCTCAAGAATTACTCCAAACCCAAGAGCGCGAATCCAAAAAGCTTACCCCATGCATGCAGTATCTGAACAACACAAAGGGTCTTATCTTTAAGATCGTCGAGCGATTCTTGAGGAAAGAACCTAATCCAAATGAAACCCAGTTCAAAAATGGAGAGACTAAATAAGAATTTAAAGAGAAAACCAAGAGTATGAGACCAAATTAGGCGAAGGAAGACCCAGACTTTGTCATCTTTTTACCTGTGAAAATATGGGTCAAAGCAATCTCCCCTCTAGCTCAATAGCTCATGCGTTTTTTTCCTCTCTCTCTCTCTCTCTGCCCGCGTTACATGATTTAGGAATTAGGATTGGGCCGTTTCCTGATACTGTTTGTAAAAACCTCATATTTAAGGTTAAATTTTGGTGTTGATTAGGGGTATTCGCTTCTAATCGGTGTTTTAAGTATCTTGGTAGGAGAATTATGGTTCATTCAGGATGATTTAACTTTTGTGTGGGATCACGATTTCTGACAGGTCGTATTTGAATCTGATAATATAAAGGCAGTGCAGATAGTGATTTGTGATGTTATTTCTTCACATCCCTTACCTGTTTGGTTGTAAATATTCAAACTTTACTTGCTAAAAATTGGAGTTGTTATATTCGACATGTGGTTCGCGAAGGTAAATTTGTAACAGATTATCTGGTTAAATTGGGTCATGACATTTCTTCAAATCTTCAAGTTTGGGACGATATTCCTGAAGCTTCTCCTTGATTATATGGGCTGATGTCTATAGTATTTCTTTTATGAGGTAGTTTTGGTTTTCTCTTAGCTATAACAAAAAAAGATTAAATTTAATAAAATTATCATATAATAAAATTTAGAAATAAAATTTAAAAAGACTATATTTATTTCTTAAAAAGTTAATGTTTAATTAAAAATGAGGGTATGTTGAATTTAATTGATAAATTAATTAATTAATTAATCAATTTTTAATAATAAAAATATAAAATAAAACAACTCAAAATTAACTAATAGTTAAATCAATTCAATTTTTTATTGAAAGAAACTTGAATTATTATTTTTTATAAAAAAACAAAAAAAAAATTAATGTGTACAAAGAGATATGTATAGTGATAAATCATATATTTACTATATATAATTATATCAAACATATAACTTTTGGTGTATATTCATTTTTTAAATACTCCTATCTTTCTAAAGTTTAAAGCATTTGATTGTTGAAGTTAAATCTTATGCTAATGCTTAAACTTTTCTCTCTAACTAGATCGAAACCAATCATGTCTCCATTGCCAAAGATTGATGCTTAGTAAGCCAAAAACGAATTTGTCAACTCCAACTAGCAATTCATCGATCAATTAAATGAGTCTAAACTGAAATATAATAAACATAAAGAGACTGCAAATCAGAAAATGGACCGAACAGTTTGAGATTAACCGATGAATGAGTTCAGAAATCTAAGATGGCAAACGAGAGTGATGATGAAGAAGAGATAACGAGGAGGCGAGGTTTCTTAGCTTCAATGTCGTTGATCACAGTATAGTATATACAACTTCGACATTAAAGAATATTATTTTATCACATTAACGAAATAATATAAGAGAAAATCGGAATTCAGGGTAGAGCGATTTAAAATCTTATCATTTGGATCAATCACATTAATTTTAGGATAAATTGAAAATTTTTGTTTTTGTTCATGCCTAACGACTATAAATGAATAGAAAAAGGATTAGTCATTGATGCATAATCATGAAATACTCAAAATCCTTAATATCTACTCCAATTTGACAAGGGTTTAATTTGTCTCTTTTTCGGTGTTCTAAATTTTGTACCATAAATGAATTTTGTATCATGAAATTTTTTAGGGTTAATTATTAAAAAAATTCAAATTTTACTCAATTTTGCAATTATATCTCAAACTTTAAAAAGTGACAATTAGATATTTAAACTTTCAATTTCTTTCAATTGCAGGTCGACGTTAATATTTTTGTTAACATTGTTGAAGTGACTTGTTACATAAGACAAAAATCTCAAACACTTATACACGTCAGAATTAATTAAGTATAACTAAAATAGGTCGTTTTGTGATTGAAATCTCTAAATCAAACTCGTTCCTAAATCGTTGGAATTGAAAACCCTAATTAGTTCGTTTTTGCACATAAAGAAAGAGAATCTAGGATGACAAGTTAAGATTTCATTCATATTGTTAGAAATTGTGTTGTTGTTGTCTCACACAATATGATTGAGGGTCGTTATTGTAGCGCCCCCTTACCGTAGGGTACGCATCGGGACGCCCGCAGGTCGTTCCGACACCTAACTCACGATAAGGGTGCACTACTGAGCAACCCAACTACACTACACAAGGCATCAATATAAATATCACTAATTTTGAAATCAAATATACTTTTCATTCATTTTCTCGAATCCATACTTACACAATTCTGTCCAAAATCACTATCCCTACAATACCCAAAATAAA
>JANIJH010000005.1:7932386-7944566 GCA_024520975.1 Erythroxylum areolatum | reverse complement strand
TATTATGAGCCATATTATATTAGCTGTGTCCACTGTTCAAGCCAATAAAAATAATTTTTTTGTAATTACTATATAACAGGTAAACGGGTAAACGGGTATAGGAGATGGTATCCCCATACCCGCCTCGATACCCGACGGGTATTTTGCTAACCCCCCATACCCACCCCACGGGTAAAAATTTGCTCCCCATACCCACCCCCGTTCGGGTAATTTTATCGAGTACCCATCGAATTCGGGTACAATTGCCATCCCTATTTCCTGAGCATATTCGGCTTCTTCTATCACGTGCCTTCTAAGTAATGCCTCAGTTTACACACATTCAAGTACCGTTATAGGATCAAGTGATTGGCTACTTGTCCCGTAGTTCTGGACAAAAAGCAGTAGATCAACAAGCGTTGAGACTAAGAGACTCATCCAAGAAAATTCTATGCGCGTTCAACTCGTAATCGATTACTTAACAACGATTAACACAAGCTATCATTATATGATTAATACAAAGATACAAAAAGTAATAGAAACACGAGTTCCGATCAGTCAGCATCAGTTATCACACAAAAGCATCAATACATCTCGGTAAATCCTGAACTAAGCATACTGCGAGAACATCAAAAAGAAAAGCAGAACACGGCAAACCAACTTCACGGGATCAGGCAATGCTTTTACTTATTTTTTCGCTAATCATAATAATTCAAACACAAACAGGAACGAGGAGAGTTGCTATGCTCTTGTGGACGGGGTTTGAGTTCCTGTTAAGTTGTAAGGATAGGTGGGAGGTAATCAGACTTGGTGCCAAGAACTCGTGCTTTAGTATCTGGGATGCACTCAGTTCCAGGCAGCTCTGTTACATCTCCTTCATTGGTGACTGCAATAGGGTATCGGAGTAAATGACCGGGTAGGTCATGCTCGAGGGTCTCACTTGAAAACAGGTCCCAGTATTTATCAGCAATTTGGTTCACCTTCCTGACACATTCTTCATTTTCTGGATGAGTGAAGGTGTCATCGAGCATTCCAAGGTGCTCATACCATAATGCCATGCGGAAACCATGGACTTGACCTCGTGCTGGTTGCCTGGCTGCCAAGTGATATGGTTGGTAGGCTCCCATAGCTATTTCAGAGTCTCGTGCACCATCCATTGACCTCTGGTTAATGTTGGCAGATCCAACAATGATATATTCATCGTCAACTGCAGAAGCCATATTTCGAAAATCATTAAACTGAATTCTAAGCAACAAAGAAATGATACAAGTCTGAAGGAACAAGATGTATGACAGTGATTCTAGAGTTAAATATCCTAAGAAAAATTATTTCAATTCCTATCTAAGATGTATTCCTAATTATATGCACTTTGCAGACATCCTATGAAAGCCTTAAAAGATCTCCAACTATAGGTTGTCGGTGCAATAGCACAGAACAATAGCAAGATTGAAGCCACAAACCAACTGAGGTGGATCAGGTAAACATTCAGCAACAAGAGAAGTCAATGCAATCACTCACCAATCATCATCTTTGCATGAACATAAATCATGAAACGACGAGCCTCCTGAGCTCTTATATAATCAGAATCAGGTTCTGGTTTTTCTGATGGCTCATATTCTCCCTGCTTCTTCACCTCACGATTGCCAAGGCAAAAGAATGTCAGGTAGTTTCGAGGATCGTCCTCAATTCCCTTGGCTCTAAGAGCCTGCACCACATCTTTATACATCATGTCCATCGTCCTCCTCTGCCAATCTAATATTGCCTGAACTGACCCACTTTCTGGGATTCCTTCAGGCCACAACGGGACAACAACATATACTCTGAACGGCTCCCCTGCCTCAATCTTGCTGACTATCTTAAGTGAAAGTTCCTTAGGAATTACATGCAAAGCATTAATCTCCTCAGGTTTAATGCCATCAGGATTCCATGCAAAAGAACTTCCAAGAAAATACTGGTTTTCAATGTAGATGAAATTCTTTGCCCTGCGAATAGCATTAATATAGGCATCTTGAATGCTTCGGTCAATAATATTATCCTTCCCACTGACAAGCCCAGCTCTTGCAGCATCTTCAGGTGTCTCAGGGAAACCAAATGCAGCACCACCATCAATGGATCTAAACAATTGGACATTCCATGCCTCACGATCATCAGGATACATAACTGGAGATGGGGGGATGATGACATTTTCCAGCTCTCTCAGCTTAACAAGTAGATCTTTACCACCTTGTTTTCTCCATCTCTGCTCAAAGTTAAACAAGACATCCCAAGCAATAGGTCCTTCAAGCCTGGAGTGGATGTCATGCCAAGGTTCTCTTGGACCACCTTTTGTGATTGCAGCCCCAGTAAAGTTGGGCTGATGGAAATCATCATGGTGTGCAGTGTCCAATGTCCTGAATAAGGTATGGAAGGGAGTATCATATCTGCCATCACATAGATCAATACCCCCAACAAAACTAACAATTCTTCTCCTTTCTGGATTTCCATTAGGCAATGAACTGTCAACCACCACAATCTTTTGGTGATGAGTAAACATGGTAGAGATCTGCAGATCCTGAACTATGCTTCCACCATCATCAGGATTTCGAGGGCACAAGACACAGTGGACATCAGTGTCTCGGAAAAACTGTTCAGTTTCTTCATCATGGGTTGCCATCAGTCCATCCTTTTTCAGTAATCCAACAGAGGTTCTATCATCCCAAACAAGCATAAGGACCCTAACACCTTCACTTGCCTTCTTCTTCAAAAGCTCACCAAGAGTGATATCTCCTCCAGGCTTTGGCCTCCTAGAATCCCTTATCAAGGTTATTTCAGTGTAAACAGACCAGCCAGTGATATAGATCAAGTGTTTGGCATTTGTGATGGCATCAAAAACATCTTCCCAACATCTGTGGGGCTCATAGTACTTTCCGCCGTCAAGAGGGATCTTTGGGATAAATTTATCTGGGATATGAGCATCTTGGTACAGAGAAACCTTACATCCCTGTCTCTGTGAGTAGAATGTGTAAGGTACCCCAGGAAATTTAGGACTTCTGACGCCCCGACCAAAATTACGGTCCTTTGTAACGTCAAAGAATTGTAGCTTCACATGAATTTTAGAGCCTCCATGAATAGGGTTCTTATCTTCATCCAAAATCTCAACCCACCTATCGATTTCTTCCCCATCCAAAAGTTCTTCAACAGGGACATATGCTCTTCCAATTAACGTTGCTCCGATGGGGTTATCATCCTTGACAGTGAATATGACATTTGAAGCCAAATGAGCAGTGTAAATATGAAATGACTCATACCATCTAGGATTTGTACGCTCATTTTCAAGTATTCTGGTTCTCCCAACTCTAGCCTTTTCCAGATCGATAGTAGCATAGAGTTTACTAATTCCACTACCAACACCAACAGTTTCCTGAATGTTTTCCATGAGCTGCAAGGAAAAGCCTTCAATAAGCTATAAAGGGTAGACAAAGGAAGTACCAGGTGGAATTCAAGTTAGATACCATACGACGAGAGCAGTTGGATAAATCCTTCGGTACGACCAAACACTAAATATACAATCTACCACAAAATATATGTAACTTAAAGGGGCGAGGAAGTTATCCAGCCTTTCAGTAAGGTTTAACATGCAGACCAAACAGGTACAAACAAAACCAAGAAGAGTAAATTCATGTAACACGTCTTTATGTCTTGCACAGAAGAAATGAAAATATGCAGTTTGATTTACACTCCTGTTCACAAACAAAAACATTTTCTGTCTCCGCAGAAGCTAATGATCATTGTATCATCTACAAGAAGATTATATGAAGTCCAACAGAACTCATTACACAAAGACAAATGAATTTACAGAGAAGCCTAAGGGGATGTGATGCTTCAAAAGGCAAAACAACAATTACGGTACAATCCAATAGTGCAATGTTAAAGATGGTAAAGGAAAATAGAGAATCACATCAATATTGAACTTCTAGCATTGGCATTAGTTTTTTTTTTTTAATTCCGATGATAAAGGTACAAAAGCAGTTCAGATTGCAAGACAATGTTTATAAGATTAAAAATATGTTTAAAGTTCAAAAAGGATAAACTGAAAAAAGAATCCTGAGGTTTAACATCAACACAGATATTTTTGAACATGATAACAGTTTGAAAAACAATAACACTTCTACATCAACCTCATTATGCAAGTCTTTTTCCATCTTGAGAAGGAATGCCAAAACAGTTCTTGAAAACACTGTCGGCGAACAAAAAGAAGTCACCTTTGAGCACAAAACAATTACTCGAGTATTAAGCAGCTCATCACCCATTGCACAAACAAGGACCTCTGTTCTCAAAAAGAAATTGTAATAATCAACCAGAGAAACTAAGTAATTTCTGTCATAATAAATAAACCCCAAAAAAGGGCCAGAAAATGACGAAATCTACCAAACAAAGAAATAAAAAGGAAAGAACCATGTTACTAATTTCCGCAAAAAAAGGACATAGACTACATAAAGTATGCTAGACAGCACCATTATCTTTGCAGAATATTTCTCACTCAAGTCCAAGCAAATCACAGATTAAAACTAACGATTATATAGACAAAAAATAGCATTAACTGATTCAGATCGACTAAAAGAAACCGAAAACAACAAATAAAATTTATACCTTCCTGAAGAAGTGGGGTCGTCCTCCACTTTCAATCTTATCCACCTCATAGATCGTGGCGTGCAGAGTCCCGTGAAGCAATATTTGCGCCATCTTTCACCTGTAATATCCTAAAAATAAATCAATCCATCGAAGCACACAATCCCATGATCATACACGCTAGGAATACATCCACTTGTGTGTGCACGACTGTGACTGTGATTTAATACTCTTTGCGTAGAAAAGTTCAATGTAAAAGATCACTCTTTACATCTACTTTTCCTTCTAAGTTCGTAACAATGAATTAACAGTACTGAGTAAGATCAGTTGATAAAAGCTTAAAGCTCTTCTGAAACTTGGCACCGAACAACTAAAAAGAAAAAGAAAATACCCAGAAAAGAAAACACAAAATGGATGACGATGGTCGTTCTACGCCTTAGTTTCGTGCATTGAACTAGCAGCACAGGTTAAGATCAGTTCATAAAAAGATCAAAACTTTTCTGAAACTACACATCAGAAAGGAAAAGGAGAAAACACCCAGAAAAGATAACACAGAAAGGATGATGATGATGAACAGTTTCACGGTAAATTATCTTCTAACCCACAGATTTGAGATCACTCAGGTGTCAAACTAGAAAAGAAGATCAGCAACAGTACCTTCACTCAAAGAGACACAGCTGGAAAACAAGATCTGTGATCCGATGAAGGCTCTTTGAGCTTATATATATACAGTGAAGATAATATAATTTATAAAGTTGAAGAGTGTGAAAAGGGTGAAATTGAGAGAGAAATGTAAGAAAGAAGCTCCCTAGAGGTGGAGCCGACTGACAATTGATATATTGTCTATTTAATAATACTTAAATATTAATTATATAATTAATATCTTTTTAATTATTTTTTTAATACCTTATGTTCTTGATTATAGTAAATCATGGCTAATAAAAGCCTCAATATCCTTTACTTCCTAAACATGAAATCTCTATACTACATTTAGTTCTCGGTGATAAAAACATAGTGCAAGTCCTTAATACAAGTTTACCTTAAATAAGTATTTTTAGTGTAATAAATCTTATTAGGATCATTGCCAAAAACAAATCTTTCCTTGCTATTACTAATAAAAAATGGCAAATTTAGTATACAAAACTCCTTTTTTTGCGAGAATTAGGTCAGAGTTATTAATTGTATCTAAATTTTTCCGATTCCAACTCATGACATTTTGATCACAAAGTGTGCTAATTCCGGAATTGAATTCGTAGAGATTTGTTTAGCACGAGAGTTGAATTTTATACACATGACTTGTAAATTGTAATTAGTTTATGCCTGATTGTTAATAAATACAATTAAATTTGGCTTCAAATGAATGATATTTATTTTGCATTAGAGTTTTTAGTTATAAATTTTATTTTATTTGCCTCTCAATATATTTAAAAAAAATTCTTTTCCTTCTAGAACTTTTTACAATACATCAAATTTCATAAATAATATGATCAATACAACGTTGAAGTGTAAAAAGGTGATGTAAATGTTGAGTGGAGGTCAATATCGTCGCAATCCAAGGGTTCGAAACTCTGGATTATCCTAAACGTTAAAGAAAGTCCATCAAGACCGTCACCACAACAACCATGTAGCTTCGTCTGTCCAAGTGTCAGACCTCAGAATTGGGAGTATTATTATTATATAAGATAATAATTTTAATGAGAAAAAGACAAAATACTAGTCTTATAATAAACACAATACATGATTAATTAATTTCTAATATATATATATATATATATAGATACACATAGCCTCAGCCATCTCTAGCATAAATTTTCTTTAGTATAGTGCTTATTATGTAATATCACGTGTCCAAAATAAAGATTAAAAGAAAATTAAGTTGTCTTAAGTTTAATTTTAAATATCTACTTTTTAAATAAATAAATAGTAATGCAATAAATTCATGTCTTAAAAATTTAGAAATTGATATTTAATTAGTCATATATTAAGTCAATGTAGATGTTTATTAAATTCGAATACAACTTTGTTATTGCTAATTGAAAGGACTTCAGTTGAAATGTTTTGTTAGATTATAATAAGTGGATTTCTATATTTTTCTTAAACTCTAGATTCAAAAAAATTGTTGTTTTTTTTAAGTGGTAAAGATTAATTTTTTGTAATTTAAATACTACATTATCTTTAACTTGATCAAAACATTTTAATACAAATTCTTATTATTATTAATGTTTTAAAAATCGAACTGAAAGTTAAATTTGTGAGACAAGAAGTTTAAGGTTTAAAATATGCAACTGGTATTAGATCGTTATGAAATTGATTAAAGATTAAATAAAATTAAAAAAACTTTAAATATGATTAAAAGAGATTGTTTCTATTTATTAAATATTTTAAACTTTAATTAAAAAATAAATAATTAATTAATTCTAATTTTAAAATTTTATTAATTTACAAGCATTGACTGATTAATTAATAAATTAACTAATTTTTAATAATAAAAGTTATTAAATTCAAATGATTAAAAATTTTAAAATTAATTTAAAGTAATTTTCTTAATCATGTGTTATTATTACGTTTTAACCTCTCTTTTATGAGGGAAAAGGCTTTTAATACTGAAAAGACTTTGCAGATACTTGTCCGTATCAGGGCGTACACGTGTAACATTCAGACACTAACTTAATTTGCCGACAAGACCTGAGTCGTTTGATGGAAGATCCAACGACTGCAAAACGAATACATGTCCAGATCAGATCTCGCCTTGCTGGCTGCGTTTGGATTTCCGCAGATGGGGCGAGCTTAGTCAATCATGTTTACAACAGCCAAGTATTATCTGCCACGATTCCGTTGGATCTGGATCCTATCCTATCCCTGTTTTCTCTATAAGTTGGACCCATAAGAATTGCTGTGGGTCACTCTGAAAGTGAGATAAATTTTATTTTTATTAATAAATAAAATTTTAAATCTCACATGAAATTTTAACATTATATTTTTAATATATTATATCTTCTGTTATTGAAAAATAAGCCAAATTTCTGATATTGAATTTTTTAAAAAACATTTTTATTTTTTAGAATAAATAAATTATCATCATTATTACGTAAAATTTTAGTAATTTTAATATCATCATTAAAGTTTATTTAAAATTAAAATTATTTCACGGCTGAATATTAAAATTGAAAATATAAAATATTTTTTAATTAATAATCAGCCCATTAAAAATATTTGACTTTAGGTTCGTAAGTTGACCCGTTATAAGAAACCGCTCGTATGTTTCCAGATTTTGACTGAACCACGATAAAGAATATTATTTTAAAAGATCCTTTCTTCCGTCAAGTTTATGAAACTTTAACGTTTTCTAGCGTTAAATTTTAAACTAACAATGTTAGAAGATCATTAGACACTCGTTAGTCGTTACGGGGACATTTAATTATCAGAGTTGGTGTTTGAGATGTTTCCTTTTGTTTTTTTATACACGAGTACACAGAGTCACAGACTAATCAATGTATACGTATGTTCACGAAAGGGACTTTATTTTGTATTATATGTTGAACGTGGTTTGTTGTTGTTGTTGTTTTTCTTTTTTCTCTTTTTTGCCAATAACGTGGTTTGTTGTTAAGTAAGCAAGTTTTAGCGGAGATATAGTCTCCTTAGTTGAGTTTATATTAATAGAATTTTTGTCAATAATTTTTTTTAGATTTTTCTGAAAAGGAAGTTTTTTAAAAACCAATTAATTGTTTAATTGTTATTTAAAAAAGAGTATTTTTGAAATAGCTTCATACAGTATATTCTTTGACAACATAAAAATAAAAATATTTTTAATTTTAACTATATTTTATTTTATAATAAAGGTTATTTATACATATAAATATTATTTAAAATATATTAAATAATATGCAAAGCACAATATATTAATTATTTTATAATTTGAAACTATATGAAACATAAATGAAAATACAGTTAATCAAATCTTTTATATGGATTATAACATAAATAAAACTAATATCAAAAATAAATATTAAAACATATAAAAAAGTCAAATAATATTATATAAATATCAAAATAAATATTTAAGTTGAGTAAATAGTTAAATACATAATAAATTATGCATTTTATTGTAATAAAAAAATAAGTTTAAAAGATAAACATAAAAATGAGTTTGTGAGTATTATAGAAATTATGTGAAAATTATAAAGACAAAAGAAGTTTAAAAAATAAACTTATTAATTGATCTGAAAAACTATCGAAAAAGTTATTTGAGAGGCTTTTTGAAAAGTTTCAAATTTGAGTTTATTAAAAAGTTATATTTTAACTATCAAAAAATAGATATTTATTTAAAAAATGTATTTTTATTTTTCAGCCAAACATTTATTCTTCTTTAAAAAAACTTTTCTAATTAAAAAAATTACCTTCTAAAAACATATCCAAACAGGCATTTAGTAGCCTAAACGTACCCTGGTTTAATAATTGAAATCAAGTACACATCTGTAGGCATGATCTTTTCAAGCTCCTGTACTGGTAACTGCTTCGGGATTTGGAGGATAGTTGCCTGATTGTTTAGAGTATCAGCAACCATGTATAGTGCATCCGAAGTATGTCAGTGTATGGACTCATAAGGTTTCGATACCTGAGGCGTGTGAGTAATATCTATAGATGTTTGGCTTAACAGTAAACATTCATTCCAATCAAGACATCTGGGTTTGGTAGGTTGCTTCCAATATTGGACCAGCCAAGGGATAATGATTAGAATAATTATAAGATATACGCGAATTGATAAAAATAAAAAAACTAGTAAAATTCAACAAAAGTAACACATTATCTTTTTAAAATAAACTTTAAATTTTCTATTATGCCACATATTCATTTAAAACTAGCTGTATATTGTTTTGACTTTGTTAGTTTGTTTATATAAAAGATGATGTGTCACTTTTTTTGAAAATTTTATTACTTTTTTATTTTTAAAATTCACAAATTAATGTTAGTGATATATATTTTAATATATGTATCACTTATAATTTTTCTAATTATTATGTTTTTTAAAATCATCTTCTCTTTCTTTCTATCTTTCCTATCAATTCTTATCTCTTTTTTTAATAAACTCATATATAATATGACTATATTAATATATTAAAAGATAACAAATTAGTTTAATTCAGACCAAAATCAAAGGTTTACTTTTGATTTAGTAAAATTTAGTAAAATTTTGATTGAGTGATAAAGTTTTGTCAAAGTTGAAGAGAAGGTTAAATTTGTTTTTTTAAATACAATTAATTATAATAAATTAATTTATTTCAATATCATTTAATTTAAAGTTAATTCAAACCAAAAATAAAGATTTATTTTTGATTTAATCAAATTTGAATTGAGCAATAAAGCTTTATCAAACTTGAAGTGAAGGTTGAATTTAAAATTTTAAATACAATTAATTATATTCAATTAATTATTTAAATTTCATTTAACTCGAAATTAATAAACTGAACTCATATTTTATCAAGTTTAGTTTCAATTTTCAGTGAGTTTTCGGACTCAAAATTGACTCGATTCATTATTGACACTAATACGTTGTTTGATAAATGACTGATCATCTATTTTTTGGTGAATTAAGAGGTAATTGATAGTTTGACCATATCAAACTGTTGATAATCATGTTTGATAATCAATTGATTGAGTTGGTAGATCATTGAACTCGATACACTGAGTTTGAAAACACTCCTAACGTTTTGCTTAAGCGGTTGATAAATTAAAGGATAAAAAGATGATTATACTTACAATTTATTACAAATTATAAGAGAGAGAGGAGAGATAAATGAGAGAGATAGAGATAAACAAGCATAAAGTGCGAATTCAAAAATTTTAAAAAAACTCTAGTATATTAGAAAATTAAACCAAGTTCAAATTTTTTTAAATAAAATTTTGTACTTCATAACTGAATCATTATATATAAAAATTATTTCATTTTTAATTAAATTAAATAAGTATAATTAGATTTGATATTTTACCTTCTACCAAATTGTTTTATAATAACCCAAATTTTTTATAATGTTATAAACAAAGATTGGGTTGGACAGGAAGTTTCAAGTTTAATTCATTATATTTGTTAATACTTAGATTAAATTTTGTAATTAAAAAGAATTAAATCATTAAACTTAAAATATATTTTTAAAATGTTTCTACAAATAATTATTATGTCTAAAAAATTATTTTAATGTTAATTTTAATAGATAAAATTATTTAAAATCTTTTTTAATTTTAGTTATAGGATAAGACTAATTTTATTAAGGGATTACATTTTCATATAATTAAAAATAAGTTTTATGCTCATTAACTATTACATTTTTCAGTTTAGTTACTAATATTAATTTAAATAAATATTTTAATTAGCATAAATTCTTATGAAAATATTAAAAAATACTAAGGTATTATACTCTTGTCGTTTTTTTTAAGTCATGCCTTCATAAGTTATTTTACATATAAATAGTTATTGAACAGTTAATTTTACCAAACATCTTTAAATAAATAACTGATATTATTCACACATAGACAGTTAATATTAAATAGTTAATTTTATCAAATATTTTTAAATAAATAGCTAATATTATTTGTTAGTCAAATCCACTATATAAATGATAAACTCAACTAATTACTGATAAACTCAGTCAACAATTAATGCAATCCATGATTGTCAAAAGAGGCCCTAATGTAAAAAAAATTAAAAAAATCTTGAATGTAATTTTATCATTTAAATATAAAAGAAACTAAAGGGCCAAGTCATTGCATTTATATCAACCCCTAGGATTAAACAACGGAAGTGATGAATAAACCATGTGGCTCTAGGTCCTGTGTCCTTGATATTCTTTCACGATCAAATGCATTTACTGTCTTTAATGTAAGGTGTCCACCTTCTAGCCACATATTTTATGCTTTATGATTCAAAAATCGTGAGCTATTTATGGTAGAGAGGTGACCTGAGCTACAGTAACGAGAAAGTTGAAGAAAAAGATAACCCACAATAACTCATGGAGAAGGAATCGAAGTGAATACCCAATAGCAGTGGCGGGCCGTCCATTTACAACGATTGATGAATTGGTGCACATGTTCGTGGGAGGAACAGATAGATCGGAAAAGTGACAGCATCATATATGTAGTCTTTATGGTTGTAGGTTGTTTTTTTTTTTTTTAATTACAAGGAAGGAAAACAATACAAGTTACATGATTCTTCTAAGTAATGTTTTAAAAATCAGACCGGTAATTGAACTGGAGAAGTAACTGATTCAAGAGTTAATGGTTCAACCGAAATTCAACCATGATTTAACCGGTAACTAATAAGTAATGAATATAAATTTTTATTATATATATATTATATATATAAGATAATTTTTAAACATACTATTTAATTATTTATCTAATTATAAATTTAACTTAAACTCTAAAATTCAACCTAAAAACTTCAAAACATATAAGTTTTTTTTTAAATTAACCAACACAACACAAAATAAGATAACAAAACTCACTAATCATATTTCATCAGAATGATTAAAAAATGATCACTAATCATAATATTCATTCAAGTTGAGATCAAAATCAAATGCTCCTTCATCATTGCCGATA
>JANIJH010000005.1:7897133-7908562 GCA_024520975.1 Erythroxylum areolatum | reverse complement strand
GGGAGAACAAAAGAAGGCGAGGTGACGATGTCCGACTGGAAGGAGGCCCACACTCGACGCGCCAAAGGACAGTTCCGAACCACATGGAGAGAGGATTCTTCGTGGGAGCAATATAGGCAGGTATCGTCGGCGGTAAGGTGCCTCTGCACCCGCTGCTGATTACTAAGCAAACGGTCCTTCGCGAGTAGCCATAAGAAAGAGCACACCCGCTGAGGACCCGACCACTGCCAAATTACCCCCACAAACCCGATGGATCGGCAGGCGAGTCGCCCCGAAGCAGGGAGTAGGCCGAAGCGACCGTAAAAAGACCATGTTCGGAGGCTCCCCAGACCATCCTGTCAGGACCCAAAATCGGGGAGGGAGGAAACGTGCCAGCTATAGCCCGACAAATCGAAAGCGGAAGGAAATCCTGAAAGGCCGCCAAATTTCACTGTCCTGTGGGGTCCACGAAATGGCTGACCCTACGGTTAAGGAGGGAAACCAGGATGTCCTGGGTAAAATGGGAGAGGAGGGGACCAACACCCGTGCCCCAAGGGTCATGTCAGAAGTTAGGTATCAGACCATCACCTATTCGCCATTGTAGCCCCTGAGTGACTATGGGCCAAGTCGCTCGGATGCTCCTCCAAACCATCGAGCCCCCGCCTGGAGGAAGGGAGGAGAGAAGGTGGTGAGTATCAAAAGCATATTTACCCGAGAGCACCTGCACCCATAATGCGGTGGGATTATTTAGCATAGCCCATTCTAGTTTAGCCAGGAAAGCATCGTTCATATTGCGAACCTGTCGTATGCCCAAACCCCCGAGATTTTTGGGCAGACAAACCTCATCCCAGCAGACCAGAGGTACCTTCCGACGGCTAGGACTCGAGCCCCACAAAAATTGTCTCAGAGTCTGTTCCAAAGCGTCACACAGCCCTCGCGGTAATTGAATAGTCTGCATCGTGTAACTGGGAATAGTCGAAAGGACCGATTGGACCAAAGTGACCCGACCAGCGAAAGATAGCGTGGAAGGAGCCCACCCTGACAGACGGTGATGGACCGTATCCAGGATGTGCTGATAAGTATGCCTCCCGACCCGCTGGTGAAGGAGGGGAACACCCAATTACCGACCGAGATCGGTTGTCCGAGGGAAGCGGAGAGCGCGGCTTAAGACCCGAGCGAAATATTTTCATGTTAAGTGGCTAAGCTTCCAAGTCAATCCACTTAATGTAAGTTTAGGGGAATATTTTCATGTTGTTTACAAAAACTAACAATTACATTTCTCACTTCGTCTGTTAAGTATTTTGTTTGCTACCTCTCCTTTATTTGTGTACCAACTGAAGAAATGAAGCCTGAAAGCTTAATCACGGCGGAGACCTTAAGTGGTTTGCATTTATTTATGGCCGAACATAGCACGAGTCCACCAATAATTGAGGCAAAGACATTATTATATATAATTAATATGACAAACTTTTCATTGTTCTTTGTTCTCCACAGTTGAAGAAAGATCTTAAAATATACACCTTAGCTGTCTACATTGCTATAGCGTCTGATTATTCTCTACCAGCCTTGCATTTGATGGGATAACAAGCTATGCATACTCTATAGAATGGTAATTGTCTCAAGCAAGCATGACATTAGAGTATGGGTTTGAATTTGACTCATTCGGAAGTTAATGAATTTAATTTGAATGAAAAATTGTGATGATTTCAGACTTTTTTTAAAAAAAAAACTTTTAAACTTTCGGTTATATATAAATTTAGATTGTTCGATTTAGTAAAATTTAAAATTTGAAAAGCATCATTTTTTATTTTAATAAAAATATACTGACTGAGTTAGACTCAAACGAATCATATTTCGAACCAAACTTAAGCTTGAACATTAATTTTCATAATCATATCATATCATATTTATTGTCATCCTAATCACACCTAAAAGTACTAAAATAGTTCTTAAATTAATTTGTAAAATATCAAAAATTTGAGAAATTTCGATAAAGTCAATACATTTGTGTTCGATTTCTTGGCAATATGAGAAATTGATATACTCTTTCTTTTTTACAAAGGAAAGAAGAAAAAGACATTATCGCAATGTTATATAATATATTCTAAAACTCATACAACTTAATAATTTGAGACTCGTAAAATTTATTAATTAAAAGATACGTAAATTAATTAAGATTTAATTTACTCTTTTAACTTAAATTAGAAACTATAAAAACTAATATAAATATAAGTATATATATTTATTAAAAATTTTAATTTAAATAAATATAACATGATGTAGTAATTTTGTTACATCCTAAGATTAATTTAGTATGATTATATTTAGTATGAGATTAATTTCCTAATATTACCTTCTTTTATCTGCTTTTAGGATTATTTGTTCATGTTTACTTTTTTTATGAACATATATTTTTTAATTTTTACTTATTTTAGTGTTTTTTTGGGAATAATATATAAAGTAATTGTAAAAATTAATTTATATAAAAGGAGTCCGTTAAATTGAATTAAGTTTTATAATTATTCAAGATCATTGGAATTTGGAAGTAATCAAAGATATATAAATGGCTGCTCAAATTTGAGGAGGTGCGTGCAAGTGGGGACTTGACACAAACGCACAAATCTAAAATCCAAAGTATGATACTTGCAGTTCTCTTCGCGAATGCGGAAGGCAACATTTTGATCGAACGGTACGTGATCGATCAGCCCACTTTTTCTTATCGTTCTTCCTTTTACTTTTCAATTTCTGGAAACTTGTATCTTGAATACTTGATCTTCTTCTTCTGTTGCTGTTTTTATCATGAAAGCTTCGTTTTTTGGGATCCTTTAGGGTTTGGATCCTTCTGGGTTTTGAAGGTTTGATTGATTTAGTGCCCTTTTTATGTTCTCTTTTCTGTTTCTCTGTTTTCCATTTGTTTACCATATTTTATCATTCCCATGATCATTTGTTCTCTAGAAAAAACAGGAAATTGTTTGGCTTTTTGTCCTTTTTGTTTTGATTGATGTGTGGTGGGTTTATTGGCGAGAAAATTCCATTTCGTGATGAAAAGGATGTTGTTGTTAACTGCGTGTGGTGAAACTAATTGAACGAAAAAAGGTGCCACATTTTGACGTGAAACAGAACAGTATATATAGGAATCACTGATTAAGGAGCATCAATCAGGATGTTTTGTTATTGAACTCGCTAATCCTTTGAGTTTCTAGATGATAGTAGTTGTGAAAGTAGAAAAATGCAATATATACCAGGCTATGAATACCAGTACATGCCTACATCACAGGGTTATATCTTACTGAATGCTTTCACTTGCAAATACATGTGCGTCCACAGAGAGATATGGTGCTGGCCACAGTTAAAATTATTCCTCCTTATCTATAAAAGAGTTTCCTCATTATCTAACCTCGAATGTCTTGGATTCAATTGAACCTGAAACAGTTAAGTGTTCTACCTTATTTTGAGAAGTGGCTTGATGGTCATTCTTGTTTTAATATGTTAAACTGTCCTCATTCAGGGTTGGCGTTTAGAAAGGCATAACATGAGGGTTAAGATAAACACGTTTAGATGTAATGACTCCCTTAGGATTAAGAGGGATAACAAAGCTGTATTGAAACTAGGGTTTAGTGGTATTAACTTAACAGTTTAAAGAAGGATTCAGAGAGTTGCATTAATAACAATACTTAAAATCTGTTGAACTACTTCTTTGTGCAAGTGGTAAGAGTAGATAAAGAGATGCACTCTTAATGATACTGAGGAAGGGAATGGGATTAACCTCCTTGCAAAGCCACTTATTAGCAATTAAATGACTAAAGTGATGTTTGATTCATAGATTTATTTTGCAATAACAGTTCCAAAATTTTGCTTATTATAGGTTTAGTGGAGTTCCAGCTGAGGAACGGCTGCACTGGCGATCTTTCTTAGTTAAGCTTGGGGCAGATAATCTTAAAGGTGTAAAAAATGAAGAGCTCCTTGTTGCTTCACATAAGTAAGAACTTCAATGCTCTTATCAATGACAAAATTTAACTGCTCTTATCAGTGACCTTGATTGTTTTTTGATTATCACGAATTCAACTGCCCTTTCCTATTTTGCTCTGTCTTGTTGAATGCTGCCTTTATGTTTTTCTCAGGTCAGTTTACATCGTCTACACGGTACTTGGAGATGTTAGCATTTATGTTGTTGGCAAGGATGAATATGATGAGCTTGCTTGTGAGTAGATGTTCCTTGTATATAATTTTCTTCTGATATGCTTTCTACAATCATTTCTAGCTCCTTTGACTTAACTACTCATATCTAATTTTGAACAGCGCAATACTGTTATATACCACCAGAGTATTGGTTCTGTATTTGGACTAAAGGAAAATTGAAGATATTACCTTGTTTTCTGTGATGATGGGAGCACCTTTTTGTTTATCTTATTATCAACGACTAAGAATTATACCAAGTAGGGAGATGCTCCACCCTGGATGCACGCACTCACAGAAAGAGTGATTGGGTGCTGATTGCATCTCTTAGTATTTATTATGTTTATGGCTTGTGGATTTTGATTCTCGTCTTCCTGAATTGTTTATGGCTTGTGGATTTTGATTCCCGTCTTCCTGAATTGTTACTGTAGTGACAGAAGTCATTTTTGCTATAACTTCTGCGGTGAAAGATGTGTGTGTGAAGCCTCCAACTGAGAGAATTTTTCTCGACAAGTATGGGAAAATATGCTTGTGCCTGGATGAAATCGTTTGGAAGGTGAGGATCTAAATTTCTGACCAAAACTGTGTTGCATTTCTTTTGGGGTGTTGTGCACTTGATCTAGCATGGATTGATCAATGGATGAGGCATTCGACCTTGATCACATGCAACAACTTTTTTTGTTTGCGTGAAAGATCTATAATTTTCTAAAGTATGGTAACATGGATGTGAGTGTAAACAATTGGTCCGCGGCCATTCCTTCATACCTGATGTGAGTTTACTGCATCATGTAAAATAGGCAGATTCTGCAAAGGCGATTTGCATATTTGCTGTTTTGCTTTGCTACAATCATCCCTGTATACCTGAAGCATCTCCATAATTTTTGGTTCTCTCCACCTGGCGTACACTTGTATAATTTGCTACGTATTATCTATATGTTCTCTTACAACGTTTTGCTTATCTGCATACCTGAAGGGACTGCTGGAGAACACAGAGAAGGATAGAATCAGAAGATTGGTAAGGTTAAAGCCTCCGACAGAATTTTGAGTACCAATCAGCCCAATGGAGATGATGATGATCTTCACTTAGTTGGATTATTTTTTAGCACTGAGGGTATGCCCCATTAGATCTCAACTGTCGTGGAGAGGATAATTTCTGGGATTGATTGATTCTTAATGTTCTTAGAAAGTGTTTGTGGTTGCACCACTATTTGATTTACATCTTTTATATTTGATATCTCGCTTTGACCATGGGGTTATTTACAAGAAAACATGCAAATGTCAAAATGCCTGGCTTCAGATTTTGTAAAAATATTTACACTATTTTTGTTATATATAACATTAAAATCTGCAGATACCACCCGAACTAGGATAGCCACACATTCGGTTGCACATTAAAAAATAATAATTTTTGCAGCAACTCAAAGTCCAAAAAGATCCATTGAGGCTCATCTCGCGTGACTCTCTCTTAAATTCTCAAAACTTTGGTTGCTCTATCCTTGTAAGTACAGAGAATTCGTTGCCGTCTTGGCTATGCTACCAGGGGTGGAAGTTGGAGTTAGATTTTTTACAGCCTTCGATGAGCTTTATGCTGTTAGTCGGACAGATTTAACATGTCTCCACTTCGAAAATGCCACCTTCCCTCATTGATGATCCACGAGGATTTCAAGCTGCAGTCTCCTTTTAACCTATAGGATCAATGACTCTGGGTTTGCCAAGCTACGAAGCCTGGAAGACCATCCAAACTACTAAAGCCAAAACATCTGTTTAGGTGAAGTTCTTTGTTCGAACATCGACCCAATATGTTCTCACGCCTTTGTCAACTAGTACGATTCCATAACATTCTTCGGGACACGTTCAGAGGACAATGACCTTGATTTAATAATTAGTTTCCTATTCGTTCAAGTTTGGCTCTAACTAGAAAGTGTGGCTTTTTTATTGGTTTGAGCGAACCCGACGATGATTTTGAAGAGTATCTGTTCTGGCATTGAAGAATATGCTGCCCGCCTCGTCCATGATTTAGTATATACAATCTAATCAGCAGGTTCCCTCTTCACAGACATCAGAATCAGAGAGGATGAAGTATGGGAAGAAGCTCCGCGAAGAGGTTGAAAGAACCTTCCCTGAATGGAAAGCCCAGTTCATATGCTACAAGGAGTTGAAGATACAACTGAAGTTGATTTATTCAAGGATCGTTGCTGTAGAGCTTTTCCACGTGAATAACCTGAGAGAGAGCAATGGGTTTGTTCAGTTATTAGACGCTGAACTCAACAAAGCTATTACATTTTTCTATGAGAAAGAAGAAGACTATATCATCAGATTGAAGGTACTAATCGGTTCATTTTGGATGGTCTTTTGATATATGCTTGATTTACCCTTTTTTATGGCATATTAGGAGCTGCAAATTAGAGCATCAAACTTGGAAAGTCAGGCGGAGAAATTACAAGTGCAGAAAGATATCTTGGACTTTCGTGCAGAGATGGTGTTGTTACTCCATTACAGTGTCCTCAACCTCACAGGTAAAGTGATAGCAGTAAGGAGAAGTTTAGCAGTTGAGGGAAGATCTGAAAATGATGGATGCCCTCTTTGAAGTGAAATTCAATAGAAAATTTAAGCCTTTGATTCAGTCATTACAGGCTTTCTCTTGCGCAATCTTAAGCTGTTTCAGAAACTTAGAAACTAGTCAAGAACAAAACTTTCGTGCCGCAACTAATTTTAGTGTCTGATCAGGACTGAGAAAGATTGTGAAGAAGCACAACAAAAGGACAGGCACTAGTTTCCAGTTCTCGTCCATGCGAAGAGTGATGCAACAACCATCTTTCTCCACTGATTTGCTTCACCAACTTATGGAGCAATGTGCAGCTATGCTCTATAGGCTTTTCCTTTGAGACAACCCTTAAGAATCCTGTCCGTTCCAACCCAGACTAGGCTGGCTATGTATGCATGAACAAAGCACACCAGATCATCAATGGAAAAAGGTCATTGTCCTAGTGTTTTGGCTACATCAGATGGTTTATAGATGTAAATTTTTGTAAGATGACTGGCAGTATATAATAACTGTAAATAAATAGTAATGTGAATATTGAAAAAAAACGAATGTAATATTATTTTCAGTCTTGTCAACATTTATATGATTTAGTATCATAATATTATATATCATTTTTATTAATATAACTAATATTAAAAAAAGGTAACTAATCACTTGTTTTGAATAAATTATAGATTTTAAAATTTTAATTAAGCTACCGAAGTTAAACAAATTTAAGGTTTAAAATGTTTAATTGGTATTAAATAGTTATAAAATCAATTATTGATTGAATAAAATTAAAAATTTTGAAATATGATTAGAGGGGAGCTGAACTCAACGTGAACGCAATACAACTCGGTTGCTTATTGTAGATTGCTTTTCTCATGGTACTTGGATGTCGAGATTAAGGGACTTTATCCATAGCAAAATTAATTTGTGCTTGTTAAAATTGAAAAAATGAATAGAAATAATTTAAAGTTTAATTAAAAAAGAAATTGTCAAATAAAAGTTAATTGGATTATTTTAATTTATTAAAAATTGATTAATTTATTTACAATTTTTAATAATAAAAAATATTAAAATAAATCAAATTATAAAATTTAAAATAAAAGTAAAAAAATCAATCACATCATGATAGGATGATTTGGCCTAATCTCGACTGTACAAAGTAAATAAAAAAATGGAAGGTTTAGTTGGGCATAAGGTGGCTGTTCTCATTTTCGTGTGTCAGCCTGCGTCTCTTTCTATCCATCCGTCCATTAAATGTTAATGGACGGATGGATGAAGAGGGACACAAAGTGACACACGGAAACGAGCACAAATAAATTGATCTCGGTTTAGTTACGATTAAAAATAAACTTTTCCGTATTTAAAAAATAAATTTTAAATTGAGTGATAAAATATAAATTGTACTTGTTATAAAATATGATATTCAAAATTTTAGATGGGCTTTTTTATAAATAACAGACTTTTTATAATTGTGTTAGGCCTAAAGTTTTGGTTTGAACCCAATAAGTATTAGGCTCAAGAAAGCTACACAATCAACGTTCTCCTTAATGGACGGATGGATGAAGAGGGACACAAAGTGACACACGGAAACGAGCACAAGTAAATTGATCTCGGTTTAGTTACGATTAAAAATAAACTTTTCCGTATTTAAAAAATAAATTTTAAATTGAGTGATAAAATATAAATTGTACTTGTTATAAAATATGATATTCAAAATTTTAGATGGGCTTTTTTATAAATAACAGACTTTTTATAATTGTGTTAGGCCTAAAGTTTTGGTTTGAACCCAATAAGTATTAGGCTCAAGAAAGCTACACAATCAACGTTCTCCTCCTACGCTTTGTCACAACTCACAAGTCCTAACAGCGTTGTTGTCATTTCAAACCTAGGCGGACAAAGGAACAAAACTTCCCGTGTTCCGGATCCTTTTAACTAGTACGTACTCCAATTCTCTTATAGTTTAAATTCCCACTTGCGATCCCTCTTTTTTCTTTTCTTTTACTTTGCATAGTTACTGGGTTTGTATGATTGGTTCTTTCATGAATTGTACGCAACATGTTTGATGTTTTGCCTCAATGAAGCTTGCCGTCATTTTGCGCGTGAAGTGTCCATTGTTAGCTTATTGTAGGAGGTGAAACCAACCTTTCTAGTCACTGAATTGGAGTGGTAACTGTTGTTTAATTCTAGTTTCGGTATTTCTTTTCTTTCTCAAATCCATCCCAGAAGCGCCTCCTTCTTGCGTTGCCATTCCACCCCGTTGATTCTCTGAAGGGTTTCGATTATACAATTGGGCTGTTTTCGTCTCTCAGAAGAAAAGAATTTAATTTGCTTATATTCTCGAATTCAGTGTTGAAGTTCGGCAAAACATTTACTGTTTCGGTCGTTGTCATTGGAAGTTTTGATCTTGTTGTTGGTTGCATATTTGGGTTAGGTGTACTGAAGCAGGAATCATTTTGCGATTTGTGATGGTCATACTGCTTGATTGTGGTGAAAACGAAATTGCTTGCTGCTTGCTTCATGCGTATTCAATGCAACAATCATGCACTCTCACAATACTAGGGGGCTGAAGTTAATAGAGCTTGCATAGATTGTGACAGCTATATTTCATCTATTTGGATTGCCGTATTGAGGATGTTGTTCTTCATATTTTTCTTAGTCAATTGCTGTGATGCCATTATATGGTATATTCGCAACATGTTTGAGAATTATATACCAAAAGCGTATGATTTTGTTTGGTTGTTGTAACCTTCTCTATGAATTTGGAACTTTGCACCGCTGATGGACAGAAAGTTATGTAGTTACTTATTTCTGCTTCTGATTTATTAGTTAGTGTGTAGGAGAATCTAAGATTCAATTTGTTTGATTAGGAATGAGCCGTTGGCAAGGGCCTTCTTCTCTTAAACGGCCACGGCCAGGGTCGAATTCTTCAACTCAGGCCCTGACAGAACATGAGCGCATAGTTTATGAGCTGATCCGAAGCAAGCAAGATATGGGAATTTGGACGAGAGATGTGAAACGAGAAACCAATCTGCAAGACACTGTGGTTAATAAATCCATTAAGGCACTTCAAGCAAAGAATCTGATAAAGGAAGTGGTGAACATTCAAAGCAAGGGGAGGAAACATTACATGGCAGCAGAATTTGAACCATCAAAGGAAATCAGTGGAGGGGCTTGGTATGTTGAAGGTAATCTTCACACAGAGTTTATTGAGATTTTGAAAAAGCTTTGTGTGAAGCAAGTTGAGCGATTGAAAATTGCTACTTTGGAGGGGTTACATGATTCCATCAAAAGAAGTGGAGCATTAAATGTTGACTTAACAAAGCAACAAATTGAACAGATTTTAAGGGCTTTGGTTTTGGACGACAAGATCATGGAAGTAAAGAGTAATGGTTTAGGTGATTTCACTCGTATTCCAGTTGGGAAAATTTGCTATAAGTGTGTTAGTAAGGCAGGTCCAAAAATAGGGGCAATGGCTTCCATCCCCTGTGGAGTTTGTCCCCGAATTAATGAATGTACACCAGATGGTGTCATTTCCCCACATACTTGTGTATACTACAAGAAATGGTTGGAATTTTAACTTGTATCAGCTGGCTATGAAATTTGTGGCTTTCCCTTGCAGAAACATGCCTCAAAATTCATCAGGAATGTCAATGATGGTATCTGAGTTCTAAATTTCTACTATTGATGTTTCAAGCTCTCCTATGATAATTAGGCTCTTGTAGTAAAAGCAACCCATATAAATCAAAGTAACCTGTACAGATCTTACAAGATATGATGGGAACCAATGTTAGATTCTCATCCGATAACCACTTTAGTATTGTATACAAATCACAAGTTGGTGAGAATTATTGGGAAATGAAACATATCACAATGGGATGTTTGTACATTAATTAAGTTTAAATTTGATTTAATGAATTTAAATTTAATAAATATTTTGAGTTTAAATCAAACTATTTTGAAATCCATGATCAAGCTAAATTTATATCAATTTGGTAAAGTTGAGATTAGGGTTTTAGAAGTCCCAGGTCCGATTCACTTTCAACCCTATTTACTGGATGGATGAGGATGGCTTACTGACTGTGATATGCCTTGTGATAAGTCTCTGTTCACAAGCCATGGGTGTGGAAGAACTTGGCACGTGGTCCTTGTATTAATCACATCTACTCTTTTGGACCTGCCTCAATTAATACTGGCAGTTGACACTTATTAGCAGCTTAATGCAAGCATGGACTCGAAATTTCGTATTCCCACGTTAACAGAAAGCCGTTGCTGTAATTAGGATTTATCTGGCGGCAAGAGCACAAAAGTTTGTGTGTAATGTGTTAGTACGCAGAGGGAGCTTTATTACGTGCCTCATATTTATATGAAAAGATTAAAAACAAAGGGAATACGGAATATTTGAATTTCGGTTTCATTTCTGATTTCGATGCCGATTCTGAGCTCCAAACGTCTCCGAATCTTTCGGGACCTTTTGTGGAAAGTGATCATCGACTCACAGGCTAGGCTTTTCTACAGTTGCTTCAAATCACGAGCTCTCTTAACGGATCAAAGGACCTTATGTTCGTGAATGAACTCTTGAGTAATTGCAGGAGACCTTAACCTTTATATAGCTTTTATATCGGACTTTTCCATCATAAGGCTGAAATGAACCCGGTCCATACTAATCGGGATTCATTTTTTACCTGGACTTTGACCCATTAATCTAGATCATTTATTGGGTCATTTTATTATCTTTATCTGG
>JANIJH010000005.1:7870584-7890465 GCA_024520975.1 Erythroxylum areolatum | reverse complement strand
CTTGCTCTTTCGTTCTGAAAGCATGCGCTAGAGTCTTGGCTCGTTTCGAGTCTTGTCAGCTTCATTCGCATGTTGTGTGTAAAGGGTTTATCGCTGATTCTTTGTTGGGTACTACATTGTTGGATGTTTATGCGAAAGTTGGCGATCTAGACAGTGCAGAAAAGGTGTTCGATGAAATGGTTATGAGCAAGGATTTAAAACCAGACCGGACTGGTCCGTCCGGTCCGACCGAAAAAGATTAAACCGATTGGTTTTTATATAAAGAGGTTAGTAGGTGAAACCGAACCGGACTAATGACCGATTCAGACCTTTTTCGGTCGGACCGGACGATCCGAACCGGTTAAAACATTGATATTTACTTACACATCTTAATCATTTATAACAAAATCTATATATACATACTCTTTAATTTTCAAAAATAACCGGCCATTATGATTATAGTATTCAACAATAACGTATGGGTGTAGCTACTCGTTAAGATTACAATTTTTGTAATTTTCTTATATGAGGAGACATATGATTAGAAAAGAGAGACTCGAAATTCCAATTCAAAGCAACTTATTCACATGATTTGAGTGAAGAAGATTATACTTAGGCTTATGGTATCATTACTCTAAAGAGTTGATAAAAATGACTTTAAATTTACCAAATTAAAAAAAAATATTTTTCAACTAACGTTAAATAAATTGTTAAATATAATAGTTTCTAAATTACATATTGTATAATTAAAGAATTAACTATTTAAATTTATTTAATAGATTCAATCTATTTGATTTTTATAGGATTTAATATATTTTATTATTGATGTCATATCTCTTTTTTAGAATTTAAATAAATTATATTTCTTTGTATATCAATTCAAATTTGCAACATTTAAATTAAAAAGATTTGTTCCATTCATTTTTTAAACAAAATTATGCAAAATAGAAAAGGGCTATTATTTTTGTAATATTGTTATCTGCAATAATTAAAAAAACTAATATATTTGGTCAATTTAACTGTAAAAATCTTTTATCATTCAACTTTTTGGTTTGATTTTTAAATTTTAGATTTGATTTATTTTAATAAATTTTATTATTAATAACTGATTAATTTATTAATTAATCGATTAATTTTTATAAATTAATAAATTTTTATAAATTAAAATAAAAATTAATTTTTATTTAACAAAAATTTTAAATTAATTTTTAAATTCTTTGATAAATAAAAATATATATTTAAAAAATATGTTTATTTCATTCATATTTCATATTCTAATTTTTGATGAATTAATCGGGAAATTGAGGATACACTCAAGGACTCCTTTGGTAATTTCAAACAATAAACACATTACCAATAATAGCCCCACTTCTTCCAGTGAAATAAATCAAAGAGCATATTTTTGTTGAGTCTAGTTTTGACATTTACAAACTCTTCGTCTTTCCCTATATTCTCTGTTCAACCCTAAATTTCAATTTCCCTTTTGCCTTCCCAATCCAATTTCTTTAAACTCACTAGCTAAACCCTACTCTTCTCTCTCGGAGCTCTAAGGGTGAGCCTCGCGAAAAACTTTGGACCGTTGCGACTCACAAGACTCTAACTCATGAATTAACTGTGCTTGTTTGGTTGTGTGTGTAGGGAAAATGGGTGAAGTGAAAGACAACGACGCTTACGAGGAGGAGCTGCTTGATTACGAGGAAGAAGAAGAAAAAGCCCCTGACTCCATCTCTGGAAAAGCCGGAGCTGAGTCTGCTAAGAAGTATATTTCTATCTCTGTCTCATTATAAGTGTTTTTATATTAGGTATTTGATTTCTGTTTGGAAAAGAAATGGTTTTTACTCTGTAGAGGAATGCTTCCGTTTGACGGCTATGCTTACTTAAGTTAATGAGAGTGAACAAAGAGAATAATAAGAAATTGTATTCCGCTAAAAGTGCTTGGATAGGTGTTTGATGTTTTAATTATTGTAAAGTATGGGTGTCGAATCAATGAGCACGAGTGTTTGACATTCTTATTTATCCTAAATACCTTTGGAAATGTGATGCATAATTTTCTTGCACTGCAGGGGCTATGTTGGTATTCATAGTTCAGGCTTCAGAGACTTTCTTTTGAAACCGGAGCTTCTACGAGCCATTGTAGATTCAGGATTTGAGCATCCTTCTGAAGGCAAAGTCTTTAGTTCTTTATATTAAACTTGTTGACTTGAACTTTTAGATACTTTCATGCGACTACTGCATGCCTATCTTCCACTCATCTTTTTTGCCCGTTCTTTTCCAATTAATCCCCCTCAAACATTATTCTTGATGCAATGCCTATTTTCTGTTTACGGAGGTGCTGTAAATCTGTATTTAGGGTGCCTTTTATTTGCCAAAAATTTTTTAAAGTAACTTTGATTCATTTCAAAAGTAGAGACCTAAAAAGGAAAAAAAAATGATCCGTATAAGTTGAGATTCTTATTTATGATGAATGCTGTTATTTTTGCAGGTAATGACTACTAACTGTTCTCATCATTTCAACAAAAAAACTTGGTCTTGGTAAACCTTTCCATTAAAAGGATCTGGAAGGTCCATGTACTTAATGAGGATTCAACTACAATTTTGTTTGCTTTATCATTAGTGCAACACGAGTGCATCCCTCAAGCTATTCTTGGAATGGATGTCATCTGTCAAGCAAAATCTGGGATGGGGAAGACTGCTGTTTTTGTTCTCTCGACTCTGCAGCAAATTGAGCCTGTTGCGGGTCAAGTTGCAGCCCTTGTGCTTTGTCATACAAGAGAATTAGCTTACCAGGTATGTGTACCAGTTTGATATCTTGCTTTTGGAAATATTATTATGTCCATGACCTAAATTCTATTATCCATTTGAGAGTTTGGCTTTGTTTATAAGATATTTGATCTATTGCTTTGTAGATTTGCCATGAATTTGAGAGGTTCAGTACCTACCTTCCTGATATAAAGGTTGCTGTCTTCTATGGTGGTGTGAACATCAAGGTTCACAAGGACTTGCTGAAAAATGAATGTCCACATATTGTGGTTGGAACTCCTGGAAGAATACTAGCTCTGGCGAGAGATAAAGAGCTTGGATTGAAGAATGTGAGACATTTCATACTAGATGAGTGTGACAAGATGCTTGAATCGCTTGGTATGTTGTACATTGTCCACTGGATGAGGGAAAAAAAAGAGAGACTGTTTTCTCTCATATGTATGTGATCTAATTTTGATTTTTTGTATCTTATTCAGACATGAGGAGAGATGTTCAGGAGATCTTTAAGATGACCCCTCATGATAAGCAAGTTATGATGTTTTCAGCAACTCTAAGCAAGGAAATCCGACCTGTTTGCAAGAAGTTTATGCAAGATGTAATGATCTTTTACCATTTTAAGGATTATATTTCCCTTTCTCCTCCTATATATTCAATAAATGGTCTGTGCTTGAGGTACAAGAATGATCACTGGGTCATGCATTATATCCTACTTGTTAGTTCGAAAGAAGAAAATTATTGGTGACATCCTCTAATAATTATATCTTTTGTTGGGACTTTAGTTGGCATCAGGAGCATTCAAATGCGGTTTCTAAATTATTTGTTTCTTTAAATATTTCAGAATGCTAAATGGATGGATTTCTTTAACTCTGTATTTGTGTCTTTTCAGCCAATGGAAATTTATGTTGATGATGAGGCCAAGTTGACTCTTCATGGTCTTGTGCAGGTATGCATAAAACTTTCTAACAAAAATTTTCCTATTGATCATTGTTTTGTGCTCATTTAGTACTGTCTTTCATTGACAGCATTACATCAAGTTAACTGAGATGGAGAAGAATCGCAAATTGAACGACTTGCTTGATGCTTTAGACTTCAATCAAGTTGTCATTTTTGTGAAAAGTGTGAGCAGAGCAGCTCAATTAAACAAATTACTAGTGGAGTGTAACTTCCCTTCAATCTGCATTCACTCTGGAATGTCTCAGGAAGAAAGGTAAACACTGTGTTGCCATACATTGTATTGAAATAGTTTTAGTTGTAAAGAAAGGCTTTGTAAGGGTTTTCATGGTTTTGTAAGATGTTGCGTTATACAAACTTCTTAGTCACTACAACAAAGTAGATTGTGGCATTTTATGCTAGTTTCACAATTTGCTCTAGGCTAGTGAGTTAGGGATGGTATTGCATTTCAAAGTTACTCTTCTTGATTAATGTCAATTTATTTGTCTAAAAGAGGTTTGTTGGCCGTTAGCATTTATATGCTTACGGGGGTTAAAAACATACCTGTAAATGGAAGATCACGGGTTTTGAAACATAAAAGTCCTGACCCTAAGATGTAGGCGGAGAATAGTGTTAAGATACGAGATTTTTTATGACATAACAAAATTTTCCAGTTAGATCTTTTTCTTAAAACATACATTAGACTGATCAGCTTCCTGTTTCATATGTCATATCACGCTTATGCTGGTATTTTTCTTTAATCATCTGTACGTTTTAAAATTTGGGTGGTTATGCCTTCAGAAAATTTTCCCAGCAATTCATGAGTGACTATAACTGTCTCTTCATTCTTTAAGTCAAGACTTAAAAGTTAAGGTTCTTAGAGTTTATTTGGCAGAAGCAGTGAATATTTAATGTGATAAATGTTGTTTATTTTTTGAATGGCCGGGATGAACCGAGAATATACTACATTCTGTCTTCTACATGATGTCTGAATTTACAGATGTGGCTGACAGATTGTTTTTTTCCTGCTTTGTAGATTGACTAGATATAAGAGTTTCAAGGAGGGTCATAAACGTATTCTTGTGGCAACTGATTTGGTTGGAAGGGGAATTGACATTGAGCGTGTAAACATTGTTATCAACTATGACATGCCAGATTCTGCTGATACTTATCTTCACAGGGTTAGTGACCTGTTGCATTATTCAATTAATCTTAAATTTCTTTCAATTGATGTATATGTCATTTCTTCTGATTATAAATGACCTGTTATTTATCTTTATGGCAGGTGGGAAGAGCTGGTAGGTTTGGTACAAAGGGGCTTGCAATTACGTTTGTTTCATCTGCATCTGATTCTGATGTACTAAATCAGGTAGCCTCCCCGGCTTTCCTTATTCTTATTTCTTAACATTCACCGAATTTCTTAAAATGTCTGGCTATTTACTCCTACTTGTATACATAATGTGAAAACAGGTTCAGGCAAGGTTTGAAGTGGATATAAAGGAGCTTCCTGAACAGATTGATACTTCCACATACAGTAAGATCTCTTCATCTATGTTATTCGTGGAAAAGAAAATAAAACAGAATCTGGAGAGTTAGTAAATGTTTTTACCGTTAGGTGAGATGGAATTGAAAAAGGTTCATGGTCCTGATGAGTGCCAATATTTTTTACACTTTTTAGCTTCATAGATTTTTGAGCGACATGGTTTTGCGTTCTTCTGAATGGTTGTGTTCTTCTGATACTGATTGTTCATTTGTTGTCTGATTGTTCCTTTGTTTCTTTTGGTTAACAAACATATATTTGGACTCAATTAGGTAAAATGATAGTATTTTGGGGCTAGTAAAAAGTTGAATCTATGCAGGTGTTATGCATTCTAATCAAATTTGTGTCTACTTATTGTCCTGGTTCTCATTGGCTGTCCTAGTCCCCAAGTCAACAATTCGTAGCTATAGCATCAGCTTCACTATCCTTACTCATCCGCTGTCAAAGAAACTACTTTAACAATTACCTTAACTGAAGGATATTCATTTACTGTATCCTGCTTTGAATCTAATAATTTCATTGTCTTGAATGCAGTGCCATCATGATCCGGACTGTGAGTGCTGTGCTCTGATCAAAGGAACAAACAGCTTTCATCTTTTCTATAGTAACGCCGTAGGGTTTGATTTTGGAGTTTATTATGGAAAAAGAAGTTGATTAGTCAAAAGATTGGTTCAAGTTAAAACATTGTTCATTTCTGGATAGTGTTTAGGACATTTTTGCTTATTGAATGGTCCCTTGTTATTGTTTACTCGTTTTATTCCTGTATTGTATTTTATGTCAGACTTTTCTGCTAGGGTACTTTTGTCATCGTAGTTATAGCATGCTATACTATTCGTTCACTGCATCCTATAATCTTTTTGAGCAAGGGAAATTTGGTACGATATTTACTGATTGAATTGTTCGTTAATTTACTTTGATTTATGTTCTTCTGGTCCGACAGAACACCGTGTTTAGGGATGACTCTGATACCGAGCTGGTTTAAAGTTAACAGGTCTATTTGAAACTTAAATGGTCTTGCTTAAAGTTAACGAGTTAAGTTTATTTGAAGCTTCAGTGGTCTTGTTTGAAGATAAACGAGCCAAAGTTTGTTTATAGTTTGAATGGTTTCTTAAAGTCCAGACGATTATTGCAAGTCTTTACACTTCCTGTCTATTTATAATCACACAGTAAAAGTCTCGCCAAACTAAAGTGTTTAGAGTATCGTAAGCATCTGAGAGGCTATTTCTGTCAAATTCAGTTCAAAGTTTTACAATGAAACGAGGTCTGGGGAGGTTTTATAATGTGCAGTCTTATTTTATATATAATAAAGAGGTTGTTTTTTATAGGCTCAAATGTAGATGTAACAATGATGATATGAGTTAAAAATGTTTATAACATGTATTATAAAAATATTTATATAATATTAATAAATTTATTTTTAATTTAGTTAATAAATTTAATTAAAATAATTATAAAATATTACAAAGTTTCAGTCATTATATTTCAGAATAACAAATACCGAATTGGGAATTAGTAAATAAAAAAAGACATAAATAATCAAAATATTAAAGAGAGATGAGATTCAAATTTAGAGACATTTTAGAAATGCAAAGATTCGTACAATATAACTTAATTCCTCACACTTTCCTTCCATTTATATATATACTATAATAGTTTCTCATGCAAACAAAGTTATTGAATATAATTTCCATTTTCTTTGCAAATTTAATATGCATATTATTATTGTTCATATAAGATGGAAATGAAGATAATTATGAAATTCTTTTACTACATTTGGAAAATAACAAGTTTGAAATCTTTGATAGTATGTGGTATATATATACTTTGTCTAGGTAACTAGATTATTAGATAATGCTCCCAACTTCCTATTTACCATATTACATAATCCTATTAATCTCTATCAGTAAAGAAATCTGAAAAGGGGAATATTAAGGGTATTCTATTTCCCAAAGGAAATAGGGAGGATCATTTTTTCATGTGATGCATTTATTGTCTATATATGTGTATATATATAGACATAGAACACAAAGTTGCTTAACAAGAAGTAAATTTTGCCTACTTCAGTTCACCTGTCTATGCGGTTATAGGCCACATGGTGATGAGCTTTCTCTCGTCCTCTCTTTCTGTGAGTATGATTATATGGAAAGTGCTTGACAAGTTAATGGATTTTGGAGATTAATATTGCAGGATTTTCACACCATCTTGTGCCTTGCTGCATTACTATCAAGCGCCACCTCTCATGCTTTGAGTGTAGTGGATTTTGGAGCAGTTGGAGATGGGAAAACAGATGATTCAAGAGTACATCGTCTTTGTGACTTTGTTCAATTTAACTTATTAGAATCTTACTTATCCCACTTGAGTACTAACACTGAAAATGGTGAAGCACGGCCTTTTAATCACCAAGAAGAGGGTTGTTGGTTGTATTTAGTCTTACTAACAATTTTCATTTCCATGGAAAAATGAGAAAAGCATGCTCATTTTGGTCAACAAATGTAATAATATCATTTTTCATTTTGGTCAACGAATGTGATAATGATTTATCATTAATACTATTTAAAAGATACCATACAAGTGAAGTTGTACTTAATGTAGTCTCAAAATGGACCTGTAGAAAACATATTAGAGTAGGATTTATCTTTCTTTTGATAAGTTCTCCTAAAGTTTCACTTGCATGTTCAATAGTTTATGATAAGAACAAACTTTTTTTAATGTACAGAATCAAAATTTTCTTGGAAAAAGTCGTATGGAGCTTAATCTTTTTCCAGTTATTATATGGATATCTGAATCTAAGTTGTTTGCTTACTGTAGGCTTTTGAAGCTGCATGGCGAGCAGTTTGCCAAGGTAAAAAGGGCAACATTCTCATAGTACCAAGAGGAAAGACATTTTTGATAAAACCTGTGAGTTTCCAAGGTCCATGCGGTTCTCATACTATCAATTTCCAGGTAATGTATAATTCGCATTAACTCTTACTATGATACATGCATATGCTCTTTTTCTTTTTTTCTTCCTTTGATATTCTTAGGTATGGTTTCCTCCATTCAACAATTCTAATCACACAACATATGGTTGTGAATGAGTTAATTTCAGGTTGAAGGGACGATCGTTGCACCAACAGATATATCGCAAATGAAGGTCATGAATTGGATTGAGTTCGATAATGTAAACAGTCTTACTGTAGATGGAAATGGACTAATAGATGGCAAAGGAAGTGTTTGGTGGGCAGTTTGCCGCAAAGTGAGTGAATATATATCAGATTTGCATAAAAATAAGATCTGTCTAATTAGATTGCAGAGCTATCCGATTTATTTCTTCTCCTCCTTAATGTTTAATCATGTTTTTAAACTATTGTGCAGGTTGATACTTGCCCACAGAGACCATATGTAAGTTAATTGCCAACACATCTGATGCTACTCGAGCATTTGTTGTTTTGATATTTCCTGAACCTGAGGTCGTGCCTTATTATTCTGACGTGCTTGTTGATGACTGTAGGTCATAGCTTTCAACTTCTGCAACAACTTCCTTTTCAGGAATCTGAAACTTATCAACGGGCCAAGCCAGTTCGTGAAAGTTTTCCAGTGTCGACTTTCAACTATTTCAGGTCTTACCATAACTGCTCCAGAAGATAGCCCCAATACGGACGGTATAAACATCAGTCACTCCGAATCCATATTTGTTCTTCACAGTAACATCGCTTCAGGTACGTCTTTGACCTGATTTCCCTCAGCTCTTTGGCCTTTCTGCTCACAAATTTTTAAGTAAATCCGTTCTTATGTTTTGTGTTAAAATTCAGGTGACGATTGTATTTCTGTTCTTTCTGGATCTTCCAATATCAATGTCTCTAACATTACATGTGGTCCTGGTCACGGTATCAGGTTCGATTTCCTCTATATGCTACTGGAAATTGTTGAACGTGAGAGAGCTTTAAATTGAAAGATATAGAAAGTTCACTCATTACAAATTTGGTATATCCATTTGCACTTAATTTTGTTGATAATTGTAAACTAAATCTTTTTTTTTCCCCTTTATCTTTATCCAAACATTCAGTATTGGAAGCATTGGAATGCAAGGTGAGATGGGGCAAGTGGAAGGAGTTCATGTTAGCTTTTCAACATTTACAAATGTTTTATTTGGTGCCAGAATCAAAACATGGCAGGTAAGCATATTGACATATATATGTAAATACACACAACATTGAGATTTAAGCAAATCCCTTTTTCCAATTCTGATTCTGACACTTGATAATTTCTAGGGAGGGAAGGGATATGTAAGGAAGATAACATACGAGCACATTACACTTAAGAATGCTGGCTCTCCTGTTATAATCGATCAATACTACTGTCCTGCCGGAGGCTGTGCTAACAAAGTATGTAACACACTCTTGAGATAGCTCCGTTTTATCTTTTACGTTTCGATGAGGTTGGGAGTATGTTTACTCTTGTTTTTTTGTTTAACATGTTCCTGCTGCAGAGTGATGCTGTTGCAGTGAGCGGTATTACATTTGATTCATTTCAAGGAACAAGCTCATCGGACGTTCCAATACAATTACTTTGTAGCCAAAACAAAGCTTGCACCGATCTTCTACTCAACAATGTCAAGATTTCTTCCTCTGCAGGTCAGGCCCTCACCTCCAAAGTCTTCAATGCCCATGGAACAGTTATTGCAACCGTCCCCAGAGTGACATTGCCACCAGCATGATTATTCACGACCACCAATCACTTACTTCACATCTAATTATATCTAATCCTACTTAGATTAGCGCTTTGTGGAACTATAAATTTACAGCAATTTCTTCTTACCAATGATCTTATGTTTTTATTTTGAGTCCCTTTTTTTTGTTATAAAAGAAAAAAAAAACACCTCAAAAAGAATAAATCTTTAACAATTATCAGAGGCTCTTGAAGATATTGCAGCCCTGTACTCGATAAAAAGGCTAAGGTAACTAGGTTATCGGCACATTAGTTCTCTTCTTGATAGATATGCTGTATTTAAACATTCCATACTCAATGAACCAGTCCTTAAATGCCTATCATCAAAGGATTAGTGTCAGACATAACGCTATTGGAAGAGAAAAGAATGTTATTTTTTAGAGTCCCTTTAATAATCATCTTGTGATCATTTATGCTTTTACATATAACAAGTTGGACGTGAGAAAGTAAGGCTATATCTTGTTTTTATTTAGGACCTAAAAAGAAATTTGGTTACACATAAAAAACAACTAGAATTAGTGGGAAATGTACCTAATTAACAACTTAATTACCATGACTCACTCTTCACCACCCAAAACCTCTTTTCTCTCGTTTCTCTCTACCTCTCTCTCTCCTTGCCATCTCTCTCTCTCTCACCATCCATTCATTGGAGTACTCTCCATCACGGCGGCTGATGGGGAAGAGGCCGCCTTCGCTGGACGTAGAGAAGGGAGCAGTACGTGGTTATGTGGTCGGAAAGCCGGCACGACTGCCTCCGCCGCCACCACCTCCACCACCACCGCCGCCTTTTATATCACAACCATGGTTCTCCTGGTTGGTGCCGCTCATATTTGTAGCCAACATCGTGATCTTTATCTACATAATGTACGTCAACAACTGCCCTGCACACATGGGAGACCCTGATCGTTGCATTCTCTACCATTTCTTGGGTCGCTTCTCCTTCCAACCCTTCAAGGAAAACCATGCTGTTGGTCCCTCTGTCTTCACGTAGGTTATTACATCTCTTTTAACTCTTTTCTGCAACCTAAATACGTATATATATTTAAGAGTACTTCTTAGATTCAAGGATACATGTTTGTATAAATTTTCTTTTCCTTCACATTTTCTCGGTGATAACTCTTCTTCCATGGATTGAATATGTCTGTTCTTCGTGGAATCACGCATCTATTTGTTTCTGTTACATAAGAAGAGATGAAGGCAATTGAAGAGCATTAGATTTAGCTTCCACGAGCTACAGACAAAGTGAATTCTGACAATGTTAGGGTGAACCTCAAAACGAAACTCTTACCATTAGTGAAACAAAACTTAAGCCGAAACAGTGAACAATGGAAAATTCAGTCCTGAAGATGGTACTGTTCCGCAAATTTCAGAAATCCAAGGACATGGTTTTTGAGTAAATTTTCGAATGTTTTTGCAGGCTGAGAAACTTGGGAGCTCTGGATCCAGTAGCAATAGTGCACAATGGAGAAGCATGGCGCTTCTTCTCCTGCGAATGGCTTCATGCTGGAGTTGCTCATTTAGCTGCCAACATGATCAGTCTTCTGTTAATAGGAATCCGACTCGAGGAGGAATTTGGATTTCGTAAGAACTTTAACTCCGATTCCCAGTCATCATGTTATTCAAATCAATACTGACACCCAATTAGTACTTTGAATGTGGCAGTGAGGATAGGATTGTTGTACATACTTTCGGGTTTCGGCGGCAGCTTGATGTCTTCACTTAGCACCAAACCAATCATCTCAGTTGGTGCCTCTGGTGCACTCCTCGGCCTTCTTGGAGCAATGCTTTCAGAGCTTATCATCAACTGGACGATTTACGCCAACAAGGTAAGAAACAGAATCCCGACAAGGGATTCAAAAGCCTCGAATCTTAACGGTAAGTGCTGTGCAAGAAAGAAGATGTTGCTAACTCTTACCACTTTAGTGTGCAGCAATAACGAATCTGGTGATAATCATAGCCATTAACTTGGCCCTGGGTTTCATACCTCACATCGACAATTCTGCTCATATTGGAGGGTTCCTGTCAGGATTTCTACTCGGATTCATTCTCCTCATCCGTCCTCAGTACGGATACATAAGCCGCAAATATATTCCTGCAGGATACAATTTGAAACACAAGAAACCAAAGCACAAATGTTACCAACATATATTTCGGACAACAGCTTTAGTTGTCCTAATCGTCGGGTAACGACTAAAACCTGTCCGTGTTACTTTCTCAGAATTCCAGATTAGCTGCTAAACTGTGTCCCTGACAGGTATGCTTTGGGCTTGGTTAAGCTATATAGTGGCGAGACAATCAAGAAGAGTCAAGAAGAAGCCCCCATGAATTGAAGCTCCAGCTTCAGTAGTGCATCGACCATCTGATCCTTCAAGCAGAACCAAAGCCTATACCTTCAATTCATTTACACAAAATTCATCGGACTTGTGTACATTGTCACGTTTAGTCATAGATTAGAGAAAAAAAGTAATTATTAAACAAAGAATTGTATTGAATTATTATTAGTGACATACTGACTACTTATGTAAGCTTAACTTCACAATTCTCATGGTAGTTAATATTGCATTATCTTTATAAATTAATGTAAAAAAGTAACAAGTGACAACTAATTGTAATCATAATTTTGTAGAACTTTGTTATAAATTACTAAAAATTGGTTTATTTTATTAATTATTAAATAATGTCATAATTTCGAGTTATAGAAATAGTCTCTTTATAAATTAAAAAAAATGTTACGTATAATTGATAATTCTTCTCCAATCTTATAAAACGGGGCGCCTTGTGCACAGATTTTGTCCTTTTGTCTGGTACAAAATCAATATCAAATTCAAGTGATTAGAGGAAACCTTTTATAAATATCCAAGAGTTGGAAGTTTTGGATTTGAGTCTCATGAATTTCGTATGATCTTTAAGCCAAACTCTTATTATTTAGTTCTTTCAATAGCTACTAAGATCAAATATTTTATTGGGTTTTAAATTATTAATTTATTAAATAATTTATTTTAAAAATCATTTGAATTGTATTTATTGTTTATTTCTTTGTATTATTTGTTTATTAAAAATTATTTGAAATATATAATTTATAAATTATTGAGGGTAAAGTTCTATTTTTAAATAATTATATACCATTTAACTTTTGAGTCTTAAAAACCAGTTTATTCAATATGCATTTATTATAAATATATATTTTTATTATAAAGGAAAGAAGAAAAAGATATTATCGCAATGTTTTGTAATATAATTTGCTTTGCGCATCTCGGTGGATTAGCTCCATAACGACCATCAGAGGCTCCTGCAAGATATGCAGACTTGGACTTAATAAGACTGTTAGAATCGCCAGGTTGTCGGTACATTGATTTCTTTCACGATAGACATACTGAATTTGCATCTCTCATGCTTGGTGTAATAGTTCACGGATACTTGTTACCAAAAAATTATCCTCAAACAGAACTATTTAGAAGGAAGAAAAAATATTAATCACCTTTAAAGAGTCCACTTTGACGACAACATGTCGATATCCAAACTCTCAAGCTAGTGTATGTCTTAAGAAAATGCCCCCAAAATTTGGCAGTTAACAATGAACTCCTTTCAATATGCTATACCACTTTTTGTGATAATCCTTAAATAATTCTCGGGCTATAATCATATTGAACCCTTGTTTAAATGCACTGTAGCTTAGTTGGGCTAAGGAGCGCTCCTTGGAAGCTATCTTAAAAGGGCAATGGGTTAAGTGAGGAGCTCTTCTGGATTAAGTGAGGTCGCGAGTTTGAACCGTCCTTATATATCCAGTCGTTTAAAATTTGAAGCTATAGCTTTGCATCCCACAAGGGGACCTACCCAGTTCGAGCGGGAATTAATCTAAAAGTGGATGACTTAAAGGTATGTTCGATCTTCTTAAAACACTTTGCAGTAAAAAAAAAAAACAAAAAAGAAAGTTCAACGTTGAAACCGACAAATGAATTAAGCCCTGTGCGAACCACACGCATCACCTGAAAGAGCTTGTTATGTCTAAAAGTCTTCTCTCTCGCATCAAACCTCTGAGCCCTGTAAAGTCCTCTGCTTCTTCTCCCATTCTCTGCACAAAACACCTCAAAATTCTCGTCAATGATACCATCCAGATCCTCAGAAGCGACCCAGAATGGGAAGATTCTCTCGATGATCGCTTCAGTGAGACGGAAACCCAAGTTTCTGAGATTGCCCACTTTGTGTTTGATAAAATACACGACCCACAATTGGGTCTCATGTTCTTTGAATGGGCCTCGAAACGTTCTTGTTCCGGAGATTCCTTAACTGGGTTTGCTTGTTCTTCGCTGTTAAAGCTCTTGGCGAAATCTAGAGTGTTTCAGGAGGTCGAGAATGTGTTGAAGATTATGCAATGCAAGGACTTGGTGCCTACTTGTGAAGCCCTTAGTGTTCTTATCAGAGCCTATGCGGATTTTGGATTGGATAATAAGGCTCTTGAGTTGTATCATGCTGTTGTTAGTATCCATAATTGTGTGCCTGATGTTTTTGCTTGCAATTCGTTGCTTGATAGGCTGGTAAAGGCTAATAAAATGGAGAGTGCGTTCCAAGTGTATAACCAAATGACTAAACACGATGATAGACTAGATAATTATAGTGTATGTATAATGGTTAGAGGTTTATGTAAACAAGGGAAAGTTGAAGAGGGAAGAAAGATGATTGAGAAGAGGTGGGGAAAGAGATGTATCCCAAATGTTGTGTTTTACAACACACTCATCGATGGTTATTGCAAAAAAGCTGATACTGAAAGGGCTAAACAGCTTTTCATAGAGATGAAACGGAAGGGATTTCTACCATCGGTGGAGACATATGGAATTATAATCAATGGGTATTGTAAGGAAGGTCAATTTGAGGCTGTTGATAACCTACTGGCTGAAATGAAGGAAAGAGCCTTGGTTGTTACTATTCAAATTTGTAACACCATTGTCGATGCCCAAATTAAGCATGGCTGCATGTTAGATGCAGCAGAGGTTATAAAATGGATGATTGGCTATGGTTGTGAACCTGATATTGTCACATACAATATATTAATCAGCGGTTCATGTCAGGAAGGTAAGGTTCAGGAAGCTGAAGAACTGCTACAACATGCAATAAAGTGGAGATTGTTGCCAAATAAGTATAGTTACACCCCCCTTATACATTATCATTGCAAACAAGGGAAATATATGAGGGCCTTTGATTTGCTTATTGAGATGACAGAAAGGGGACAAACACCTGATTTGGCTGTTTATGGAGCTCTTATACACGGACTTGTTGCTGTAGGTGAGGTTGATGTTGCATTAAAAATTCGAGATAAAATGTCGCAGAAGGGAGTTTCACCTGATGCAAATATTTACAATGTTTTGATAAGTGGAGTTTCTAAGAAGGGAAGGCTTCCTGCTGCAGAGCTTATTCTTGCGGAGATGCTTGATCAAAATATACCTCCTGATGCTTTTGTCAACGCTACACTTGTTGATGCATTTGTAAGACACGGTGACCTTGATCAGGCCAAAAGAGTTTTTGAGCTTACAATTGCCAAAATGTTAGACCCTGGTGTTGTTGGGTACAATGCCATGATTAAGGGTTATTGCAAATTTGGAAAGATGAATGATGCACTGTCATGTGTGAAAAGAATGATAGAAGGGCAACATTCTCCTGATGAGTTCACATACTCCACCATCATGGATGGTTACGTTAAGCAGAATAACTTGCGTGGTGCACTTGCAACTTTTGGACAGATGGTGAGAAGGAAATGCAAGTTAAATGTTGTAGCTTACACCTCTCTAATTAATGGATTTTGCCGCGTGGGAGAATCCCATAATGCCGAAAAGACTTTCAAAGAGATGCAATCTTGTGGATTGGAACCTAATGTAGTCACATACAGTATACTTATTGGATGCTTTAGCAAGGGGGGTAATGTTGCAAAAGCTTGCTCGTTTTTTGAACTGATGTTAGTAAAGAAATGTATTCCAAATAATGTGACCTTTAACTATCTGATCACGGGCTTAACAAATGAGGTACCAACAATCAATTCTAACTGGATGACTGAGTTTCAAGAGACACAGAACTCTCTCATCTTCAATTTTTATAGGAGGATGGTATCAGATGGATGGTATCTAAGAACTGCTGCTTATGATTCAATTCTTATCTGCCTTTGCCAGCACAAGATGGTTCAAACTGCTTTACAGTTGCGTGACGAGATGAAAATCAAGGGATTTCTTCCGGATCCTATTTCTTTTGGGGCCTTGCTCCATGGTCTTTGCTTGGAAGGGAGATCAAAAGAGTGGAAAGATGTTATATCCTGTAACTTTAACAGACAGGAACTACAAATTGCAGTCAAGTACTTGCGAACATTAAATGATTTGGTACCTCAGGAACCAAGTAGTGATGCCTTGGGTATTTTAACCACCGTGGCTGAAGGCTGTGAGTTGCAAATTCATCCAGTAGAAAACCAAAAGGTGGGCACAGGATGAAATGATGAATGCTTGGAAGCCTAAGCTTGCTTATTTGTTATTTGCTGAGGTTTACCATGAATTTTTGATCCTCATATCTCTATGGGATGGTGGACCATATTATTGTGGTTAGTTTATGGCTATCTCAAGCATACTTATTGATTCAATTATAGATGGAGGTATAGGGCGAGCAGCTTCTATTTGCAGTTCTTTACCAAGTGTACTATAGCACATACTTTGTACATCTCATGTGAATATCATGTAAATAATTACAAAGAGCAAGACCTAAGGGTGTGCGGCTGATTCAATTTCAGTGTATCAACTGAACAACCATCTTCCCAAGCAAACACCAAAAGCCGTAAGACCTATCTTTGTGAGGTCAGAAATATCTTCGCAGCGAGGCTTTTTTGTCTTACTAAAGCTAAGATTGAAAAGATCGTAACTAAGAACAATTAGCTTCGTAAAGCCTGTGAATGGTATCTACATAATACAAAAATGCCCATAAGGTCGCTCATGTCGAAAGCCAGACTCTTACGTACTCTCCACATCACCAAATGCAAAACCAGTCCACTACCTTATTCTTCTCTTACCCAACTGCAAGCGAACCCGCCATTGTCTGACCTTGTGAATGATATCTCTCGCATCCTAAGCGACCACCGAAGCCCTCACCATGATTTAGAGCACCCTCTAGCTGCCTTCTCTACCAAAATATCCACCAGCTTAGTTGAACAAGTCTTGAAAAGGTGCAAGAATCTTGGATTCCCAGCACACAGGTTCTTTCTTTGGGCTAAAAGAATTCCGGGTTTTGAACATAGTAGAGAAAGTTATCACATTATGGTGGATTTATTGGGTTATAGCAGGGAGTTCGCTCTTTTGTGGGATTTCTTGATTGAGATGAGACAATGGAAAGATTTTGACTTTAGCCCCGAAATCTTCTGGCTTGTTTTCAGAGCCTATAGTAGAGCAAATTTGCCTGCTGATGCTATTCGTGCGTTTGACAGAATGGTTGAGTTTGGTTTGAAGACTAGCATTCACGACGTTGATCAACTTTTGTATGTATTGTGTAAAAGGAAGCATGTGAAACATGCCCAGCAACTATTTGATAAAGTTAAGCATGAGTTTGAAGTTTCGGTGAAAACATACAGCATTCTGGTGAGGGGGTGGGGGGATTTACGGGAGTGGGAAAAAGCACGTAAAGTGTTTGATGAAATGACCGAACGAAAACTTGATTTGGATTTGCCTGCTCATAATAGCCTGTTGGAAGCTTTGTGCAGGGGAGGGAAGGTTGATGAAGCATATGCAGCCTTTCAGGAGATGCGATCGAGTGGTGTTGAGCCCGATGAATGTAGCTATTCGATATTTATTCGTGCATATTGCGAGGCCAATGACATATATTCAGCTTTCAGAGTACTTGACAGAATGAGAAGATACGATCTTGTGCCTAATGTCTTCACTTACAATTGTCTTATTAAGAAACTTTGCAAGAAGGAAATGGTTGAAGAAGCTTATCAACTTCTCAATGAGATGATTTACAGGGGAGCTAAACCGGACGCTTGGAGTTACAATACAATCCTAGCTTATCATTGTGATCGTTCTGAAGTTAACAGGGCTACCAAATTGATATCTAGAATGGTGAAAGATGGTTGCTCGCCAGACCGGCATAGTTACAACATGGTGCTTAAGTTGTTTATAAGAGTAGGAAGATTTGATAGGGTGACTGAAGTTTGGGAGAGTATGGGGGAGAGGGGGTTTTACCCCTCAGTTTCAACATATTCTGTGATGGTTCATGGCTTCTGCAAGAAAAAGGACAAACTAGAGGATGCTTGTAAATACTTTGAGATGATGATCGATGAAGGGATTCCACCATATTCATCCACTGTTGAGATGTTGAGGAATAAGCTAGTTGCCTTAGGATTATTGGATAATATTGAGATACTTGCTGGTAAAATGGAGCGAAGCACTTGTTGTTCTATGCAAGAGTTGGCATATGCAATGAGAGGTAACAAGTCCTATGTTAGATCAAGAGCAGAGGAGTCCGAGCCCGAAAGTGACTAAGTGCCTATTTATTTCAATTTTTGGAAGATGATTAAACACTTTTTTTCAATGTAAAAGTTGCTTTTAAAAAAAATAAGTATTTAGTTGTAAAATCTAAAATTATTTTTTTTCATAGAAGTAGTTTTTTTGAAAGCTAAAATATAACTTTTTGATAAGCTCAAATTTGGAGCTTTTCAAAAAAGTACTTTTAAGGTAGATTTTTCAGATCAATTAATTAGCCCATTTTTTAATTCCTTTTACCCTTATATTTTTACACATAATTTCCACAATACTCATAAATACATTTTCACTTTTATTTTGAAATTTATATAATATTATTTGATTTTTTTATATATTTTAATATTTATTTTCTATATTAGTTTTACTTATGTTATAATCTATATAAAAAATTTTGTTAGATATATATTCATTTATGTTTCATATGGTTTAAAATTATATAATAATTAATATATTGTGCTTTGCATATTGTTTAATATATTGTAAATAATATTTATATGCATAAATAATTTTTATTACAAAATAAAATATAGTTAAAATTAAAAGTGTCTTTTATTTTTATGTTGTTAAACAGTCTATTATATGAAGTTTTTTTTAAAAAGTTCTTTTTTAAATAATAGCTAAATTGTCAATTAACTTCTTAGAAAAGCTCTACTAACAAAATCTTTATTGACAAAAGTTCTACTGATATAAGTTCATCCAAACAGACACTATGTAATACGGCTGATTTGTTTCGAGTTGAGGGTCTCAAGGCTTAACATATTTGCTTGTAAGGGGTCAACTATTTCGGGTTTCACCAACAGCCTTTAGTCCGAGCCCATAGTCTATTTACATTTGATTAGTCCAAAAACATTTATAAAATTAAAAATTTTCATCATCATCATTATTTTCAGTCTAAAATTTCGCATTAAAGTAGATCTGAAGAGATCTGATAGTATGCAGTTTTAACCCTATATAATAGAGAGGTTGTTTCTGATAGATCCACATACAGAAGTTATAAAAAAATAATGATGCATATTAACAGAATAAATAAATAAAAGAAAGTAAGAATAATAAATCATAAATAATAATAATGTGAAAAATACTTAACACAAAAAAAATACAAAATACAAAATATTAATAAAATAATAATAATAATGATGATAATAATAATAAAACTAAAAATGATAAGAAACTTAATAAAATAATAATAATAATAATAATAATAAACACGAAGAACACCTCAACTAGTGCGGCATGCAAAGTGCCAGCAAAATTTGAGAGCAGATCCTCCGTCGAGTCTTCCTCTGTTTTATTCTATCTAAGAATAAGATGACGCCGTTTTATCCTTAAAATTTGCACTATGATGTTTTAAATGGACAGCGTCTATGGACCCACCCACGGACGTCGTTTTACAGTCATTTAAAAAGCCAAACTAGCAGCCACTTTCCATTCTTTTAATCCACGTTCTTTTTTATACAACTC
>JANIJH010000005.1:7858318-7869299 GCA_024520975.1 Erythroxylum areolatum | reverse complement strand
AAACGGCGCCTCTATATGGGACCCACAGGCTTCTGCCCATCTGTCACTCAACTCTGCAATTTTTATTGTGAAACGGTACCGTTTTAATCTTCGACATAGTTAGACAGGGAAATTTTGGACAGACGATCCGAACTCCTATTTAAACGTGCTTAGTTCAGGTAAGATTTGATAATAAAATTTTAAAAAATTATTTAAATTATAGAAAATTATTTAAATTAATTTTAAAAAACCAGATTGTCTTGTTTTGTATTCGGCGATATTGTGCGAAAGGCAGACACAGTAGATCCGTTTAAAGCAATCTCTTTTACCCGATCCGATTTTGGAGACCATCGAAAGAGGCATCAGAGACTCTAACCCTAAATTCCAAATCTACAGGATCGATTCGAATTCGCTCACAAATGATTGGGGCGTCAATTTCGGTGAAGCCATTAATCATCGCCGTGTTCGCAATCTCTTCATTCCTTGCACTGCTCTATCTCTCTCCTTCCACTAAGCCGATTCCATTAAACTCGTCTGTTCTTTCCGTTTCACACAGGTTAAACATCGGTGTGCAGCTTAATTGTTTAACTGTGATGTGGATCGATGACTTTTCTTGTTGTTGTTTTTCAATGCAGAGAGAGATTGAATATATGGAGTGTGAAGAGAGTAATGGAGTGGAGACCCTGCAAATGGTGGCTTCAAGGCCACGTTTCTGGTAGGTGTAAATGCTATTTTTGAATTCTTTTGTCGTTGTTGAGCTGTATGTGGTTGTTTTATGGGATCCAATAATTAATAAAAATTTTAGACTCACGTTAGTTGTTGGATTTTATTCTATTTTGGTCAGAGTATATGAAATGGTGACTTACTGGTGTAGTGGAGATAAATGCCTATAGATGGCAGGTTTTTTCTGGATGGGAATAAGCTGCCTTTAGGACACTAAGATGTGTTTTGAAAGGTTGTGGTTATCTTTATTAGGTTGATTGGTTTAAGGATTGTGGATATCAGTTTTATTTAACAGTATTATATGCTGTAATTGTGATGTTCTATCCTTGATTTTAAATTGTCAATAAGTCTGCTGCTTTGGGGAAGTGAGGGTATGGTGACCAGTCCACATGGATTTGTTTGAGAGGTGCTAGGAAGAGGGATTGGTTTAGTTTAAGGCTTTGGTTTGCTTCTTTGTTCTGAGTCAAAATTTTAATTGACTTTCATTGCAGACAATTGCATTGGTTTTTTGTTAAAATCCTGCAGTTGTGCCTCCTGAAAATAATGGGTATATTCGTGTGGATTGCTATGGCGGCCTCAATCAGATGAAACGAGATGTGAGTTTATGATGTTTATAATTTGCTTAGAGGAATACTTCATTGTCCTCTACTGAGTGGTAAAAGTTGATATTTACTTGATGATTTTACAGTTCTGTGATGGTGTTGGTATTGCACGTTTGCTTAATGCAACTCTGGTTTTGCCAAAGTTTGAAGCAGCTGCATATTGGAATGAGTCTAGGTAAAACTTTTATTATGCTTTTGAGCGACCTTGGTTAATTTGTAAACATTGATTTGTAAACTTCTCTCACACAAACACATAAAGGAAAGTTGTTAAGTGTCTTAGCACATCTTTTATTTTATTTTTACTTGCCCAAAGTATTAATTTGACTAAAGATTGTCTTGATCAGGAAATTACGCATTGATATGCTGTGTATAGTGATGCTTACATCTCATTTTTTCCCTTCCCTGTAAATCACTTTCTTATGTAAGCTATATTTTATCCCAGTGGCTTTGCAGATGTATTTGATGTTGATTACTTCATTCAACAAACGAATGGCTTTGTTAAAGTTGTCAAGAATTTTCCTGGAGAAATTGCATCAAAACAACCATTTCGGGTAGATTGTAGCAAGCGGAAAGGTCAATTTGATTATGTTGAAAGTGTTCTTCCACAGTTATTGGAACATCGTTACATTTCTATCACTCCAGCAATGAGCCAGAGAAGGGACAGGTATTGTTCTAAAGTATTCACAGTCACTTGGAATTTGTTCTGTAGAATAATTTTCTTCAGCTGGACAAACTGCATATAATTCTTGAAATTCTGAAATTCAAGTGTTGAAGTGTTAAATTTGGTGAGAGCACAATTTTAGGCTCTTTTTTTTTTGGAGTTGAATCCATTAATAGTATGACTTGATCACAATTAATCTTTTTTCTGTAGATATCCTCAATATGCAAAAGCTGCATTTTGTCAAGCTTGCTATAGGGCATTGCGCCTTACAAGATCCTTGGAAAAAAAAGCCTCTGAGCTTTTAGAAGCTATTCCCAAGCCATTCCTTGCACTTCACCTTCGATTTGAACCTGATATGGTAGCATACAGCCAATGCGAGTACTTGGGCCTTCCTCCTGCATCCGTGGAGGCAATCGATGCTGCTCGAGGAGATAGAAAGAAATGGACTGGAGAGTTAGCTCAACTTTGGAGGAAGAGAGGGAAGTGCCCCCTTACCCCTAGTGAGACAGCTTTGACTTTCCAGGCACTTTCTATCCCTACGAACACAAATATATATCTTGCAGCTGGAGATGGCCTCATGGAAATTGATGGGTTAAAGTCTATTTACCGCAATGTGTTCACTAAATCTGCCCTTCTTAGTGGTGAGGATTTCACAAATATGCACGGAAACACGAAAGCAGCATTAGATTATTACGTCTCTATCAACAGTGACTCTTACATAGCTACTTACTTTGGGAACATGGATAAGATGGTGTCTGCCATGCGAGCCTACAAAGGGTTGCATAAAACGCTGTTCTTAAACCGGAAGGCTTTTGCCGAACTCACATTTCAGGGCCTGAAAGGGGAGGAATTATTGCAAGCCTTATGGATAGCTCACAAAGATGATTACGTAATGGGAAGAGGCTATGCTTTACCTGACTGCTTCTGTGAATTCAAGTTGTAACTTTCAGCGTTCCCCGTTTTTGAAGTCTCAATGTGATGTTTTATTCAACATTCTTTAATGATGATTAGATCCAAGCTACTGTCTGATAACCAGTTTTGTTAGACATTGTGTACTAACAAATCATTTCTTCTAAATTTCAGAAAAATGTTACAGTAAAATAGACGATTGTTTAACATAATATTTTAACCAATACAAAGAAAGCATTAGCTTCTCAATGGTCGAAGAAATTAAAAAGGAAGTTTCAAGGCTAAGCAGGCTTTACGTAGAGATGCTAATGGGTCAACTCAGGTTCGGTTCTGAGTCACAGGTCGATTTTTTCTCAGTTTGAACAATCAACAAGTTCCCCATCCAAAGATTGTACATCATACGTCCCAACTCCTGAAGATTGTCACGAGAACCAATCAAAAGGAGGGCCAACATTCAATAATCACCTATCAATCAGGTAAGCACTGCTAAGTAGGAGTTGCCTGTTTGACAATTGACTTGGAGACTTTGTCCAGAATACTGGCTGGTGCTCAGAGGTGTTTGCGAAACTTTGAGAAATTTTTTCTGAGCTCACACTCGCTTAGAATATGGGTTATCGTTGGATCGAATTAAAAGTGGATTCTTTAGTGGTGTTAAATATCTTGTCTTCCTCGGCTAACCGTTCAAGGGCTCTCAATCCTCTGATCATGGGAATTAATGAACTGTTTATTCGAAACTGGATTGTGATACATTGACATATCTATTCAGAGAACAACAGATGGGCTGATTGGCTAACGAACTTCGCAAAACATTTTAATTTAAGAATTACTATTTTTGATACTGCAACCATTGGGTGTCACTCCATCCTTTTAGCGAATATGGTGGGAGTCTGTTCCTTTAGACTTATCACGTAATTTGTATCATGAATCTTTTCTTTTAATATAAAAAAATTAAGATTGCTTCTTACAATTACTATTAATCCATAGATGTTGTCGCCGTAAACCTGATACTGTTCTCTAAAGAAAATAAAATAGGTAAGTAATTATTATTATTATTTTAAATTGCTTTCTTAATATTTTTAGACATTATATTTTGTAAATAATTAAAACTAAAAGGAAACTTGTGTAACCTTTACCAATAAAAATAATTTTTCTACTGGGCAAAGGAAGCAAAACTGGAGGCTTATGTCACTCCAGACCAGAGGCTTCCTTTGTTCTTTCTTTTTGCATGGTAGGTGTGGTGGCATGGAATCTTCTGTATATTTCTATAAAGTAATGTTGCCAATTGCTTTCGGATCATAAAGAAACACTCCCTCATGCATATGGTAGTCTTCGTGTATGTACCTTCTCCTCCTGAAACTAGTTGGTTTATGATTTAGTTTGCTAATTTCTGTCGTGGGGTGAAACCACGAATCTTTATGATTTAGATGCATCATGCAAATATATCCCACTAATAGCAACCATTTTAAAACTCATGGCAACCATCTTTACTATATTTCTAACCGGGTTTAATGGAGGACATGATTGATGTTTGTGAACTATAACGTAAATGCATTCATGGTGATTATGGCATTGGATAGCTCCACTGATGTGGGTACTTGGTTTGGTCGGTCAATAGGAAGAGCAGTAGCTTAGCTAGTTTGCATATAACATGATAAACATGGTCAAGTCAAGTGACCTAACTTTTATCAGTTTCAGCTTTTACAAGTGTTGTAGCCAACGTTAGTGACTTAGTGCATGTCGACGAGGATTATAACCAAAGATCTGTCCATTTCAATCACTTTCATGCTTCTTTATCACAAGATTCATGTATGTGGATGCGACATCAGTGCATTATAACAGTAACAAGCGAGAAGCTTTTTGATCTTTAATTTGTTTTATGACTTGAACTCAACACAAGTTTGGTAAGTAAGTGGCTGGCACTGATATGTGTTGATCACACTGACAAATACCATATCTGCAACTCACGATTTGTTTACACTTGGAACTGAACTGAAATACAACTACAAGCATATGTATTATTGACACTTTGCCTCCCTTCCAATGTTTCCTCTAATTTTTAAAACGTACTTTGGATTTAGCTGCAATCGAAAAGGGTAAGATTACATATTATTATACTTCTTCAAATTTTATATTTTGGCATAATTTTTAATAAATTGTATTGATACGGTTTGAAATTCTAAAAAAAATTGTTAGAAATTGACATTACAATGTTATAATTGGTGACAATCAATAACATTTCATTTCATTCTTTTGTTTGAAAATTGCTATTCAATTACAAATCATAAGCTTTGAATTGTTAAAGTGATTGTCTAGAAGTTATGAACAATAATGGTGATGACTTTGATACTTTAATTAACTCACTCTACTTTATTGGAGGGGACGATAATTTTTCATCCTTTAGTTTTATCTCTAAAGAAGATAATGTCACTTCAGCCACAAAGTCCTCTTTTCCTTTTGATTTGTTGTTTACGGCTTGAGCTTGACTAAATCTGTGATGTGATGTATCCTTTAATTATATTTAGCCTCCGAAAGCAGTAAAGTAGATGATTCAAAATAAATTTTTTGGTCACTGTCTTCAATCTTTTGTGGGTAAGTCACTTTTGATATTCACACGTTGATTTTAACAAAACAGCCCTATTTAAAATATTATTTTTAAAAAATGAGTTGATTAAATGTAGATTTAGTTTAGATCGAAGTCGAATTTTAAACTTAATTTGCTTGAATTTTGAATATAGTAAATAAAGATGATATTGCTTTAATAAAAATATTATTTATACCCACTTCAATTAAATTTAAGTTTAAGTTATGAGTTTCGACCTAATTAAATTTTAATTCATATTTAATTAAATATTTTCAAACTGCTCATCAGACTAGTCAAAAACTCAAAATCATAAAATATTAGAAAATTTTCAAAAAAAATTCAATCATTTGATCGGGATAAGATTCTCTATTTCGGCTTTCTTGTATCATCTTTAGCACATGGATGATATAGTGAACCTGGAACAGAAGATCTCAAGCTCATTTGATCGAGATGAGATCCTCTGCTCTAGTTAACTTGTTCCTACTCTACTCCATATCATTTCATGTACATATTTTTTTGATCCCACATAAATATATGGATGAGATAATATCGTACAAAGGAGTTAGATCAATATTTCATGTATAACGAGTTAAGTTACGTGAATAAATCGTGTATCTACAGTCAAAAAAGGAAACTATGATATGAGAATGTGTTACTTGAAACTTTCCAATTTGACAACAGGAGTCATCTTTAACTAATAACAAAACCAGTGCATTTTTTTCATTATTTACTAACAATAACACATTCAAACAACAAATAAACCAACAATTCAATGTAAAAATGCATAAATAGCTTGTTATTAAGTTTAACACATAAAAACAAAACCCAACCACCCAGCCACCCACCCAGGGTCATATATATTACAATCATTTAACAGCTTCGTTTTTTGGAGACAAAATAAACCCGATAGGTTTTTTTTTTAATGAGAGAATAATATATTAACTCGAAAAATAATGATCCAAGACACAATTAGGCATGTCGACCCAAACATGAAAGCAACTATGAAGAACAGATACCCTAGCAAGAGAGTGGGCACCCCTATTCCCCAAACGTCTAACCCAAGAAACAGAGATATTGTCCCTAGGACATAAAATATCCTTCCAATCCGAAATTATAAGACCAAAATAAAAATTATCCAAAGAACTAGAATTCAAAGCACGAACAAGGAGCTGACTATCAGTAAAAATAGAACCAGCTTGTAGCATACCATCACGAGCAAACAGCAAGCACTGGCGAAGAGCTCGCACCTCCACAATCTCAAGACCTCCATTGCCTTCATCATAACCAGAAATTGCTAAAGAAAAATAGCCTTCACTATTGGACCTTGCTCTGGAACTCAACAGGAATGTCCTAAAACGTGTGCTTGTACTTGTTACCATATATGGTTATTCCAATTAACCGTCATTAGTCATCCTCAGTTTGTCTTCATTCTTTGAAAAACCCCAAACAAATAGGGGTAAAAACTACGAGCGAGAAGAAAAAACTTCACTGCAAAAAAATTTAGAAGTTACAATCTCTCTCTATTTTAAAATAAGAAACACTAACTCTCTCAAGAAATAAGAAAAACATTTTTTAAACTGTAGAGATTAAACTGAAGAAGAAATACTTCTGGGATGAAGGAAAACTAATATGGAGAGGACTATTAACTCTTCCATACGCGTATCCAAATAGCTAGTTTGCTTCTTCTTCTTCTTCTTCCTACATTTTCTGATATTGTGCAGTTGGGAACAACCTTTCTTAACTTTAGTGTCGACAGCAGTAATAGGTTCGATTTCTTGCCAACACGATTTTATTGTTGAATGTTGAGTTTGAGAAAGTTTCTATTAAGATAGATACAGTTTTAAAATTAATTTCTCTATTAGTTAAAGTTAAGAATATTACTAAATCTTCTTATATTTCACGTTTTAACATAATTTTTACTAAGTTATTATTATCATCAAAAGAAAATTTGTTGAAATTGACATTATAATGTTGTTATTGGTGACAATCAATAACATTCCATTTCATTCTTTTGAAAGTTTGAAATTTGCTATTCAATTACATAAGCTTTGAATCTTAAAGTGATTCTCTGGAAGTTATGAACACTAGCATTGATGACTTTGATACTTTAATTAACTCACTCTATTTTGTTTGAGGAGACGATAATTTATCTCTAAAGAAGATAATGTCACTTCAGCCAAAAAAAGTCCTCTTTTCCTTTTGATCGTGGTTTATGGGTTGAGCTTGACTCATTCTGTGGATGGATCCTCAAATTATCGTATCTCCACATCACCCCTAGACTACACACTCCTGACTGGAACCTTCTGATGTGACTAATTTCTCATTCCTTTCTCGAGCTCTCATAATACATTCATATAAGTTAAAAGAATAACAATTTAAAAGTGTTTAATTTTAAAAAATTAAATTAATATTCAACAATATAATAACTTAAATTAACTACACTTGTCGCTTATTTGATTAATTAATGTGAGATTTGTCTATTCCTGCATTTAGAAATAAACATAAACATCAATAATTGAAGAGCCAACCACTGCTTAATTACTACTTGAGAAAAAAAACCAATAATTTGGTAATATTAGGTCAAAAAATAAAACAAAATTTATTAACACCAGAAAGAACCTAATTTGCTTAGCATTAGCTTGCTCGATATTATAACGAAATCAATAATGACATAAACCGATGTACTTTTGTTGTTATACAAGATATAACAAGATCAATAATGACAAAAGCCGACATACTTTTGTTGTCATACGAGATCTAAAAAGATCTAATAATACGTAACCTTATTTTTTAACACATGAAACGAATGAAGCTACAGTCAAGAAAAGGCAACTGTGACATGAGAATGTGTTGCTTGAAACTTTCCAAGTTAGGCTTCAAGCGCTTGTCACGAAGGATATGGACATGGATGGATAAAGCTAACACAGGGTTACTTTCACAAGCAACTTGGTGTCTCCTTCCCTTCTTTGTCTAAATCGATTTTACACGACGAGTACAACGAATGTACCACTTGAGTCAATCATACACAATCACGAAAGATTCTGATTATGAATTTTCTGCAGTGACCAGACACAATTTGATGCACCAGCTGTACCTTCCTCAGATTACAGTGGGCAGGCTGATAACGGATAACCACGTCTCCCGAATAAAAATTTAAAATTCTTAATACTATGCTATTTTAAATAAAAATAAATTTAAAGCTAATAAAATGGAATAATATAATTAAATAAATAATAATTTAAATTAAAAAAAGATTAAATCAGATTAATTATTTTAAAAAAAGTAAATGAGAGATTAAACCGACAAGATAAAATATTTTTTTAGAATATAATAAGGGGAATAGGAAAACTTAAATTACAAGGAAGTTTTAGTGCATCCAACTTTAAATTTACCCAATTGTTCTTGGACAGCTAGACTCGTAGACTTTATAATCACTCCATCTTAAAATCAATTACAATCATCACATATTAATATTTTAAAAATCAAATCGATTATTTAATAAATAAATTATTTTTAATAAAAATTATTAAAATAACTTAAATTAAAAAATAAAAATTAAATTAAAAAATTAAATGAATCAAAATTTTTATAATTAAACTAACCGAATCATATTAATTATTTTAATCATCGTCAGACATAAAATTAAATGCCCTAACCATAACACCATCAAATTCTTATATAGACTAACAGTTTTTTTTATCATGTCGGTAACAATCAATTAGAGTTTTTTGAAAGATAAAATTTACTTAACTAAATGTTAGTAATACAACTATTCACTAAAATCAAATTAATTGAAACTGATTTTATTAATAATTTAAAATAATTAAAATAAATTATTAATATTGAATCAAATTTAATTAGTTTAATTTAAATTTAAATCGGATGGTCATATAAATAACATTTTATTACTCTAATAAAATCAAAATATATGTGTATATATATGGGTTGCTATCATTTTTAATCAAAATTTAAACGAGTATGCTTTTTAAAAATAAAATTTAAAATATTTTTTTTAAATTATAGAGAAGATTTGTGGCGAAAACGTTTAAATGAATATTTAACGTCAGTTAGTAAGAGATTCTCTTAATTTAAGTGAGATCGTAGGTTTAAAATTTTTTATATATGCAGTTATTTAAAATTTAAAGTTAGAGCTACTGGCTCGAGCGAGAATTACTTTAAATTGGATGACTTAATGGTACCTTCTTATAATTAAAGACCTCTTAAGATATTTCGTGAAAAGAAAAAAAAAAACCGTTGGCAAGTGGCTGAAGTTATCGGAAAAACGCGGAGTCCGCGTGTCAAAGTTGATGCATATCCGACAGGTTGCTCCTTGCATGAGAGGATGCTTACCGTGGATTTTCCAGCTAACAATAGCAGAACTCATGACATTGGTTCTTTGGCTTCTATAAATAAAGCCTTAGCGTTCCTTATTTTCCTCGACTGCATTGTCTTTCTGACTCCGATTGTCAAACGTTGTTGTTGGCTTTATCTTCCTGTTCCCTCATCTGGGTTTGGGAAGATTTTGGTTCAGACTTAGTCTTTTGTTGTTTGTTCTTTTGCTTGTTTCCTAGAAGATGAAAGAAAATATGGCCAATCCTCTGCATCTCAAGTCTTTGAATCACATCTCTCTTGTGTGTAGATCAGTTGAGGACGCGATTAATTTTTACAAGAACACACTTGGGTTTCTCCCAATTAGGAGACCTGGATCGTTTGATTTTGACGGGGCGTGGTATTTTCACTAAACCTTGTTAAATGGTCTTCATGAGAAAAAATTATGAATTTCAATAAATTTTTAACGAAGTTTAACCGAAGATAATAAAGTTCGCTTCTTTCTTTTCATTTGCTGATGAGAAAGTATAATTCCGTATTGAATTTGATTTTGAGGCAGTGGGTTCTTGTCATTGTTGTTTGTGTAGGTTATTTGGGTTTGGAGTTGGAATTCATCTGTTGCAGGCTGAAGACCCTGAAAGTTTGCCAAAGAAAAGTGAAATCAATCCCAAGGACGGTCACATCTCTTTTCAGGTAATCAACTTTCTTCATCTGGTGCTTATCCTTGTTTGATTATTTAGAGTAATTAATGTTAATTTCCATTCCAGAATAGTTTCGCCAGTTTTGGTGAAACCAGGACAGTTGTAGACAATGCTGGCTGTCTGTCTGGCATGAAATTCGAAAGATAAACTCTTGCTTCTTGGAAAGTTCAAAATCTTGTTACCCTTGAGAGAAATCTCTGAAATTTTATGGACCACAAACCAAATCAGTGTCTACAAGATGATATTTTCGGCAGACCAGTTTATACACATTAAACTTTAGTAAAGTTTGGTATTTTATGGTTCCTGTCATACTCATTGCACACTCTAGTCTGGTCAAAAGATTATATAAAAATGAGTGGATAGTTCTGATGAAGATTCTTTTCCTTCTATGGAGTATTGGTTAGTGTGAGAGTATGGGCGCAGTGGAGAAGAAGCTGAAAGACATGGGAATCAATTACAAACGAGCAATGGTAGAGGAAGGAGGGATCCACGTTGA
>JANIJH010000005.1:7795933-7837755 GCA_024520975.1 Erythroxylum areolatum | reverse complement strand
ATACAATAGGCTGGCGCAAACCTTCGGCTGGGTTTGTAAAATGCAATGTTGATGCGGCCATTTTTAAGGAACAAAATGCAATGGGATTTGCTGCAATTCTTAGAGACGAAAGGGGATGCTTTGTAGCTGCTCTTTCAGGACATTATTCCTCATTGTTCGAGCTACTTATTGCTGAACTCATGTTGATCAGAGAAACGTTATCATGGCTAAAAGACAAACAAATAGATCATGTTGTCGTGGAGTCGGATTGTTTGTTAGCTATACAAGCGCTTACAAAATCCGCCTGCTAATCGTTATGAGATTGGATGCTGGCTTTGGACTGTTTAGCCTTCAAGCGTTATTTCCTTCACTTGTCCTTCCAATGGACGCGCAGGATTGCCAATAGGGCGGCTCACTCTTTAACTCGGGTAGCCTTATTATATACAAACCTTCATAGTTGGGAAATTAGTCCTCCTCATCTTGATCTTATTTCATTGTTAGATAACCCTGATTGTAATCCACCTTATAGGGAAAGGCTTGTGGGATTTGGGTGTATGGGGTAAGCCTATTAGCTTGGGTTTAGTTTTTAGCCTTTTATTTTATGAATTTTCTTGTCAAAAAAAAAAAAAAAGTGGCATCTAATATAGAATTTGATGCGATGCTATCCTAAGAATGAGTCACGAAACTATCCAAAATCATCACTACCACGTACTACCATATGTCACCATCAACACTATAGTATTAAAGTGACGTTTCCCACTTTGATACTTGATAGGACTTGCCTTTCAGTCTGCGGATCAGAGCTTGAAAATGAAGAAGAGTTCTAATTGTGGACGTCTTGATTATGCATTATCTTTAATTATGCAAACCGAACTTTAATTTTACAAAAATATAATATCTACAATTTTCCTAGAACTCGTGCCCCGATAGGACTCTAGTCTTAATGATGATAACAATATTTAATATCTTAAGATTATATGTTTTCACATTTTATTTATTCATAAAAAATTATATATTATAAAAATTTAAAGACCAAATAAAATTAAAAATTGTATTTGAGGTGGGGGATGTGAGTGATTTATCCGATTGAGTGTATGTGGTTGAAATTGAAAGGTGCAATATGGCATCCCACGATGGAGTTAATTAGAGCATTTCAAGACAATTTTGGTGGTGACCACCTTTTGATTGGTAACGCTCTAGACATTGTATTACCGTGGGATTATTATTGGGTAAACATCAAATTAGAATAGACTTTTAAACAATTAGAATGTGTATGCATGTACTTTAATTAGCTCAACTTGCATTTTCCTTGTTATACAAAATTAAGACCTAATAATGGTAATTTGTTTCAAGTAAGAGCCATCACTATTATTACTCCGGCATATTCATGAAGGAAGCATTAATTGTACCATAAATCGACAAACTTGATGTCATGTTGCTTCAACAGCTATTTTTTGGCATTTGCTTGATAATGATGTGGGCATGACAACTTGCATTGCAAAAACTAAAAGCTACTATTTTTGTTTTAAATTATTGTACATTTAAATACAAAAAAAATAATTGATAGAAATATGGAGATAAAATTGCGTATTATCAGACTTCTAAATATTTTGCTTTATTGAACGATGGTAAAATTTGTCGTTTCAAAAAGGAATTGTCAAGATTTAAAGTTGGAATTAATTAGTTTGGTACGTTACCAGAATTGGGTCAAAGGTTGGAAGAGTTGTGCCACCAAATTAAGGCTTAACGGGGGGTCATTATCTTCGTACCAAAAATCTAATAAATAAATAAATAAATGGTGAACAATAATCTTATCATGATTGGAGCAGAGCATTCAGTAAAGCACAGGCATGCCTAACCACTAACTAATAGGATCCACCATCTCTTAACAGATAGACTTTATTATCAACATTCTCTGAATTTTGAAGATGATGTCATCTAAACAAGAATCTCAACCCCAAAATGCTCTTGTTGAGTTGGGGATAAGGAAAGCACAAGCTCTCAAGTATTATATTCTTATAAGTTTTAGGAACAAGTATAAGATAATTGGCATGCCAATGAATGTTTTAGTAGGAGAAGACATGATAAGGGTAAAAGAAATACACTTTCTTTCTCTTTATTTTATCTAAGAGCTACCGAAACCACATAGGGTTGGTGAGGCTAGGATTGCTATTTGGTACAGACCAGAAGAAAACAGCAAATACAAGTGGGGTTAGGTGTTGGCAAAGAAACAACTAGGCACTAGCAAGCAAAAATGGCTATATTCATTAGTCCACCATTTCTTTGGTGATCCCAAGGTCACCAAAACCAAAATGTCTCTGCCTACGGGAGGGCCTATAGGTATCAGAAAAGAACAGAAGATTCACTCTCCTAGATTATGCATGTATCTCACTTCTAATCTTCTTACCACATTGCATAATATAAAAGAAAAGGCAAGGCTGATCTATGAAGTGACAATAAGAGATTAGGTTCAAGCGTAGCAAAAAAACGAAAGAGAGACATCCAAATACAGAACACAAAATTTCCTTGCTGACCAAACTAATATACACATAATTACATCCATCCAAGCCCATAAAACCATCTCTACCATCTAAAAGTTGCCAACAATAACTTAACAAGACAACCAAAAGAAGAAGAAGAAGAAGAGGAAGAAAGTGTATCTTAAGGAGAAGAGGGGTCTTAAACCTAATATCATATATAAATATTTGTATATATAACAATGGGTCTTTGTAGACCTGGGAAGAAACCCCAAAAAAAGCTATCGTGATCTACCTTGAACGCCTCTTTTCTGATGATTCTTGGGCGGCTTTCCAAAAGCCTTGCAAAGCCCACATGCAGATACCTTCGGTGACGGCGGCTCTATAGCCGGGGACACCTTTCCGTTACGGTAGCCTCGCTGTCCACCGTTGGATCGGTTTCGTTCAAAGGTGGTTGGCGATCTCGAAGACCGCATCGTAGCATCCATTTCTCGCTTGACATCAAACTTCTCTTCGTTTTCTCCACCTTGCTTGCTGCTGCGATTCACTTGGTTTTGGTTAATCTCCCCTGACAAAAACTTGTCGTCCCACACAAGCCCCGAAGACCCCTGTCTCCTGAAAGACACCGCAGATCTTTGCAAGCCTGCCATGACCTTTTTCTCTCCTCTTTATCTTTCCTGTTTAGCTTTTGTGAAATGAATGTCTCACTACTCCGAGTTGCCAAGCTGTATCTGTATGACTTGTTTTTTATATGTAAACTAAGAGAAGGAAACAACAGAGGAAGTGACATCGTACAGAAACGGTCGTCATATGGTAACTCAGTCAAAGTATGCCCCAAGACATTATTATTTTTAATCCAACAATAATTTATTTTAAAAAATAATTAAAAGACAGGTTAACATCTTCCATATATTTTTTAATTTATTAATAATACTATAACTAAAAGTCAATCTTAACTGTTAACCAATTGTTTTATAAACCTTAATTAATTAATATTAAATTGATTATAAATATGTAATTAAAAGTTAATTTCCCCACCATTGCTGACCTATGTTACAATCTTCCTCGATGTAGGACGTGGCCGCCTCCTGTTTTTCCTTTTCTATTTCGATGCTTTTGCTTGTATTTATATCAATTTTTTTTTTAAGTGTAGGGAGGAACGATATAAAATCGTAAGATTGTTGTTTTTTCAGGATCGCCCACTAAAGACTCATAATATAAATAGCAATGAGAAAAATCGATCTTTATAGGGAGGTAATAACATATTTTTTATTTTTTAATCTGTATCACTATTGTCCTATCACATTTACATGTAAGTCTACTAAAAATAGCCTTTTTATTATATAAAGATAAGGCTGCATATTATCGGATCTCTCAAATTTCACTTTATTACGAGACTTCAGGGTATAATGATGATGACAATGTTTTAAAAACTTAATAATGAAATTTTTGGACTCGTTATATTTTAGTTTTCTTAATTTATTAATTTTATAAACTAATTAATTTTTATAAATTAAAATAAACCGATTAATTTTTAACTATTAAACTTTTTAATTATAATTAAAATTTTTTGATAATTAAAGATAATATTCTTTCATAATTTTTCAATTTCTTTACTTTTTAATCAATTTTATAACAGTTCGATACTAATTAATCTTTTTAAATCTTAAACCTCTCGTTTATTGATTTAATTTTTGGTTTGATTTTTTAAACATGGGTTTAAATAAAAACTAATATCTTCTTTATTTATCTTACTCTAATAAATATGCAACAACGGTTTTGTTTAATAATTATTTTTGAATGAAACTAAAATTTTGTTGTAATAATATGTGATATACTTATATTTATTTTAAATTATTTTTCAGCCATATGAATCCATTTCCAATTCTTCGAAAGCCAACAGAAGTCTTAAGTCGTAACCGTTAAGCTTGATTGTAGTTTGACAAAAACTTCTGGTCTACATTTTGGCGAAGCAAATTTGAATGGAAAATTGAGAATTTTGACTGACCAAGTGGAAAATTACTTGACCATGAAATAATCAAATCTTGGAACGTAATTACAATGGTGTAGGCGTGGAGCGTGGTATGACTTTGGAACATTACGTTTTAATTGGTTTGAACATAACAATTGTGTACTTGGCAGTTAGACTATTGATCGATTCAACACCTCATTATGCTGAACTCTTTACGAGTATGTTCGGGGAAGCTAGCATGCCAAATAATTTTGGGATCCATCTTGTTCAAAAATATCTTCCAGTAATATTTTATACGAAGAAAAAAAATTATTTATTGCAATATGATGATTTATTGTATTAATTTTATAGGTTGAAATTTAAATTAAGAAATATATCAAAATGGTTTTCTTTCAATTCGTGAAATTCAATAATTTATTTAAAAACTTTTATTTTTAATCAAGAAGATGTGAATTGATTTTGATATTATATTTTTTTAAAATATAAATTTATGTTGTATAGTAAAGTTAATAATCTCCTTTTTCAAATAACCAATGGTTTAAAAAACTGGATTGGAAGTTAAAATAGTAAGACAAGAGTAGTAACATTTTAAAAAGTTAAACTAATATTAGGGCGTCATAAAATTAAGTAAAGATTGATTAAGATTAAAGAATTTGAAATACGATTAATAAAGATTATTCTTACCTATTGAACAATTTAAAGTTTAATTAAAAATTAATTGATTTATTTTAGGTTTATATGAACCAACAAGAGTTAATCGACTGTTTGTCCTTTCTGCAGCGATGTTTTAGAAGATGGTCTTCATGTGTTGCGAGGGTGTCTTCTAGCAACTCAAGTCTGGTGTTTAATTTTGCCTCATGCTTATTATCAAGATTTTATGAGTTGTAATGATCTTCGTTCTTGGGTAAACTTCAATTTAAATCTGCAAGATCTTGTTGTGCATGAAGTTAGCTGGCTTGAGTTGTTTGTGTCTTGCTGTTGGATTCTTTGGAAGAGCCGGAATGATTTTGTCTTCAAGAATAAACACAAATCTGCAATGTCGATCATTAATAAAGTTATCTCTAATGGGTCCTCTTGTTCTAATATTCTCGGCACTTGTGGTTCTAATTTTATCTAGGAATGACATAATCAGGTTTCTTGGTCTTGTCCCCCTAGTAACTTCATTAAATTAAATTCTGATGCCTCGGTTTTGTATTCTAATTCGGCAACAGCTTTTGGGGGACTTTTTAGAGATCATTTAGGTAGGTAGTGCGGGGGATATGTTGCTAATATCGACCTTTGCCCCATTTTGATGGCTGAAATTTGGGGAGTTCTTTATGGTCTTCGACAGGTTAAAGCGTCGGGGTTTTCTAACCTTATCGTGGAGTGTGATAATAAGGTGGCGGTGGATATGATAATTGGAAATTGTGTTGTCAATTCTTGCTGCGTCTCTTTAATTAAAATGATCCGTTCTACTGCTAGGGAGTTTGTAGCTCTCTCTTTTGCTCAAATTCATAAGGAAGTTAATTTTGTGGCAGATTTCTTATCTCATTTGACTCATGAACATGCTCCTGGATTTCATTCTCTCCTGAGTATTCCTTATGGAATGAATTATTGGATTCATCATGATTTAGTTGGGGTTATGCATTTGCGCTAGTTTGTTTTGTTTTGTGAGTTTAACTCACCTTTTTTTACCAAAAAAAATAATAAACTAAACTAACCTATGAGTTGTGGCTCAGTTGACCATATAAGCTAAGCATATGGGAAGAGCTCTCGGGTTTGATCCCCACTAAACATACCTGCAGGAAGGGGTGAAGAGTTTTAACTGTAATTAAGCTCCGACTTGGATTACTCGGCCTAGTAAATTCAGATACCAGTGGTCAAAACTCAAAAAAAGTAAGCTAAACTAAAAAATTAAAAGGTTGGACCGAAAAATTATAACATTCAAAACTCTTATGATTAATTTGATGTATCAGTTGAATGTTTTAATCATTATAAATACTATGTCCCACGCTAGAGCGAAGACTTGAAATCAATACCGCATGAGATAGAAAACCACAATATAAATTACTACACAAATTGACTTTAGCTCAAACATGCAAATTTGGTATTCAAGAACGGCAACTCTAGCCTTGTGGCACATAGTAGTCAAGGACATTGAAAAAAGGGGTTCAATCTATGATATAAATTATCACATTTAAAGTCAAGAAAAATGTGGGTTCACACATTTATATATATAGTTGTTCATGATGTATTTTAGAAGGATCTCAATTATAAGAAAATACTTTTAAGCTATTTATACTCAAACTAATTCCCGCTCGAATCGGATAAGTTTTTTATAAAAGGCAAAGCTCTAATCTCAAATTTTAAATAGTTGTATACATGAAAAAAAATTTAAACTCACGAACTCACTTAACTCATAAAAGCTTCTTACTGATTCATCCGTGCCCTAAAATTTTTTATGTTTCACTTTAATCGGAGTCTTTGAAAGCTAGAAAGCTACCATGATAAAAACGAGGACTTGTGGTGGCTATGTGATTACAAATCCAAAACACAATCAAACCACCGGTTACCCTATTTTCTTATTCCCATCATCATTGTCATTGAAATTGAATATGGAACGAACCTGGCAAATGCCGTGACATTATTGATCAAATAAGGAATAAAGAATCGAATGGACCCCTAGCTACGGTAGTGACAACCAATCATATAGACCCGGCACGCACTTATCCCATTAATCCATGACATAATCATGAAATCATGGACTCGAGAGTATTCGTAAACTTGGAAAGCGATCATATCAGTAAACTTTTGGGGTGCCCTTTTTACTTTATTTTAAGGCCCACTGATTTTTCTTGCTCTTTATATTGCTTCGACTGTATAACACTTTATCTCAATTATATATTTATATAAATCTTACATAAATATATAAAGCTAAAATAAAGTAAAGCAAAATTAGATCAAAATAGAGGATATAAATATATGATTAAGATAAAATAAAGTATAATTAAAACAGAATAGAGAGTACAGAAAATCACATCCCTATTTTAAGAGTTTGTTAATAACAAATGAGCTATCTTTATACAAGTATAGCAGTGGCCACATCAAATACCGTTCTATTAAATTTGATCTATATATTTATGAGAGGCTCACACAAATATATGAATGAAATTTAATAAACCATAATAAGAATATCATAATCGAAACAAGAGATGTGATCCTGACAATGACTAATCCCCCAAGTTATATATCATAATTAGGTTTATAATTTTAAGGTTTAATTTATTTTAATACTTTTTATTTAAAATTTATTTATTTATTAATTAAGCAGTCAATTTTATAAATTAATTAATTTTTATAAATTAAAATAAATCATTTAATTTTATTTAATACTTTTTAATCAAATTCTTAATTTTTTATTATTAAATATTTAGCTGGCGAGCCTTTGGAGTTTATATTTATGAGTATTCAATAAGAATACAGGAAGTTTAGGGATTCGCACTTGGTTTTATTTTGGTTTTTGGATTCTTTCCTACACTTTTTTTATTGATAATTAGTTAATTTAATATTTTATATATTATTCATTAATAAAAATTAATAACATATTTATTAACAACTAATTATTACATATATATAATTTAAAAATCAATGTTAACATAAAAATCAAGCATTTATTTTAATCACTATTTATTGATTAAAATTTGAAGATTTAAAGGAAATTTACATTTAAAATATATTTTATTAAATAATAATGAAATCTAAAGTTTTATTTTGAAAATTATTATAATAAAATTATAAAATAATTAAATCATATTTCTTAATAATAATTGATATTAAACTATATTTAATTAATAATAAATAATAAAAACATTCCAATAAAATAAATAATAAAATTTTTGATAACTATTTATATGGTTTTTTGAGTTATAAATGGGAGGAAACCAAAACTATAAATGGAAATAAAATAACTCAACCAAATAAAAATTTTATTGAATTTATAAGAAAAAGAAAACTGTAAAATTAAATAAGTCCTTAATAACAGTTTAGTCAGTCGTTTACATGTCAATCGTTAGTAATTAATTAAACCTAATGTTGCAAATACTGTATCAGTACTAGTGCCGGATTGAATTCTTATATGGTACTATATTTTGAAAATTTTGCAAAAAGATATCTTTTTTTTAATTTTTATACCAACCAATATTTAGCCGGTATTTTGAATGTTTGGTACAACCAATCTTTCGTTTCGTATCGCTTTTAGTCTGATATGATACGTACCGGTCAATACTAAATGATACGAAACGACATACGAATCTTTTTAAAATTGACATCGGAAATTAAAGTTCTAGATGTTTAATATTTAAAAAGTTGAATACCTCGAATAAAAATTAAAAATTAAAAATATAATTAAAATTATTAAAAGTTTTAAAATTTAATTAAAAATTAAACTATACTAACTTATAAAATAATTATAAAATGACATAATTATAAAAATTAAAGATAGAAATACTAATGATTTAATTAAAAAATGATTACGAGATAACATAATTACAAAGATAGAGACAATAATTATTATTGACTTGATTCAAATATGATTCTAATTATAATTTGACATAATTATAAAAATATAGCTAGAAATTATGATTGATTTGATTCAAATGTGATTCTTAAGTAAACCCTTACTATTATTATGTGTGATATAAATATTTTTTAAACAAAATGAATAAATCCATAAACACTTTTTTAGTTTTACAACAAAAGATTTAAAATTTAAAAGATTCAGACGATATTAGATGATTATAGAAACGACTAAAGGTTAAATAAAATTAAAAAATTTCAATTATATCAATTAGAAATTTAAAAATTAAAAAATTTCAATTATATCAATTAGAAATTTAAAAATCAAATTTAATAATTAAACGGTTAAAAATTTTTATTATTTGTTGAGTTTTTTGATAATGGGAATTAGGTTTAATATATCTAAACGGCGTCGTTTAACATAGCAACATGCTTCGCACGTGCGCCAAAACCATGCACATGTTTTTCCCGCCAAAACCCTCCGATCCCTAATTGTCTCCCTCTCCCTCGCGGCCTCACCTTCTCTGCTCCCAAGCATACCTGGAAGGTACTTCTTCCTCATTATATCTGTTGAATGCTTATAGCTATACGGATCGTTCATTTATACGTACGTTCGTTTCCTTAAGATTTTCAATTACATGCACACAACCTGTTGGATATGATGCTTGAGTGAATATCGTCTTGTTTGAAAAGTGAACGAGCAATTCAACGAGAAGTTCTTTTTTAATTTATTTTTGTTAATTCTTCATTTGTTTTTACACTAATTTTGTCAGTTTGAGGAAAATGTACGCAAGAAAGGGTTATGAGCTAGTGAAAGATTTCGCTAGTGGCGAAAAAGGTCAGCTTCAGCACTTCAATGTAAGATCTCTGTCGCGCCCACCCACTGCCTCACATACATACTCTCACAATTATGGATCAAAAGGGTTTTTTTTTTTTTTTAGTGTTACTGGGTTATCAGGTTTGATTATCTTATAATAAGCTTCACTGCCGATGTTGTTACATATGTGATGGAAAAGGAAGAGCTTTTCAATCAAGTTGTTGATCAATGTACTCAGCATTATACGGAACTTGAGGCTTTGATAAGGTATTACCTCATCTCGGTCATCATTCCATGCGTGTCAATAACTTCAAGGCTATGGTTTTAGAAGTCAACTGCTAGAATTTTTGACAGCTTCTGAATTCTCTGAAATTGGTATTTGACAAATTTGCTTAACTGTTGCGTGCATATGTAGTTTATTGCATTTTGTGGAGTGCTCGCATCTTTCAAAAGATTCCAGTGGTTTTTTCAGTCATTGGGTTCCTGCAGCAGGAGATGTCTGAAATTGTAATTGACATATATGATCGCTTTGATTGGAGCTGCAAGATACGTGAATCTTGTTAAAATCATATGGAAGTGCTTCTGTCCTCGGATGTTGATTTGCATGTGTCATTCAATTTTTGTTCTTAATAGTTTTGATGCTAGGAGCAATTCATATTCTCTCCTCTGTACACAATTGACGTACTTGATATGACTAGGAAAATGCAAGAAGAAAGTGTGGATGTCAGAGAAACTAGAAATGCAGACCACTATGGTGCACTCATCCACCATTTATCATTAATTCGCAACAAGCGGTGCTTAATGGCATATGTGTAAGAAAACTTTTCTTGTTGTCCATAGGCCAACCCTTTCATCCGCTTTAATTAGTCTTCTTTGCTCATTTATATAACCATGTAGGTACAACCGGGCTGAGATTATAAGAAATTTGGCATGGAACGTAGGATTAGAGCTTCTTGAACTTCCAGAAGAAATTCAAGAGAAGTTCAGCGACTCGGAGAAAACCTATTTTGGGAAACACTCTGCTGCATTACAATCATACATGGCAGATGTGGACATTGACTTGAATGTGGTATGAAATCCCTCCCCCTTTCTAGACTATGCAAGCAGGTCTTAGGTTACCAAGAGAATTTAAGCAAACAAGTTTTTGTCTAGTAAATTGGAATTTAGGAAGTCCAATTCTTTTGAACTTATGTTGATGGTGAAGTTATTGGCTTGGGCAGGATATGGTGCCACCCAAAGATCCCTACATCAAAGTGAGGGTTCTTCATGATATGGGTGAAGGCATATTACTCAGTGATAAGACAGCCAATCTTGCACAGCATTCGATGCACTTCTTGAAACGAACTGATGCGGAACAGTATATTGCACGGGTTGGTTGCCTCATTAACTTTGTTATCCCTGCCTGTTTTATGATATAGTAATATAGAGTTTCTGCAAATAATTCATTCTTTGTTGTTCTTTCTTGGATAACCAGGGTCTGATGGAGGAGCTGACAGGTTGAGTCAAAATAGTGGTCACCCTAGTTTTGCAGAATCATGTTTCAGACTCGATTATCTAATCATCCGAGCCCTATCAGATGGCTTGATTATGGACTTTAAATCTGCACATTAGTTGTAGATGATGACTTGTATGTACGTGCAGAATTAGAAAGTCTGTGAACGTCTAAAAGGTACAAATAGATGTGGATTGAATACAATACTGATTCCACTGTGTTATATCAATAAATTCTTTATATTTACCAAATAATTCACGTCAATATTGCTCCTTCATTGTGATTTCTCCTAGGGAGATTGCTGAACTTCATGCCTTATTTTGGCTCAAGTTGTTTCATAGATATTTACCCGCATCCACCAAACAGCTCGATTTGTTGGGGTTTGAATTGAACTCCATTCATTCTCAAACATGCCAAATGTGTACATGAATCTTTAGCTTCAACCGTAGAACGATGTTTTTTGATATACTTAAGAATGTTCTGTAATAACTAACGTAAAGGGAAATTTTGGGACATGAGAAGACGAAGATTGCATGACCAAAAGTCACAGAACTTGGCCTCACTATGGAAAAGCATTTCCATTATCGAATTCCAATATTCCACTTAAATGGCATCAGAAAAATGTAAACAACACTAAAATGTAACCGTATCACCTTCTGCATCTACTGCTACCACCACCAGCTTTTGATCCCTCAGAAATGCAACCTTCAGCAGCTGCTAACACTTGAGTTTCAAATTTATGGCCTTTCAAGGATGCTCTTATCTTCCGAACAACTTGTTGCTTCAACACTCGGCGCTCTATCGTGGATAGAAGCTTACACCTATCCATCTCTTTGAGAAATTCAACCACAGTTTTCCCAGTGCCACCATTGGCCTTTTCCAATTTCACAAGCTTCTCTACTAGCTGCAAAGATAACATCCGCTCTAAGCAGACTTTGTTTCCCAATTCAACGAGATCGAAAATGCATTGTAAGTTCACTTCCTGTGTCTTTATTGATTTACTATCAAGTGACAGAACCATCTTATCTATGAGACTTATCTGGAAAATCTTGTTGAAAACATGGACACCTCCACTGGCAAAAAGCATTTGGTGCAATGCTGTGTAAGCTGAATCCTGCAGCTCTGCAATTTGACAGTGCATCATCTTCACTAAGTCAGGGATAATACTGTAGTCCAAGAATTTCTTGATACAAGGTTCTCCACCTGAGCAAGCTAGCTTCATCAACAAAAATGCAGACTCAGATCTCAATTGGTTTTCTTGAGAGAACTTGCTTTGCAGAAGTTCTGATAACCTTTTGATGAGGGGACTTCGCAAAATCATCTCTCTGTTTTGAGAATCGCCTGCTTTCTCAACAACTGGTATGAGATCCTGCATTGCCTCCAAGACCTTCTTGCTATCGCTATCTGTTACCTTGTGCATGAGGTCCTCAAACGTCTGTGGCTTGGGGGAATGGGAAATTGTTCGATCTGACAAAACAAAGGTTTCCAAACGAAGCCTAACTTGCCATGGAAGAAGGTCCAGATTACCAAGGAAAACAGGCACAATTGCTTGAGTGCGAGACATCTCATAGAATGCCTTCAAAGTTACTATGGCATGGTTTTGAAGTACTTCAGATCCATTCTCAAGAATTTTAACAAGACTCTTTTCAATTTTAAAGCTGAGCATTCTCTCAACGGCCTTTGACTTTCCGGCTTTGGTTAAAGAGAACAATATGTTAAACATGCTCTCATGCAGTTCTTCAATATCTTCAGATAGCAGGTCGGCTATTCGGTTAAAGGGAATACTCTGAAGCACCTCATCAACTGTCTCAGGGCATCCAAATTCAGCAAATTTTGCAAGAACAGCTAACATATTAATTTGGACAATAGGGTCCTCAGTCTCCCCTAGTGCTTTTGCCATCTTATGTATTGTATCAGCGTTCTCAATGGAAGGAAAATAACTTGCATAGTCATCCTTGTCAAATACATTAGTTATGGCTTCTGCTGTCACAGCAATGAGACTTTTTGAGTCGGATGAGATTAAATCCAGTATCCTGGGTCCCAATATGCAACTAAATCTTGCCCTGCTGGTTTCAAGTTCAGACATGGATTTGCTAGCCATCAGAGCTTGGATAAGAGCTTCTAATGCTGACACTACCAGATTTTCTTCCACAGTATCAAGTAGAACCGTGAATCTTTGTTCAGCAATCTTTTTGATGTTCTCCTTTCCATAAATAAGAAGCCAAGGGAAAATAAATGCCGCTTCTTCTGCTGAACACTCCACAAGCAATATCTCAATAGAGTCATTTGTCTTGCTATCGAGGTACAAAGAAACCATGTCATGAACCATGTATAAGGGATCAATATCAGTTTTCATGAGCAATGAACCTTCAACAAGTTTGCTTACGATAAGAGGGAACAAGCTTTCCTCCCCAAGAACTAACCAAATAGCCTCTAGACAAGCTTCTGGCACAGGCTCTACCCAGGAAATCGAAGCTAAAGCTACAAACAGCCTTTTAGAGTCTTCAGGCATTGCTTCGAGACTGAACTCTAGTGATCCAAAAATGGTTATTGTGTTCTCAGCTTCTTTCTCATTGACATAAGAGACAGGACCAGGTGCACAAGTGGCAAATGTTGATAAATTAAGAGTGGCCTTTTCCCACTTGTCGGCTCTTACTTCTTTCCTGAGAGCCTTACCCATAACAGCAACTGTAAGAGGGTGGTGACCGCAACGTTCAAGCAAGGTCTCTGCCAAACCCTATGGAAAAAGAAAATTCCACAAGTTTGTAAAGGAACCATTGTTGTAGCATTTATCCTCCAGATACAAATTAACTTTAACAGTGATGACACAGAGCCTACCTATTCTCGTTAATACATTTATACTGAGAATTACGAAGTACTTAAGACTTTCTTAAAGTTTCTTTAAGTGCCTGATACTGAAATCAGAATTCAGCATAAAGAAGAGGCTGAAGAATATGCAAGATGAAAATTTGCACTTGTTTTGACACTTACCGGCAGTTCTTCCTCACTAAGGAGGCTGTGATGGAGAAGAATTGCCTTGCTTATCTCTCTTGTGTCATCTTTGCTCAATTCCACCTTGTCAGCTTCAGTTATTTCACAGACAGCTTCATTTCTTGTTGTCACCAAGTATTTGCAGTCATTATCATATAACTTCGCGAAACGGTCAACTATATCCTGCTCCCATACATCATCAAGAAGCACCAAAATGCTCTTTCCATATAAAGCCTCTTGAAGTAATAAACAAATGAATTCAAGATCTCCACTATTTTCATCCCGAAACTTCTTCCAATATCCAATCAGTATGAGAAATTTAGAGATTTTTCGGGCCAGTCGTTTTTGGTATTCATCCTTATTTCCATTGCAAGCATTCCTACTGCACCATTGTCCAAATCTAAGCTCGACTGCACCCCCTATAAATCTTGTTGGGGGACTAGAGGCCACTTGACGAGCCAAGTATGACTTTCCAATACCGGATAACCCAACAATTAAAATGACCTGATGAGAATCATGTCGTTCCAGTAAATTCCTCACATGGTGGCACTTGTTTAAACTTGGACAGCCTTGTTCAATCTTTATCTTCAACTGAACTGGTACTTCAAGTGCAGTTGATTCAATCACCTTATCAACATTTTCTACTAACCTTTGGGATTCAAGCCACCAATTCAAATCATCCCTAATTGAACTTGTCAGTTTCTCAAGAGGGTCTCCTGCCATAGAATTCCAAACGACCTTAGCCAAATTCTTGACCCTACTTCTTGAGACAATCCTTCTTGCCCTACTGATCTTTGGATGAAGCCGCTCTATCAAGACATTTAAGCTTTGGACTTGTTGATCTAACTGAGGGTTATGAAGCTTGTAAGCATGCTTTTGTCTAATTCGACGTGTTAAATTCTCTAGACTACAGACAAATTCCTCTAGGCTGCGGATTCTCTTTGGTGCTTCATCCAAATTCCTACAGGCCTGCTCTAACGCAGTGACAGTCCCCACCATACTTGAGACTATTTGTACTGCAGAAGCAACAGCTTGCAATGCATCCATTGCTCCTCAGAATAAGTTTCCAATGGTGTTCCCAACGTTTTGCCAGCCAAATAAAGTACGCATCATTCATCTTTCTCTACCCAATAACCCAGGCAGAATTTCTCCATTAATTCAGACTCTTCAGCTGATACTCCCAACAAACAAAATTTATGTAATCAACATGATATTGGCAAAACCTCAATCCAACTTAGCTGAATTGGCAAAAAGGAATCCAACTCAAGTCTCCAAGGATTCCCTGTAGTGTTCAAGACAAGAATCTTAGTGTACTCCCACAAATCCGTTGGCCTTTCTGAACCATATGACTAGCTAACTCTGCACAACAAACTGAAGATGAAGTAGGTTGGAAGTTGGACAAAAGAAGCAAATATTGTGAAATCATGCAGGTCAATTCAGCAACCAAACTTAACATAAAAATTCCACCTTGGGACGCAAATTATGTCCCAGCTGTCTCCAAATCCAACAAAATACTCAGTAATCCAGGAGAGCAATCTTCCTGCTGAAAAAGGACTTGCTTTCATATTAAATCAACACTTTACATCAACGGACTTCTGCCCATTAACATCTATTAATAACCTTTATTATTACAGCGCATGAAGACCAAAACCCAGATTCTTCTTTGAAGACAAATTCACTTTTCTTCACAAAAACGTTACAAAGAAATTAATGTACCAAAAAAGTGATCAATACCACCAAACTGAACAAAAATATTAAAAAAAAACATCAAGCCGTGCAGTTCATTGCTAACCAATATTGGGATTAATTCAAACCCAGATCGTAATCACAAGGCAAGAATGAAACTAAGCAACTATCGAAATAGATAGGTCTGGGTCAAACCTTGTGTGCCAAGTGATAGACAGTGAAGACTGAAGTCAACCGATACGTTTTCCCGAGAAGTGAGATCCGAACTCGAAAAGCCTGCAAGAAGGGAACTTGGAGAAGGAGCATAGCTGGCCTCTAACTTGCTGGCTTAACATGTAGACTGAAAATCGTCAAATCAGAGGGAAGCTTCATTTCATAGCAGCATCCAACCCCAAAATCTTAAGCAAACATCGACTTTTCTAAATATGCCGTCAACTTTTCTTTAAGAACAAAAAGAATAAAAGAAATGAGAAAGAGTCAAACTTTCAACGATTTCATCATTGTGAGTAGGCATCCGCTAGCGGGTAGTATTCAAAACGTCATGCGATGTTGAAAACGTCAGATGTTAACTCTTTTCTCCGTTAATTCTTATGTATGTCAATGTTCACATTCCAAGTTGACACAGAAACATATCTGAAAATTTGTAAGGAATATATTTCTTTCCTCCTAACAGAATTTTTCAAATACACTTACATTCAGAAATTTTCAAGCACATAAAAATACATTTCCAATCTCATTGCTTCTGTATTATAGCAGAATTTTACGAGGCCACTTCTTGATTAGGTGATGGAATACAGATTCTCACAGCTTGAACTTCAAAACGAATTGCTAGCACATCCTGTCCAAGTATGTTTAGGGAAAGGAAAGGACTCACAAGCACAAAACTGTGCTACTGCTTACTGCCAAAAGCAGTCAATATATGAGAGAGCTAGACTAGGATGAACTAACACACCTTTAACTGATAAGTTTTGCACTTGTTTACCTCTATCAGAACAAGCCCCTTCAACCCAAAACCATTCCCATTTCCCTGAATCTCCATTTTCTCTCCAAACTACCATTCCTGACCCAATGTTGCTATACAAACATATAACCCCTTCACCACCAACACATTTAGTACAACCCCAATTTGTCAGCTTCAGACCCAATTCAACAGGAACTTCTTCTATCAAACACCATATGTTTCCCTCATTTAGTTCCCACACAGAAGCACCACTGAGACCTGTGCCACCAACAAGTGTCAAGGTCCCATTCCTCTCCACCAAGGTAGCAAATTCAAGCTTGTCTGCCATTGGTACACTCAGTTCTTGCCATCTGTTGGATTCAATCTCCAAGGCCATTATGCAATAGGCCCTAGCTGAAGTGATCCAATATAAGACGCCATTAGAATACACACTCTCGTTAGAAGTCCAAACCGTTAGCCTCACTGCAAATTCAGTTGGCATAGACTCCACGATCTTCCACGTATCATTGCTCGAATCATACATCTCCAATGTTGGTTCGTAAGCGGCACCTCCACTAGGAGCTTCCGACATTCCACCTGCCACATAGACTCTGAATTCTCGGAATGTACATTGTCTTGAGCCCAAAACCACGACGCCAACTGCTGGACTAGTCCTAGCAATGTTTGTCATCGGAAGTTGCCTGAATTGTCTAGTGAAAGGATTGCAAACACCAAGTTGGAGAACTGTTGGACTTGTTGGTCTCAAAAGCATCAAGCCATCAATCGATGCAACGGGTCGAATATGAAAAGGCAGGAACTTTAGAGGTAATATGTGCCACTTACAAGAAATTGGATTGAGAACATAGCAAAACAGGTCAGGGTAGCGAGTTGGTAAGGCTACAAGCCATGGTAGGCGGTGTTTGAGCGAAGATGAAGGGGTTTTGCTCAGTGGATATTCATTAGCACAGGCTCGCCAATGGCGACAAGTTGATTTGGCGAGCGCGAATGAGTCCGGGGAGAGAAAGGAGAAGATGTTGGATAGGAGATCAAATGGCATGCTGGTCCACATTTCACCAAAGAGAACACAGGTGATCTCTGTCTCTCCAAGGTTTTTAATGCAAAGACTTTGTATATAGGATAAGCTGCAGGATCACTATGCAAGTGGGAAGTGATTTGTTGAGGAGTATGTGGCCTAGAGATGAGTGACCCATGTGACTTTACCATCTGCCATATCTGAATTTGCATATGATTCTGTGATTCTTCAGTGTCTGTCCTTGTACTACCTGCGCGTGCAGCAGTTTATGGAAGGATGGTTCTTGGAGTAATCCAAGAGCCAGAAGAAGAATTGGACAAAACCTACATGCTCTGTACAGCGAAGAAGAACTGGACAAAACCTACGTACATGCATTTTTCGCCATCACGTCCTTGGATTCCTGGAAATGATCAGTCGTAAGCTTCATAATTATGCAATTTGTTGTTTATTTTTCTGCTGTGGAGTCCCTATCTAATGGTAAGTTTTAGTTTGGCACGCTACATTGACGTCTTTGATGATAAACATGTACTTGAGTTTTAGTTTGGTACGTTATTACGATAATTATGGACAGTACAATTGTAAATAATGTGTTCTTTAAGATAATTCCATCCCAAATTTTAAGTTTTTTTGAAAAGCTTAGAAGTTGTTTGTCTTTATTTTTAGGCAAAAATGTCACTTTTGACCTAAAGTTGTTCACCAATCGATAAGTTTAACCCAAACATTTGAATATTAACAATTTTAATTTTAACATTTAAAAAACGTTGCATTATAATCCAACTCTGAAAAAAAAATCAAATGGATTTGTTAAGTGTCAGGTCAATGTTGACGTGACATTTCAAAATTATTATTTTATTTAAATAAGTAGGTCCCATTTGTCACATTATCATTGGCGAAGTAAGTGGGAGCTCCCTTCTTAATTAAATTAAAAAAAGTAATTTTTAAAACGAGTGGAACCCACTTTTTAACCTCAAATGATTAACCTTAGGATTACATGTCTGGTTATTATCTTAACTCTATGTGATTAATTTAATAACACAATTATTAAGTTAACAAAGAATTAGTTAAGATAATTTTGATAACTAAGTAAACATATTAGATGTGGAAACGATAGTATTTTTGTTACCATCTCATTGTTCTTCATCGTCTTCTTCGTTCTCTAGCATTATTGGTCACTAACGATGAAGTTGGTAAAGGGAAGTACCAATCACGCAACGTGGTGGTCTGGAATCATCGAGAGAAGTTGTCATTATTGAGCATCGAAGCTTTTTGAGTTAAATGAGGTATGTTAGGTTTTATTACTGGTGTCTATTAGATATGTTTGTGCATGAGGATGCTTCCTTCTTGTTGGTGTGTTAGATGATGGATGTTATCGTTAGTTTAGTGTTAGGTGTGGTCCCAAATATATGTTTGTCCGCTTTGTTTTTGGTCCCCATTGTTGTTGTGATTTTTATGTTTTTTTGTTAGCTTTAGTTAGAGTTTTAAACATCACTCTACATCACATATGTATTTAGTTCCAGACTGTTTAGGTTTGTAAGTTTTGGGTAACCTAGTACTCCAACAAACAAGTCTTTTAGGGAAAATATTTTCCTTGTAAGCTTTTTGCAAGTGTAAGAAGGCAATAGGGAGTTATAAAAGTTGGTGTCCTAGATGTTCACCTACTGTCTATCCTTTCTTTAATTTCATTTTTTGGCTCTTCCATTGGGAATTTTCTTCAACATTGACAATTATGTAATGCATCTTGATTCTTCTTTTGCTTAGAGAATCTAGCCTTTGTAATTTGTATTTGTATGAAAGAATACTCAGGGAATCATATATTGATAAGTCTAATTAAGCATTTGGATGTAATTGAATATGTCAGTAGAAATTTGATGGGTATGTCAGTATGCACCATTGAAGTGCAATAGATGTATATGTTTTTAGCTTAATTTGCAACTTTACAGATGGTGAAATGTCATAAATCTGAATTTACCGAAATAGTTTAGGCTATATAAGCACTAAAACTCAAATAGTTTAGGCTACTTAATACATACCGGATTAGACTAATCAAGCTAATTTTATTCTTCCAAACTTGAATTGGGATTGTAGTAAATGTTTCAAATAAAGTGTGGAAGGGCTTAAGCATTTAAATGAGAGTGCCACTTAAATGGAGGGACATGACTTCATTGGTGGATCCCACTAGTTTTCCAGTATACTTTATACAATTACATTGAAAGGGTAAGGAGATTTGACGTTGAAACAAAAATCTATAGCTAAGAATTCTTTTAGGTAAATAATAAATGAACTTGCTCAAAATTTATAATTTGAAATTACATGAAAAAAATGCTAAGTTTTTGTTTGTCTATATTACAACCATGTTATTTGCTAAAATGGACTGCTAATCATTATTGAATTGCTAATTGCTAGGATGAAAGCTTTTACAATTCCACAATAGACTCTTTAAGAAGGAAGAAACTTATATGACAATTTCATTCTACTTTCTCATTTCATAAACATGGCAATAGGTAGTTATTAAAAATGAGGACGTGCAAACAAGTGTCATCATCCTCTTAGAAGTATTGAAATAGTAGCTTAAACAGTCTTTTAGGGAAAATATTTTCTGATAAAAATTGAGATCACTATATGTTGTTATAGTTTTGATTGCATTGGTTTTACATTTTAGATAGTCAACTTGCTGTTTTTTTAATCATTGCATTGCCTTTTTCATTTAAACTTGCGTGTATTTTATAAGTTTTAATGGCTTAGTATGGAAGTATAAGGCTTTTTCATGGTGGAAATTTTATGACAGAGCCTGAATTGATATATGTTGGTGGGGATGTTGCTACATTTGACAAAGTTGATGTTGACTTTATTAGTAAAAGACAAATAAATGAGATGAGAATGGTGTTAGGATATGATAAAATTGATAAGGCATATTATAGAGAGCATGGTGTTAACTTTAAGAACTTATTGAAAGTTATCGACTCAAATGAAAGTTGTATTAGGCTAACAAACCTAATTAATGCAAAAACATGAGATTGTAGATGTATATGTAACTCATCATGTAGACACACCTATCTATGCTATTGATGATGATGATGATGAGAGCACAGAGGGGCAGGGGGCAGAAGGGGATGAGAATGTGAAGGGAGAGGTTGTAGAAATGGAAGAGAATTTGGATGGAGAAGGTGCACAAATATAAGAGAATTTAGATGGAGAAGGTGCACAAATGAATGAGAATTCAGAGGAAGAAGGTGCACAAACAATTATGAATGTAGAGGAACATAGTGGACATTTTGGATCAAACTTTTATTTTGACATTCCACATGACCATCATCCAATTGAAATTGATTCAGATGATTGTGGTAGTCCTATTAGCACTGATGAATATCCTAGTAGAGAGGAGGAAGGTGAAGCTTTACGTAAACCCAATTCATCTTTTATGGATAATCCTATAGAGGTTGGACATGAGTGAAAGTTGGGAATGGATTACGGGACAGCAAAAGAATTTAAAGATTCTGTTGTCGATTATGCAGTACGTACAAGATACAATGTTAGTTTTAAAAAGTGTGAGAGTACTCATATTAGGTATGTTTGTATGGGTGGATGCCAATGAGTTTTGTATGCTACATATATTAAGAATGAGCGATGCTCGAGGTTGAAAACATATAATCCTAATCATAGTTGCTTCACTACAAACAAACCTAAATTGGTTTCTGCAAAATTCTTGATTAGACACTTCAAGGATAGAATTTTGGGGAAGCCCAGTATAACGACGAAAAAAATGGTGGAAGAATGTAGAGAGAAGCTAAATTTTTTTGTAAATTTAAGCATGTGTAGAAGAGCTAAGAAGAGATTAAGGAAAGAGAGAACAACAGATTCTATTGCTGAATATGTAAAGTTATAAGAATATATACACGAGTTGAAGGTAAGCAATCCTGGGTCAACAATTGAGTTACAATTATTGAGAAATGAAGAGAGCTCATTGCTACAAGTAAGTTATGTTATAAAGTTTATGTTGTACTTCATTATATCATGTTATGTAGTATATTAACAGTTCTTTATATTTTCTTGCATTTTGTTACAGTTCAAACGATTGTATATTTGTTTTGACGTCATGAAATGAGGATGGAAGCATTTAGGACAAATTTTTGGGATTGATGGTTGCTTCCTAAAGACAGAATTTTAAGGGCAACTGTTAAGTGTAGTTGGTAGAGATGGTGAAGGAAGAATGTTTCCATTGGCTTGGGCAATTGTTGAAGTGGAAAACACAAATTCGTGGACTTGGTTTATGAATTTGATATCATCTGATTTGGAATTAGATGATGGTAAAGGAATTATAGTTATATATGATATGTAGAAGGTATGTAAACAAATTTAGGATTGAAAGTAATTATAGAAAATATGATCTGATATCTTTTGTATTTGCTATAGGGATTAGTCAGGGCAGTTGAGGGTATTTTTCCTAATGCAAATCACCGTATGCATGCAAAACATATATCACAATTGGTCCCATTGTTGACAACAACATAAACGAAACCTTCAATGGGTGGATTTTACTAGCTAGGGAGAGGGCAGTGATTAACATGTTGGTGATGGGAAGTGTATTGTCAGGATCGACAGATAATATACATGTAGTTGTCGAGTTTGGGACCTATATAGATATCCATGCAAGCATACAATTAGTGCAATCCATCACTCGAGACAAAAGGTTGAGACATTCGTTGATTTGTGCTATCGGAAGGGTCGCTTCTTGAGTTTTTATAAACATGTGTTATAACCAATACGAGGTGAAATTTTCTAGTGTTCAAGTGATGTTGAATTGATACATCTTCTACCTAAAAGGGTTATGCCCGGTAGACCAAAAAATTGTAAGAAGAAAACAATAAGATGAGTTGAAGAAGATGAAAAATTCAAACAACATGAGTTAGAAAGGGCAAGTGCGTAACTACCAAAAATGTGTTCTTTAAGGTCATAAGTTCAAAAAATGCAACAGAAATATATCAAATCAAAATGATGAGGCTTCTTTACAGGTGTGTACATATAACTTCAATCATATGAATACAATTTTATAAACATGCAATTACTAAGGTATATAATTATGTCAATTAGGTTAGAACGGAGGGATCTTTATAAGTATACAATTTTTGATTTTATATTACTTATTTTTGAACTAATTACTAACAAACATGTTTTTCATTATAACTATAGTTAAGTGATGGGAATTTGGTTAATGATAATACTGGATTGACTCAACTAAGCAATATTGTAAGTTTTTTTTATTAATTTGTCTAACTTATAATAATTACAAATTGTGTTTGTAATATTTTTCTTCCATTTTGTAGGTTAGTACACATGCAGAAGCCCATATAGACCAATATGGAGATGTTAACCCACACACGTTTCACATTTTAGCTAAGGGGTTTACTATTTAGAGGACACTCCAGTATTACTTCACAACATTTACAAGCTGAAGCAAGTACAACGAGAACCTCATTAACTTCATCATCACAACTTTATCTTACGCAGCGTAGTATAAATGAAGGAAACATCGATTAGTTGTATGCATACAATTTATCCGATTTTGTGTTGTGCACATATGAATGTTTGTATTGTTTAAATACAATGTAAATATTTTTGTTAAATAATATGATTTCCTACACAACCACACACTCTCTCTCTTACATTGCTTTTTTTCCGTATTTGACAACATATGCAAACTATTCATTGTATATTATTTCATATATCAACTCTATTATTCAAATACAAAATATTCAGTATATGATTTGTGAGTTATTGTACTACAATTTACCTATTATATATTGGTTATATATAGTAGATTTGTTTATTCAATTGAGTTACCTAATTTATTTCCAAATTTGATTATTCATATACAACATGTTCATTATTATTTGTTATACAACATTACCATTGTTTATTAGTTATATATTCAAAATCAAAATTTTCATAACCTACATCAAATTAATATCAACCATTACATTGTTCAAATTCAATACAATATCCTCATAATATATATACAAATAAAAAGTAGTACAATCATAAGTAATCCTATTACAATTATAATGTTCATTAACATACAATCAATTTTTTTTTCTCTTTTCTCAGTAAATGTATATCCTCCTTCAAAAGATTCATTTGTTCTTCAAACTCCTTTGTTGTGCTTCTTTTAACGTCCTCCTTTGACATTGATAAATCACTCCTTAAATTTTGAATCATTCAACATCTCTCTTACTAAATTCTTCATCGTACCATTTGAAAAACTTGCATCTCCCAACCAACAACATTCAATTCAATTTTCATAAAAAATAAACAAACTTTAACATTCAACTTCATTAATCTAATAACAATAAATTCTCACGGGATAATTGTGATATCTATAAAACCTTCGGCCAAGATTATAATCACTCTATGAAGTCCTCAATGGGCCTTTAGCCTATAATAGCAAACCACATTACCGGACTTTGAACTCATTATCGTATTCGTTGATGAATTCGTTGATGATAATGATTCCATCTACATACTTAAAGGATGATAATAAGATAATATATGTGAAAAACTGTAGAAAGTAGTAGTTTCGCAAACTTTCCAATTTTACCGTGCTCGTCTCTAGCACAAACAAAAATAAAAACAATAAAAAACAAAATAACAAATAACATCATAAATTTAGTAACACAGTTTGGCACACCATGCCTACGTTTGTGGGGTTCTCACCCAGTTTAATCACTTTTACCGAAGTACAATAGATTTACTCAAGGCTTTACCGAGCTGACATCAGTCAACCCTTGATACTATCTCTCAACCTTATTTCTCGTGAAAATTTTTCACACCCAATAACACGACCGACTCATGTTAACCTCAATAGATGCTTTTCTCAATAGTATTTGATAATAAAGATACTAAATAAATAACTCAAGTGATTAAACAATAATCAACATAAACAAAGACAAAACTTGAGATAAAAAAAAAATAACTCCCCTAAATATGCTGCTTTATCAATAAAAAAATGAAAAAATTTTCGTCAAAAGATCTACTGTGAGGCTTCAATATCTTCACTAAAAAACCTACGTACAACAGCCACAAAAATGTCTCAAATCAACAACGTTTCTTCACCGAAACATTAATCCAATAGAGTTGCAACAATCGTGACAATTACTGAAATTTTTCGCACAAAACCAACAAACAAAGACAGCAACAAAATGGAACGAGAACTTCTGAAATTTTTGCACACCAACACAAAAAATGACAACCATAAAATTAACACTCCATCGACGATGAATAGCCAATAAAATTATGCAAACATCACAGAAAAATCAACTATCAAAATCCTCATACTAGATACCAAAGAAGCTCTCAATGGTCTCTCAAAATAGAAGACAGCACAGCTATTAAATTACACACATTGTCTACGATAAACTTTCCAACAAAGTCATGAAACCTTGACAGAAATTGCAGCACCAAATCAGGATTCAATCCCCATGAAATCAGTCCAGAAAATTAAACAAACACACCTTAAAATTTCAGAAATCATGTAGCCAATGAAATACGAAAGAGCATAATGTCATGCACACACCAAACAGCAGACTTCACACACTACCATTCAGCCCACTTGTTAGAGAATAAATAAAACCAATTGAGTTAGCCTTACACAACAGCTTAAGTTATTGTGGTAAAACAGTCACTTAATATGGTATCAGAGCCTCTATGATCAAATGGTCATGAGTTCGAATCCTACCACCCACCTACTCTAATTAAATTAAGCACAAGGTAAAGTAGGCCTGTGCAAGTTTCAAGCCCAAAGGGCTTTCATTTGAAGGGGTGTGTTAGAGAATAAATAAAACCAATTGAGTTAGCCTTACACAACAGCTTAAGCTATTGTGGTAAAATGGTCACTTAATACCACTCACTCACGTAATCTTCACACACTCAAAATCAATTCACCATTAACCCAATTGAATTCACGCGAGTGTCATAATAGAGAAATTCGCAGCAGTACACCTTACCTCTCGACTAGACCCAAAAATCATACAAAAACTCTTGGCCATACCTTTGAAAATTCCAGCAGTAAACCTTGACTCTGACACACGTAATGCACCACAATCGTGATGTATACACACTCCACTTTAAGATAGAGTTCTATCATACTTAAATCATTATCCAAAAAATCTAAATTGAACAAGAATTGTTATTTAGTCACACCACAAGCCAGTTGTTATTACCCAATTAAATTCAATTAACTTGGATTTGAATTTTAAACTCATCAACATTATCTTAGATGTCCAATTATCAAAAAATGTCAAAACTAAATAATAAGATATATACCATATATCTTAACAATATGATTCGGTTAAAATGCAATCTTCGACCTTGAATGTGTATCTAAATAACTTAGGAAGATGAAGACGGGGTTGATATGTTAAAATCATATATCAAGACGTTGAATTCATGAGGACAAGACAAGATAAGGGAGGAGGTGAAGATGATTGTAACACACAAAGAAGCAGAAAATTTGCAGTTTTTTGAACCACAACAAATAAAAGACCTACTTTATTTACATGGTGCAATGTATGAATCACTAAGACTCTAATTTATCATTTCTCAGCAACAATCTGAGTCCATCCACCAAGATTAGCTGTAAAGCATTGAAAGAGAGCATTTGTAAGGTTAATATTGAACATTATGGCCACTTGATTGAGAAAGCAAAATACAATCTGCATGTTTGGACAAATAAGCATGCTATTTTATTCCTGCATATCAGAAATGGATGCATTAATTGTCTTTTGTTTCAAAGGTGTCAAGAAAAGGATAAAGAAAGCAAAATGAGGAGGCATGCAACCAATTTGATTAGTTAATTACATTAATGAAACTGCAAAGAACCTTACATCAATCTATTATTTAGCTAAATTGTCCTTATGCTTCTGATCATAAGTTATTGTAATGGAAGATATAAATTTGCTTACCAATAGCCAATTCTAATAAAGTAGAACTGGCAAAAATATACACTTAACTATGCATTTTAGTAACCCCTAAGAAATTCTATATTCATCAGTAAGGACTGGAATGTCTTACAAAGAAAATTCTCAAAATTTTACAAGAATTACTTTCAAAATTAACATATGTTACAACTCTAGATTGTAACTGATAAACGATAAATCAGTTGATGAAACTATTGATTCAACTTTACTTCTGTCAATCCAAAATAATGAAATCATTAATTAAACGTTGTTATCCATAACATTGCCTCAAGTTATCATGTCAACTGTAATCCTAAAAGATTGCCACTTCAACATCTCACATGACTCTCCTATCATCTTACTAAAACATCATATGCTTGAAATCCTAAAATGAATATCTAAAAATGCAACTCCTTTATCCATTCCAGTCCTTCCTGGTGATTATAGAAGCGGGAGAGTAAAATATCAATCAACAAATTTATTCTACTGTAGATTCCACTTAAAATTGAAAGCCAGAAAATTACATGATGCCTCTCTCTATTATCATCACATAATAACAAAGCTATTTCATTACCAGAGACCATAAAACAAAATGAACACTATCTTACAGTAAGCATTTGAAAGCAAAATCAGTATACCTATGGACGCAACACATGGTCAGCACATGACCCAGTCCAAAGCTGTTAAGATAGGATTCATTTGTATATACTGTTAACTAGTTATTAGGAAGATTTGATTAGCTAGTTATTAGGAAGATTTGAATTCAAATTTCTCTCCTAGAATGTAGGAGTTACCTTGTGTAAAATCTTGTATTTAACTCTTGTAAATTTCATCAATAGAATCAATTCAATTTCCTCAACAATCACTGTTATCTTTATGGTAATTAGAGCCTATTACCTCTAGCAGAGTAACACAGTTTTTTTTTTCCGATCCCTTCCTTCAATGGCCTACACTACAGTTAACGGCGACACCGCAAATGCCACCTCCCCAATCATCCAGTTCAATCCCTCGTCCCAACTCCCCATCAAACTAACCGGGAGTGTCAACTTCTCCACCTGGAAGGCTCAATGCTCCATGCTTATGCACGGACATGATCTTTTTGGCCACCTAGATGGCACAACAACAACTCCCGCACGAACCATCGGTGACACCAACAATCCGAATCCAGCCTACAACCTTTGGTTTTGTCAAGATCAACTGATTCAGAATGCTCTCATGGCCTCTGTCGATTCGACCATTGCCCCAACAGTTGCCAATGCTCGATCTGCTCACTATGCCTAGGATGCCCTTCACGCAACCTACGCCAATAAGTCTCAATCCCGGCTCTTCAGTCTCCGGGATCAACTTGCTCGTCTCACCAAAGACACTCAGTCCATGTCTGACTATCTTCATCGCGTACGTGGCCTTGTCGATGAACTTGCACAGGCTGGTGCTCCTATTGCCAACGAGGAGTTGGTTGTTCAGATTTTGCGCGGTCTCAGATCTGATTATCGTGAAATCTCTGCTGCAATTCGGGCTCGAGACACTACCATCACCTATGAGGATCTATACGACAAACTTCTTGATCACGAAGTATTCCTTCAGCATGAGGAATCGAAAAAGCCAGCTGCCCCCATCACTGCTGCAGTTGCTCAACGCACCAAACAATCCAACACTTACAACTCAAGAAACAATCGCCGAAACACGCAGTCATGGCACCCCAATGACCGCTTCAATAACCAGGCTCCGCAATGGTGTGATAACAATCGGCAAAACAATAGGCGTCGGAGCAACGCCAACAATGAACCTGTTCGATGTCAGTTATGCAAGAGGCCTGGCCATGAGGCTGATGTGTGCCGCTCTATGTCCCACAATCATTACGAAGCAAAGGAAAACTATGCGATAAGGAACTCGAGTCATCACAATGCCTAGCTGCTCGACTCAGGTGCCTCTCACCACATGACGTCCGAGCCTCATGACATGCCCGAATACTTTGGCAATGATGGTATTACAATTGGTAATGGTATGAAAATTCCAATCACTCACTCTGGTTCCACTCAATTAGTAGCATCAAACAATGCTTTTATGCTTCCCAATACTCTTTGTGCACCGGATATTAAACGTAACCTAATTTCGGTTTCGCAATTCTGTCAAGATAATCTCACATCCATTGAATTTTCCCCCTCTTTTTTGTGTGAAGGATCTCAAAACGAGGACGCCATTGGTCCAACGACGAAGTAGAGATGGTCTGTATGAGTGGCCACAACAACCGATCCCACCACCCCGAGCTTTCGCTATCCACAAAACTATCCCTCTAGATGTTTGGCATCATAGACTAGGTCATCCCCATTTATGGATTTTGAATTTCGTTTGCAACAAATTCTCTTTACCAGTTTCAAAAAAAGACAATTTTACATCTTGTAATTCTTGTCAATGCAATAAATCTCATCGTTTGCCGTTCAAAGAATTTTCACTTTCGAGCACAAAACCTTTGCACACAATTTTTAGTGATTTATGGGGACCCTCACCAATACTTTCGATTGACAAAAAATTATACTATTGTATTTTTGTTGATCAATACACAAAATATACTTGGATTTACACTCTGAAAAACAAAAGTGAATTGAAAGACATTTTTCAAACCTTGAAACCATTACTTGAAAATCACTTTGCCACAAAAATTTTATCTTTTTACACTGATGGTGGCACTGAATACAAAAGTCTTGACCCATATCTTAAAACAAACGGCATTGAACATCTAGTGAGTCCTCCATATACACCACAACGGGTTGCAACAGTTGAACGCCGTCGTAGACATATTGTTGAAACGGCCAAAACACTACTATCCCAAGCCTCCCTCCCACTGTCCTTATGGTCATTTGCTTGCCACCATGCCGTCTACCTCATTAATAGGATGCCTACCCCATTGCTACAATACAAGTCACCATATAAACAGCTATTCTCCAAAACACCTTCCTACGACACCCTGAAGAGCTTCGGCTGTCTGTGTTATCCTTGGATTCGGCCTTACACCAATCACAAACTTGATCCAAGATCCACTCCTTGTGTGTACCTAGGTGTTTCCCTTACTCACCATTGCCACATATGTTTCGATCCTATGCAGTCCAAGCTCTATCTATCTCGGGATGTTTCATTTGTTGAAACTGAATTTCCATACCAACATTGCTTCAAACACTTGCTGCCCAAGTTTGTTGAATGGGATATGACTCCAATCACCAACCGTGAACACCACACCTTTGTGTCGTCGATTCCCTCCGAACTACCACCCCCCATACTTGTCCAAACTCCATCTGCTCCCACTGTTCGTGCTTCCCCGTCGCCTCTTCGACAGACTGTCGACACGCGTCCTGCTCCAGTGGCATCCTCCAGCACACCAGGTACGTCCTTGACTTCCTTAGTCCCCACTATCACTCATACGGCTTCTCCCCACCCACCTACATCCACCCAAACTCTTGACCAAGACCGTAACACACTTGTCACTGAGCCACTGCCAGCCTTACCTCAACCCTTAGCTCCCGTGCCTCGCATTGTTACACGATCCCAAAACAAAATTTTTAAACCAAAACAAAAATTCAATTGCCATGCCACCCTCACTCCCGATGCCATCCCCACCACTGTAAAACAAGCTAAACAACACAAAGAGTGGTGGGATGCAATGCAAGCAGAACTTGATGCATTACATCGAACCAAAACATGGGACTTGGTTCCCAAAGATAATATCAAAAATATTGTTGCCTGCAAGTGGATTTTCAGGATTAAACATAAACCGGATGGGACGATCGATCGACACAAGGCACGGCTAGTTGCCAAAGGATTTACTCAACGTCTGGGCATTGATTATCACTCTACCTTCAGTCCGGTGGTCAAGCAAACAACGGTTCGGGTTGTTCTCTCTATTACCGTTTCAAACAATTGGGTGTTACGGCATCTTGATGTAAACAATGCGTTTCTACAAGGGGACCTTCAAGAAGAAGTCTACATGTCTCAACCGCCTAGTTTTGAGTCTCCTACAGCTCCACTTCATGTCTGTCGGCTTCAAAAGGCAATCTATGGTCTCAAGCAGGCCCCGTTAGCGTGGTACACGGCTCTCACAAACCACGTACACAATCTTGGCTTTGTGAAGTCGAACTCCGATCCGTCTCTATTTACATGGTGTACTGGAGTGGTTCAAGTTCTTGCATTGGTGTATGTCAATGATATCATTATCACTGGCAACAATGAATCTGTTGTCAATCGAGTCATTGCTTCCCTTGCCAGCCGTTTCTCAATCAAAGACCTTGGGCAGCTTAATTACTTCTTGGGTGTCGAAGTCGCAAGGGATGCAGGCAGCTTAATTTTGACTCAAACAGGTTACATTGAAGAACTTCTACGTGCTGAGCACATGCATGACTGCAAAACTGCTTCCACGCCAATGAGCAGCACTGCGACTCTTACATTATATGATGGTCCACCCTCCTTCGATGTCACACGGTATCGCACGGTGCTTGGGAAGTTACAGTACTTGTCTTTTACAAGGCCAGATATCAATTACTCTGTTAACAAGCTCTCTCAATTCATGTATAACCCATCCGAGTTGCATTGGAAGGCTCTGAAATGGGTCCTTCGCTATCTCCGTGGCACATCTACGCTTGGGTTAAGGCTGCATCGAATGAAGAATTGCGACTTGTCTATGTATGCCGATGCTGATTGGGCAGGTGATCTCGATGGTCGTAACTCCACGTCCAGTCATATCTTATTTCTTGGCAGTACTCTGATTAGCTGGGCATCTAAGAAGTAACAGACAGTTGCTAGGTCCTCTACTGAGGCCGAATTCAAAGCCGTTGCTAACTCTGTATCTGAAGTGTGCTGGGTTCAGAACTTGCTGCGTGAGCTACGGGTCTCCATACAAGCCACTCCCACGGTTTACTGTGACAATGTTGGGGTCATCTATTTAAGCAAAAATCCCGCCATACACACTCGCATGAAGCATGTAGCTGTAGACTTTCATTATGTTCGAGACAAAATGCACAACAAACAACTCAACGTTGTTCATGTTCATACCAAGGACCAACTTGCAGACACTCTTACGAAGCCTTTAGCGAAATCTATCTTTCATCACCATCTATCCAAGCTTGGAGTTGCTTCCAACTGCAAGCTTGAGGGGGGCGTATGGACGCAACACATGGTCAGCACATGACCCAGTCCAAGGCTGTTAAGATAGGATTCATTTGTATATACTGTTAGCTAGTTATTAGGAAGATTTGATTAGCTAGTTATTAGGAAGATTTGAATTCAAATTTCTCTCCTAGAATGTAGGAGTTACCTTGTGTAAAATCTTGTATTTAACTCTTGTAAATTTCGTCAATAGAATCAATTCAATTTCCTCAACAATCACTGTTATCTTTAATACCATTCTATAAATTTTTACAATAGGATACATAACAACACGGAACATACTTATTATAAACAAAATCGATAGTTAAGAGTGGCTAAATACCTATGAATAGAGCAACTACTTGTTCAAGTATAATGATAGTTACCCACGCACAAAATCAAATCTCATCCTAATTTTTTAATAGTAACATAACACTTATTTTCTCAAAATAAATAATTCAATCACATTGTATAGCCACCAAGTTTTTCCATCTTCTCTATACAATGTGGAAATAGTCATATCAAAATAAGGTATATTAGAAAACTGCTACATTATTTTCCTATCAATGAAATTATGAAAAGCTAGCTTATGATCAGAAAACTGAGACATTGACCTATAAACCATGATGTTTGCTGCGGTGAATTCTCTCCCAAACTGACAATGACGAATTCCGCAAGGAGAATGAAATGAGGAGAGGCAACAAAATGACGAGGGTCGGACGATGACTCACCTATGAACGATGATACTTGCTGTGGTAGATTCTCTCTCAAATAGATGACGACTCACCTATGAACGACGATGCTTGCTGTAGCGGATTCCACACGGAGAAGAATTCAGAAGGGTCAAATGATGGGTAAACAATAATATGAAACTTAAGAAAAGGGATTAAATGAGTGGTAAACAAAATAATGAAGGAATTAGATGAGTGGTAAACAAAACGATGAAGGCTTCGTCCACTGTTCATTATATTCCTTCTTCCATTACTAGCAATAGCCTTACACCACAAACATTTCCTTATCATCACTCACCTAATTTTTCTACATCATATCTTTCATTTTTAGCTGCAATGTCTAATATTCAAGAGCCATTTTCTTTTAATCAAGTTAGGTAAAAAGGCCATCGGTTTAAGGTGGGTATCTAAGATCAAACTCAAACCTGATGGCACATTTAACAGATACAAAGCTAGGTTGGTAGCTAAAGGTTTTAATCAGGTTGAAGGAGTAGATTTTATCAACAATTTCTTGTAAAGGTTGTCACTGTCCGATTGTTCTTGGCGATTGTAGCAGCTTATTCACGGCCACTTCATCAATTAGATACCAATAATGCTTTTCTTTATAGATATCTAGATAAAGAAGTGTACATGATTCATCCTGACGGATATGCTAAAGCTCAGAAACATCAAGTTTATAAATTGCTCCGATCTTTATTCTCAAACAAGCAGCACGCTAATGGAATCATGAGATTACGACCAAACTGCAGTCTATTGGATTAATTCAATTTGCAAATGATCATTGTTTGTTTATCGAAAAAACGAATTCTTATTTCCTCAGCTTATTTGTCTATGTTGACGATGTTCTTCTCACAAGTTCTTCCAAATTGGAGATAACAAAAGTAAAACAATTTTTGCATCATCAGTTTACCATCAAGGATTTTGGTTTGGCCAAATATTTTTTAAGCTTAGAGATAGCCAGATTTATCGAAGAAATTTATGTCAATTAACAAAAATATGCTTTAGACATTCTCGATGACGTCAATCTACTTCTAAGTCTACAAACACACTATTGCCAAAGGAGTATAAGTTTAGTGTTGATAGTGGTGACTTATCCCAAGTGCTATTGACAGTCGGTGGGCAGATTGTTGTATTTGCAATTTTCTCGTCCAGATCTCTCCTATACAATTCAACAACTTAGTCAATTTGTTCAAGCTCCACAATCTTCTCATTGGAATGCAGCAATATACGTCTTACGTTATATTAAAGGCACTCCTTCAAAGGGGTTGATTTTCTCTTCTCGCAATTCTTTCGAAATTGAAGCTTTTTGTGATACTGATTGGGCGTCCTGTCTTGATACACGTCGTTCTCTTACTGGCTTCTGCATTTTTCTTAGTGGTTCTCCGATTTCCGAGAAAACTAAGAACTAAACTACTATGTCTCGATTCTCAGCAGAAGCGGAATGTCAAAGCATGGGTGCTACTGTTTGTGAGTTGCAGTGGGTTCTTTATCTGTTGCAATATTTCTTTTGGTCCCGTTACCAATCTCGTTCCGCTGTGAAAATCAAGCTGTCATTCATATCACTTCAAATCCTATTTTTCATGAACGCACTAAGCATATGTAAATTGATTGTCATCTTATTCGCGACAAGTACAAATAGGGGTTGCTTTTCTCACGCCATCTTCCTTCCATATTTCAAGTTGTCGATTTGTTTACCAAGTCTTTAGCTGCTCTTCTATTTCAGCAATTTATTTCCAAGTTGCACTTACATGATGTATACATATCATTGCAACTTGAGGGGGGATGAACAATAGTTTTAAATTCATGTCACGCCTGTGAGACATTTCCTCCACTTTGTTATTTATTTTCTATGTTGAAGATTGAGTGGTGTAGTAGTTATTCTGTTAGATGGTTAGTGGACTGAATTTTGTATATATCCAGTGATAAGTCACTATTAATGAAGAGAGAAAATATTGAGATTCTTTCTTATATTGATTTGTTCATGTACCACTTAGGTTACCCTTGATCATATGGCTACAAGGACACCAGTAAATCAATTTACTGGAAATATCCTCTATACTAACTCGGAGTAAAGTTGAGTATTCTTAAATCTTTCCAGATCCGACGTATTAGCGAGAATCCTATACTAAAAAAATAAATATTAAATATTAAAAAAAGAGACGTAAAATCAAATAACCCGGAAAGTTTTTATTCACAAAATTTAGTTTATTTTTTACGCTGAGATTTTCCTTATATAACAAAATCATTCGCTTGGTGACGTGTTTGAAGAATGAACAATTCGTAACCGTTGTTTCTTTCTTTTTCTTTTTCTTTTTTGTCTGTTTTGTCGTGGGGCCGTAAAAGATTTTCCATTTTCGCTTGAATTTTTCCTTGACAATGGCTTCTTCAAAGAGATGGGCTAGCAGTATATCTTTTGTTGCTTCTTTGTTACATTTCTTTATCATTATCCTTCAAGTCCCTCTCTTCAGGTAACATATAGTAACTTCTTTCCTAATTATTTACGCACTTGCAATCTCACAGGATCCACGAATATTTTGTTTTCTTCTTTACAATTTTTAGTTATGATCTTAAAGTTCCTTGCTTCTTAATCATATCATTGAAAAGGAAATTTCCCATTGCCCATTTCTTTTTTTTTCTTTATTTTAAGAATTTCCCATCTCTGGTCATGCAATTTATATCATCTCGCTGTTGGCAATCTACCAAGATTTGCCCTTTTCAAACAAAAATCAACCATAAAGGTTACATATCCTTCCTTTTTAATGAAGTTTGTTGAGGAGGAGAAGGGAAAAAAAAAGATCTGATAAGAAATGTAATGATGGGAAGTAATGGGATCTTTATCTGTTGGATGTTCTGAATTTAAGTTATATTGCAGGTAGGACTAATCAGTTTGATCATTAACTCATGAGTTTATTCTTGATCCTGTTTCAAGAGGAGTTACTGAGGATATGAACTGGGCTTAAAAGTAGAGCTTAGGCTCTTATATAGAATACCCATCCTGTGGGGGGGGTGATGAAGTCTTCTGTTCTTGGCTTTTAACCATTGTTTCTTTAATTTCTTGATAGGGTACCTTGTAGAATTGGAAACTGTACATCCCCGTTACAGTTAACAACCTCCCAGTTGATTGCAACAGAGGTCTTTCCTGCATTTTCTGTCAAGCTTCTTCTCTATCCTGGTGCTCTTGCACAAGCTTTCATCAAGAAATCAGCTTTACCAAGTTACAGTGAATTCTTGAAACAGTACAGCTTCAACATATTGAAGAAAGCCCCTTCAACCGGTGACCTCAATCACCTTGAGGTATCAACATCAGTCCATTTATAAGGAAATTGTTGCATCTCATAGCTGTGTGTTAATGCATGGACAATTGCTATAACTATCAGTTGCATTTTTAACATAATTCTCTACGATCTGATAAACTGGTAGGGCCTAAGTTGGAAAGTTGCATGTTTCACAATGAAATTGGGTGGAAACAGAAAAGCAAAAGAATGTAACTGGACAACCATATATCAGATACCTTATTTGAACAGTGAAACTTCAATGAATATACATTTTAATCATGAAAATAGAATATAGTTTTGACTTTCAATGCGTGCTTAATTTTTCTCTTGCATTCAATTAATTACTGATGACCTGTCTCCCATCAGATTCTTGCAGGAAGCTACTTATCTGTAGCAGGAGCAATACTAGGCCTTATAAGACCTGGAAGAATGAGCCTTTTTGGAGCACTTCTGATTTTTTGGGGCTTTATAAGAGAAGCCATTCTTAGAAAATCGGCTTTCCATACTGTGAAAGCCATTCATTTCCCAGCAATGCTTATTACCACACTATCTGCTTTCTTATCAATAAGACAGGATGTGAAAAAATTAGTCCGTATCTGCAAAACTCATGGCATCACAAAATCTCTACAATCGAAAGAGAAATACAAGTGATTGGATATGTTAGATATATCGTAGTTTTTAATAGAATGTTAACATGGCAGATTAGGTAGAGTTTATCCATGAACCTGTAGAAATCTGAAATAACCATAAGAATCTTTTCTTCTGATGGAGATGTTCTCAGAACCAATGATTGCTAAAGAACCCAGAATGATCAGAAACTGGGTTTACTGTGCTAAAGGTTTTTTAGTATCCTCAGTTTTGCCTGTTGTTATATAGTTTGTTTACAGGCTTTCATTCCATCATTAGCCTGTAAGATTTGTTTGTTTCCTTTCTATTTTCAGCATGAATCGGATCTATTACGAGCAACTCTGATTCACAACAAAATAACCAATTTGGCAACAGCAATGCAGAACTGAGTAGACTTGGGGAAGCACTGAAGAAATCGTTATCAGAAATGTCGTACCCAATGTGCCAGCAAAGTCTTCGGAAGCAAGCCAATCAACTAGAGGGTGTAATGATATTCTGCCATTGCATACAACAGTAATAGAACTAAGCTTCTGTTGCATGCTATTATATACTTACTATATAGAACAAGAACAGAACTAAGCTTTAGCTGCAGAATGTCACTCACCTTAGAAATGAGATAGGTTAGGCAGGCCTCGATTCAATATAGAATTGGACCTCTTTGTCTGCAATTGTGAACATTAAATGGCGTATATCTTTGTTACCAAAGGTCTCCTTCAGATTCTTTTTTTAATAACTCCACCCACATTATGCCTTCATGACCTCCTGCTTTTCCTGTCATTGTCAACGACTTCCAAGACCTCCACTAGAACTTGGGTCATTGCTTCGAACAGTTCATCTAAAGTTTAGTCCTGTAATTACACTTCAGCTGGCTCTCGTCCACTATCTTTGTTCTTGGCCACTCGATTGCCCACCAAGCTTAGTCCAACATGGCGCACTTTCTGCTGATAGGCCACTACATCTTCTCATTCACAACAGTTTTGGCAATCAACATGATATCAACTTGGCGTACACTTTAGCAGAAATCTCACCTCAGTTATCCTTCATTCTTCGACCTTGAGATCCTATGCTTCTGGTCGCAAGTCGAAATGAGCCTCTTCTGCAGTCCATGTCCAGTGACACTATTGGAGTTCTTGATCATTTTCAATGTTCATATATTGACAAATTTGATAAGCTCCATTTCTGAAAAAAAAATCTAAGATCCACCTTTCATAAACGTTGGGTAGGGTTCCTGCAGACATGCAAGCATCAAGAATATGCGTTAATTACTTAGATGAAAGTAAGAAAGTAATTAAAGGAAGATTGATTCACAAAGGGCATGGAAGATCATCGTGAAGAGAGTAGATATGATTGTTGTTAGTTTATGCCCTGTAGCCGTTCAATTGGTAGCATTTTTATGTATGACATTATTATCTTAATTAATAAAAGAATTCTTTATTTTTACATATTATGTTAATTACATTTGATGTTTTAATACTAAAAGTAAAATCTTTGAAATAATTACTACATATTTAAAATTACGATGAGATCATAATTATGAAATTTAATTTATATTTATGTATTATTTTCAAACTGTTCCTAGTTTTAGTTTTATCAAAACGGAATATTGTTGATGAAACTGTAAAACTAATATATATTATGTTTGTCTTATAAATAATTAATTGATCTCATAAATTAAAGTATAAAGATACTTAAAATAACCTGTGAGTATTTACAAAGAAAAAGTTTACTGAACTGACTCAATTATGAGATTATTAAAGTATTTTATGTGGGAATTATTGTATTTGGATGCTATTTATGACTTGTCCCATTTAGGATAGCTTAGTCTTTAGTACTTAAATATAGTATAAACCATATAAAGAAAGTTGAGTAGGTCAATAAAGGCTTTATCGCTTTAAAGTAATTAGAGAAAATGTTATTAGTAGTGATTTAAAGAACAAACATGATTGGATTAAAAAATGTAGACACTATATATATACTCTGTCCAATTTAAACATTAAACATTAGATGAGAAATGAATTAAATTATATATCATAATCATGCATAGACATGTTAAGTCAAACAACTTTGACATTCTTAGTATTTGAGTGATCATGACATATTATTAGACGTCAATATCGATTTATGATTATAAATTGTTTAATTAAAAAATTAAAGAAAAATTAAAAGGAGTTTTAATTTATTTAATTCTATTTGTGAATTATATTTCTAAATTATAATCATTGTCAATATATTACGAACCTAATGAGTCACGCATAAAGGGCAGTTTAAAAGGAAAAAATCAATCTTAATTAAGTTGGAATTAGTCATAAAGTTTAAGAAACTTTAAAGATCAAATTTGAGATATTTGATTGTATTATATTAAATTTAATTAAATTATAATTAGATTATTGGTTTTAATTATAATTAAAATATTTAATTTTAATAAAAATTAAAAATACTGGTACTTAGTTGAGTGTTTTTTTACTACTATATAGATATTGTTAGAGGCTGAATACATGAACATTTCGTGGTTGACACATCGAAGAGTTTTAAAAAAATTTTAGTGAAAATTTTGAATTATCTATAATTTTTTATTTTATAATTTGTGCTTTTCAAATTATTTAATTATTGTGATCCAATCAAAACTAAAAAAAATTATTTTTTTTTTGTTAATTATTATTTTTTTATTTTTTTCGCTACACCAGGATTCAACCTCATTTGGTTTTCTAACATTTGTGTCATCATACGTTTATATTTGCAGGTTACTGAGGACAGAAAGTTCTGGGAACAGGAAACCTTACTCATGGATAATGGCTCACATTTTACAAACTTTCGACTTTATATAACCTTTAAACATGGGTTACATTTTTCTTTCCTACAAGGAATTCTAAAAGTTTCATTGTTGAAGTTGGTTCTTAGCAGTGAATGTGCAAGGCATGTAAGATCATGCATCAATTGCCATTCCCTGGCTCGCATAATTGTCCAGTCAGGTCAGCTGTCTTGTTAGTATCAATGAAACAAAAACTTTTGCTTATTTCAATGAACTTAAGATAGCTCTTGTCGTGCCAAATTCAGGATCAACCAATAATGGAGAGACAGCAATGTTGGATCTTTGAAAAGTTGGGTGACATGACAATTCTTCCAAGAAATGATTGCTGTTATTCCGCTAATCTGACTTGAGGAAAATTTCATATGTAAATGATCAAAAAATGAACCAAGATATTTTTTTGGTGACAAGGTAATAGATATTAACAGCCATGAACTCTAGGAAAGTGAAATCTTGGTGCAAGTATATATCCACAACAGTACATTCCATTATGCTGATATAAGTATCTATCAGATCTACAGTTTGATAAGAAATGACGCACCAATAATTTTTCAGAGTACTAGAACAAGACCACCGGGTCAGTATTTTCTCTTATAAAAGGCAATTATAGATTGAAATCTGTGGATGTATTGTCAGAATAGAATAGTCTATATATTAAATTGATTGATTTCTTGCAGCTACACCTCCAGATAAGATAGGCATCAACCACCTAATTCACACATAACCAATCAGTGTCCACGTTTCGAAGTTGCAATTCAGACAAGGAACCAAACAGACAGAAACGTGTTCCATTTTCATTGTTTTTGGTATCTGCTTTCAGTAATTTGTTTTTTCTGAATAGTTGTAGCTATATACCATGAACATGAAAGATGAAGCAGCGTGAACTGCGAGGTAAATTGCCAGGGTAAAGATGGTAAGATTCCTTTTCCACTTGTCAGGTTGATGTGTCATCAGTTGATGTGTCATCACTGCGTGATTGATTGTCTTGAAACAAAAAGAAAATATATCGTGAAAGCTTAAGAGGTTTTTATATTTCTACTTAATGCTCCTATCACCATCACTTAGGTTTTTGTGCGAACTTGATGGCCTATCGATCTTCAAGTTGGATTCTTTTTGTTTATTTCTTGAGTACCAGGAAGATTAGAGTTTCTGGGTTGTCATAGTTGGATTTTGTTTAAAAATCTGGAGGTAGGTTGTGATTGAAATTGAGATATATACATATCTTTTTACTTGGTGGCATATGATAGATCGGTTTTGGGGTAGAAGATGTTTGATGGGAGCTTTGCTATGTATTTTCACTCATTGAATTATCCATCTTATACATGTAATCAGGCAAATACACAGAAAATAGCATATAAAGTAAGATGGAATCCAATTCTTGCCATTCCGCCATCATCAACCCTCTTTCACACTGATAAGAATGAAAGATATTCAGAATCTGAGGAGGTTTCTGGTCCATTACTCAGTCAAGCAAATACAGTTGGAATCATAGGAGGAGTATCTGCTAAATCAACTCTCAGTTTCATGGAAAAACTACTCCAGTGGAGTTCTAAAGATGGGCAAGATTGCCTTCCTTTTATTATATGCTCTGATCCAGTCTTGAGTAAGGAACTTTCAGAGCATGAGAGAACTCAGTTTCCATATTCCAGCAGGCAAATTGAACGATCCAGGTTGGATCATACTCGGATAGTGGAGAATCTACGGAGTAAAAGATGTTATCTTGAGAAATCAGGAGCTCACTGCATAGTCATTCCTTGTGACATTTCACATTCCTGGTATGATGAGATTTCTACAGGTTGCTCCGTTACTTTCCTTCACATGAGTGAGTGTGTTGCAAGAGAGCTTAAAGAAGCTAAGCTTAAGCCTCTAGAGGCTGGGAGTCCTCCGCGAATTGGTGTGCTTGGAACTGATGCAACATTGGCTGCAGGTTTCTATCAGGAAAAGTTACACAACGAGGTTAGTTTCTTCTCGGCAACTCTTTTCAAATTTTCATTGCATTCTTGATACTTTAGAAGCTAGCCAGTAATTGCAATGCTCTACTATTTTGGTGTAAGCAGGGACTGGAAGTTGTGTTGCCAGATAAAGCAACCGTGGAACACACTGTACTTCCAGCAATTGGAGCATTAAACAGAAAGGACATGGAGGGTGCAAGAAATCTGCTGAGGATAGCACTCCAGGTTCTTCTTGTTAGAGCAGTAAATACTGTCATACTTGCTTCTGATGAAATGAGAAACCTGCTGCCTAAGGACGATCCTCTCCTCAAAAAATGCATTGATCCAATGGATGCATTGGTGCGTTCAACCATCAGATGGGCGCAAACTGTTGAACAAGCTACTTGATTAATTTTCAGAATGTTGTTAC